>CM034154.1:175164353-175614353 GCA_019776745.2 Taxus chinensis
AGGTTCCATTCTGGTAGAGGAGCTTCATTGTTTCCATCCGTTTTTCTTGACATTTGTGAATGATGAAACAAGATAAGGGTAAGGGCCACCACGGAGGATACATGGTTTTTATATTGGTCGGCGTTGATGGTTGTTGGCACATTTTGGGACTATTGATCCAATGCCGATTGTGAGATATTCCTGTTTGTGCGAGGAGGGACACTACTTGTTGTGATACACACAAGACCACAAGAGCGGGGGATTTAAAATGATCATATGACATTGAAATGCCTAGCAGTGCTAGATCCGAGAAGTGTGCTACTCCCTAGATGGCGATCATCAACTTATTTAAAACAACAGTAATGTGAGAAATTAAACAAAGGACTATTAGTTGATATGATTTAGGATCTCATTCAAGCAAATAAGAAATCAATGTAACATGTGGAGGTTATAGTTGAGATCGTAATTTAAGTAGGTGTCAAGTTGTTGGAAACTAGTCAGGGTTAGATTCTCTTCTGGGTTGTATAGGTCAACTGGTGAGATGCTTGTTGGCGTCTGTTCTTGGCAAGGATATACACCATAGAGACCCGACGTCGGGAAGTAGGACCAATTCCGGTTAGGTAGAACCAACGACAGTTGTGGATACCCGGAGCGGGTATGGTCGAGTAAAAGAAACTCAAATAGATCAAAATGGCCAGAGGTATATCTGAGGTTACAAATGAGGTGTGTTGGGAGAGTGGATGAGAAGGCTTGTGAGAGATATCAGGGTATAATGAAAGATATTAGGTCAAAATGGTCTGATTGGTGGTGTGGGTACGGGGACATGTTGAATTTTTTTTTATTTCAAAGAGCCTTAATAAGCAATGGGAGGAATGAACATGCAAAGTATAAACCAAGGAAAGATGATAAAAGTAACTATGTTGACTAGCAATGTTGGTAGAGATGTACTTACTGTGTGTAGCTTTGCTGGCTGAAGGAGTGGTTGTTGATAAGAAGAACCGTGTTAGTATATTAGCAATGGCTCCCAGACATGATTTGTGAGGCAATGATTCAATATCATCTTGGTGATGGTCTGTATGTACATTCTGCTTGCATGCAGCCTCGATTTTCGTTCCCCTTTCTCTCATATGTGCAACCTAAAAAACTAGGGGTGTTTGGTGTGAATAAATGGTAACCGACGACGGTTCCAGTTGATCCGGCATAGGTTAGGGGTGACCGGCGTCGTTATTAAGGTAGGATTCCCTAGGTTATTAAATGGGAGATCTTTTAATTCTTGGGCCCCCCAATTAGTTGTTTTCGCGATTAGAATGGAAAACTCCCTTCTATTAATGAGCAGGGAAGTGGTTAGAGAGATTTTAGGGATGATTTTAGGCTAAGACCAATCTTAGCTCTTACGGCAGTAAGACTTAGTTAATGTTGGGGTATGGAAACAGCCCAAGATAATTCTAAGGTGAGATCTGGCTGAGGAGGTTCTAGTAGAATTAAGGTAAATAGATATGAAAATTGTGAGGACTGATATTAATTTCATTAAATTACTTTGATGTGGATGGAAGTGGCCATGTTAGATGAGTCTTTTTGAGCTGTTCTTTGAAAAAGCTAAGGGAGTGTGACCCAAGTTGTGTCTACATATTCCCCTTTTTGCTATGTATGTTGTATTTGGTAAGATGACGGGACAAAATAAGCATTTTGTTGCCCATGTTATGGGTTAAGGTGAGCCCATCAACTAGAACTAATGAGGTAAGACAGAATTGGGAGTGGTTGATAAAAGGTGGATGTGATGAGATGAAGGTGGACAATGGGAGTAATTAGTGAAGGTTCCAATTATAATCAAGGTAATCGCCCGGTCAAAGTAGTGACAGTCAAATGTACACACACGTATAACTACGGCCGGTTGCGTGCAGTTTGAAGATAAATGTCACTCTACATCATAGGTCAATAGGTTATCCAAACAGGTTGCGGTATTCTGGTATCCAAGGTTAGGATCTTGTGCGCCGAACTTCGCAAGTAAGGTTGGGAATGTTTATAGGTTGTTCTTGTACACCAGAGTTAACGGTTCAGATAAATGGCACGAAATGCACAATAGGTCATTACCGTCAAAACAACACGGGTAACAGTTCGCAAGGTAATAACAAGAACAGGATTCATAGTCATAAAATGTTCCAGGTCCAAGTAGCTATCACAGGGCACGGGTAGAGCGAGGTAAGGCTAAAATAACAAGTCCTAAAATGTAATTAAGATAGTTTATAGTAAGCAGGCTGAAGGTTAGTTTGCAATAAGGGGGGGTAGGGCAATCGTGCTAGTTGGTTACTTGTTGTCAGGAATTGGGGAAAGTGTAGGGCAAGAGTATGACAGGTAACCATGTCAGTCATTGTAGGCTGGTAGCACGGGTCGAGGTTAATCCCATCACGGTTTGTATTAGGTAGATGACCCATGTTGGTTTGGGTATAAACCCACCATGGTGTGTAGGGAATAGGACCGATGCGTTGGTATAACTTGACATCAGTCAAGATGACGTGGTATCTAAAAGAAAAATCCTATAATACCGATTTCATTTTGCATGTTTTGGATTGTTTGAACAATGAGCAGAGCGTTTGAACGAGTTGTGATTTTTTATGAGAAAGGATGAGGACGATATCTTGTTGAGGGAATACTGGTTGGTTCGAGGAGCCAAGCAATAGGTTCACAAAACCACACGGGTATGATTGTGATTGGTGATGGTAGGATGGATTTGGATTTGTGATTTACATGGATAGGTGGGAGAAGGTTCAGTGACATCGGTATAGTGTCAGACGTGCCACGAGTCAAAGATCCTATCCATTCCTGTTATTTGATATAGAATAAGGAATGGTAGGTTCGTTGGCAAGGGTAGAGAATTAAATGGTGTGGTGAAAAGTTAGGGACGATGAGGTGAAAGGTCATAGGTAGAGAAAAAGGTTAGGGAGTATTTGGGGTATTTTTTGTATGTGTGTAGGGAACGGGAAATAAATGGGTGTAGAAAATGGGGGTTTAATGGCTTGGGCCAGGAACACCAGTGACCAATCGGTCAATGTAATGGCAACATCGTCTGTCTCTGACATCTATCAAGATGAGAGAAACCATGTTCGGTTAATCTACTAGTGATGGCCGGAGTAACCGGTGCTGGTTAGTGGAAAAGTGCTAGTTAGGAGGGGTAAGGAAATGTTCGGAAAACGTGGTAAAAGATAGATGTAGGGGAGGATTTAAGGCCAAGTTGGTTACTGTCAGTGTTTAATAATTGGTTTTGACATTGGTTGAATGTATGCCAGGGACCAGCTACATAAGAGAATAGGGGACCTCCATTGCTCATTTGGGGGTACGGGGTGGTGTGACAGCTGATGACTAGCACCATGTAGCAGAGGTTGGCATGATTGGGGTCAGATGCTATAGACACATAGTCTGGAAGTCGGGCTTGATGGTTGCTCTCATCAATAGATGGAACTCAACGACCAATACCTTCCATTTACCAATGGGTGAGATCACAGTCACCTTGGAGGATGTGTATAGGATTTTGCATCTACTGATAGTGGGGACACAGGTGTATTTTATCTCCTTAGAGGCCTCTAAGTAGTTATGCTGACCGTGCTTGGTGAGGTTGAAAATTTGAGTTCCATAGCACCATATGACTAGGTGATATGTCATCCGAGAAAACGGCCTAATCTGTAGGGATGAAGTATGGTACAGTGTTTGCCGAGGAGTCGTCCTGTTGCTTTGCAACTGTCCGATGCATACGTTGGGAGATGCCAGATCCTTGATGGGGGTTCTACATGACATGGTGGAGGACATGACTTTTTCTTCCTAGTGACATGCATTCCTGGTATAGTTTTACAAAGATACCTAGGGCTTATGGGTGGCTACGGAGGTTTTTAGCCTTGATATACGTTCTACCTTCATTGTTGATCGATGAGCACATGTATGTGTGTGTCCAGTTCGGTTGGCCGAGCTGATGCATTCAAGTAAGGTTTTGTTCGAGTGGGATTCAAGTGATGGGTGCTTATGATTGGGGAGTGCCAAACAGCTAGAGCTACACACAATGTAGCCTATTACATGTAATTATTAGAGGGGTTTTCTGGTGTGGACAACATTTGGAGGCCCTATGTGAGTTTTCAGTCATATGGGTAGATGGAAGAGGAGCTACAAGATCTATAGCTACCCCGGTGGATAGAGCGGCGATGTGCAAGAGAGCACGAGATGATACCCATGGATAGTGTTAGACGGCAGTTTGGGCTGCTTCAGGACATACTCAGAACACCTTTCCTCACAGTATAAGGAGGGGATGAATGCGAAGAGGCCGAAAATCTGGCCTCACTCACAGTACCACAGTATCGACAAAGGCATTATGAGCAGTTAAAGACCAGTGGATTTATGATTCCGTGGTTATAATGGATACAAATATGTGGTTTCACACTTCAAGTAGTACCACACACCCTGAGTTCCAGTGTTAGCTAGGATTTAGGCTCACCATCACATGCAAGGGAGCCCTATAGGGTGCAGTGATGACCCTGATTACATAGTTGGGTATCTTTGCAGGGGAAGCTGACAGGTTCAGAGGCACATGTTGTTATCATGTAGGCATAGGTGGCTACTCTACAGGCTCAGGTATCGTAGGGATATGTACCCGCACAGAGTGCAGATAGAGATGGGCTATAGGTGGCCACCCTACAGGTGTATATTACAGGTTTGCAGGGCCAGTTGGCCACTTTGTCTCAAGACAGGTTTGCGGCCTTTAGCCAGATCCAGGAAGAACGGGACAGGTCCCTCAGACCAGTCATAAGCTAGGGACACGGGTCCTTTTATAGATATCAAAAGATAGGTCCAAAGAGATAGGGTACGGAGCCAGTTGATGGCACTAACCATAGAGAAATACCAAGTTTGGTTGAGAGATGCTTATGTGAATGTCCGGGGGTATTAGGCAATACATTTTATGGCCGCATGGATAGATTTTCTATCCGATGGGAGTATAGAGCACGCAGGCCTCGAGTGAGAGGACCATTCCTGTCCCATAGTGTAGAGAGCACACTGGGGCCATCAAGCACCGAACAAAAGGTTGGGTGAGGGTCGTCAGTTTCAACGAGCTAGCCCTAGGTGAGGTCCATAAAGATCTAGTCTAGGACTGATGATTGGTAGGTGAGATGCTACTAAAACCTCTACGGTGGCAGAGATGTGATGAGCCAAGTGGAACAAATAGGAAGATCTAGTAGGGTGATATCTGATAGCCATATGTACCTCATGTTTTATATAGTTGTTTATTTTTGATATATACCGGCATGTGTGTTGAAGAGAGTGAGGATGTACATGAGAGTTTTGGAGATTTTTTATGATATACCGGCCTGTGTGCTGAAGATGGTGAGGATGTATCTAAGTGATTTGAGATGATTGTGATTATTATTGGGATATATGTTCACATGTATTTTTACACAAACTATCTGATTTATAGTTGATGGTGTTTATAGTATGGATGGTATACATGTGTTAATTTTCATTGTTATATATATGTGGAAATCAAGTGGATCAGGCATGGTTTAGTCAGGTTGATTTAGTCATGATGGAGTCAGGTCATAGGCATGGATTGAGTCAGGTTGACTTAGGCATGATTGAGTTTAGGTTGTAGGCATTGTTGAGTTAGGTTGGTTTAGGCATGGTTGAGGTAGGTTGGTTTGGGCATGGTTAAGTCAAGTTGATTTAGGCATGATGGAGTTAGGTCACAGGCATGGATTGAGTCAGGTTGGTTAGGTATGGTTGAGTTTCTAATTCATTAATTTATGTAATTAATGATGATTTGGATTGTGTTAAGATGATTTGTAGGGAAATGTATGATTATGGTACAAAAATTATAGACAAGATGAAAGGAATGTGTAAGTTATGATGGTAAATATGTCAAGCTATTGTTATTTATTTTGTTTAATTTCCAATTCTCGATATAAAAAGGAAACTAACTAGGGTAGAATGTGAAATAGGAAAGGGGAAGAGGTAATTAGCTAGGGTAGAGAGTGGCTGAGCTAATCTCCGAGGGAACCATGCCCTCGGAGTGCTACCTACATAGTCCCGGTGAAAAGGGACCTTAGGCCGATGTGGTTCTCCCATAAGCTAGGGAAGATGAGGGTGAAATAGTGGAATGGGTTGATAGGTGCTAGGCATGTGAAATGTAGGTCATAGGCATGATTGAGTTTAGGTTGTAGGCATGGTTGAGTGATTTTTAAACACAAGTGTCGAGGATCTAGTCCTGTATAGGATAATCAATAAGTAATGAGGAAGGCGAATGGTAAGAGGTGGTAAAAGAGTTGCTTAATTGATAAGAACCCTAATGAATCTGCCATACCCCAAATGGGCTTATGAACGTAAGACCCTACAAGCCTTACATAATGGACTATTCTAAGGGTGAAGAAAAGTCACATGATCATGAAATGTCACATTTGCGGCAAGTCCCTTGAGTAACGAGGGATTTAGGTGAAAAAGGAAAGGAGGGGAGAATGTGAGGTTTAGCGTAAATTAGTGTATGATGATGCAGATTTCGGAAGAAGAAACCCAAAATCCAAAATAGGCAAGTCCATGACAAAAATTTCATATTTTTCTTTATTTGTTTGTTTTTAATAGATTGGTCGATACGGGAAGTCTATATGGGATGGGTATATTATGTCTTTGAGGTATGTTCGTGAAGCTAATCAATGTGGGAAGCTTCTGAATAGTTATTATATGTTTTTAAAGACTGTATATAGCTATCCTGTCAAAGGAGAAGTCTATTGATAGTGGTAGAATATAAATAAGAGATGTGCCTTTTGAGGGAGTCATATTTTGATAGAAGTTTGACTCAAGGAGTGGTATCCCTTTTTGTTTTTAGATATTTAAGTCATGGACAAGACTATAGAGGATGATTAGAGTTCTTATTTAGAAGACAAGACCGTAGCACATAAATATTAACTGTGAAGAGGAGGTTTCAAGTGATGAATGACCATGGGATTTCATCTTGAAGAATATGAAAATTATGCATGAGAATCATGCTATGAGTAGAGCCGTGGTACTCATATTGAAGACAAGGGTAAAAGGTGACGGGTAATCACATGATTCTTGTTTAGTCATGGATCCTCAAAATGGGTAATATGGAAGGTGAACAACACTCAAGGGATGAACGATAAATTGATAGAAAGTGATATATGAATTGATATCAACAACAGGATGGTCAAATATGTACGGCATTAAGGGGCTTAGGTTTGAGGTTTACCTTTGAGAAAAGACAAATGATAAGCACCTAATCCATAGGCATGGGTGACGATATAGGGTCCAAGCCAATTAGGAGAAAATTTTCCCCATTTATTTTTCTCCTCTTTAGTTACATGTTGATTTTCTTTTAGGACGAGGTCACTGACTTGAAAGGTTTGTTTGATGAACACGCTTGTCATAGGCATGTTTGATACGTTTTTAGTAGATGTGGAGATGGTCAAGAGTGTTGAAATGAAGTTCATCTAATAATTCAATTTGAACCAAACGATCCTGGTGAAATTCATACATCTTTTAGCATATCTTGTAGTGAGATGTAGAGGGATGGGATCTAGAATTCAAGAGGTAAGATAACCTCAGTACCATAGACTAGAGGAAAGGATGTTGCAGCAGTCGAAGTGTGAATACTAGTGCGATAAGTCCAACGAGGCGAAAGTAATGTGCGTATGCCAATCTTTCCTAGTATTGTTAACTACCTTCATAAGATTTTTTTTTGAGTTTTTATTGGTTGATTCGGCTTGACCATTGGTTATGCAGGTAATAAGGTGATGAGAAACTAAGTTGGATGCCAAAACCATCACATAGTTTTCTTAGGGTTTTATTTTTTAATTGTTTTCTGTTATCAGTGATAATACAGTGAGGGACATAAAAATGACAAATGATGTGATGGTTGATGAATTCACATATTTTCTCAGTCTTTGGTGGAAATGCAGGGGAATGGATTCTACTCAATTTAGTGTAGTATTTAGTAGTGGTTATGATCCATTGGTGGTGTTGTGAAGAATGGGGGTTGATCTCACTGAAAAGATCCAAACTCCATTGAGAAAAAGGCCAAAGGTTTCGTGTGACATGTAAGACATAGACTAGGGGTGTGATGGAGATTAGCATGTTGTTGGCATTTCATGCAACATTTGACATAATCATAATAGTCACAGTTTAGGGTTGGTTAGTAATAGCCTAGGTGAAGAGTGTGTTTTGCGATAGTGAGACCACTAAAATGACCTCCACAAATTCTTTCATGGACTTCCTTAATGGTGTAAAAAATTTCAAAACTTGTAAGGCATCGTAAGATAATGCAGTCAAAACTGACATTTGTAAAGAATTCTACCCATGGTGACGTAATGGGAGACACTTTTAAGAAAGGCATGTTGTCCATTACGAGTGAGATCAGTGGGTAAAATGGAAAGGGAAAGATAGTTTGCATATTGCTGTATACTAAAGGTCACGTGGGTCACGGGAAGCATTTCTAATAGAGTAAACTTCACGAGAAAAATAAGAGGGTGATTGTAGTCTTTGTATGGTGACAAAGATTTTAGATTCAGCAGGTGAAGTAGGTATCTGAAAAGCCAAGCATAGGCCATGGTATCCAAAAATGTATTAGTATAATGTGGGGTCGTTTGAAGTGTGTAACGATCAAAGGTGGTCAAAAGTATGTTTATGTGATTCTTATAATTTTGAAGTATCTCATTACGACACTAATATATACCATTGACTTGGTTTATGACCAAATGAGAATCACCAAAGATGTCTGATTGACTTAACATCTAAGGCATAAATTTCCTAAAGACCCAATGTGAGTGTCTTTGTATTCAACAATATTGTTTGTACAATCAAAATCGGGTTTTAAATACAAAGGAATAGGTTCACCATCAAGTGCAATGAGGATAAAACTAGTCCCACCCCCACACTGAATACTTGGATCCATCGAAGAAGAGTGTCATTTGGTAATCAGGTTCGTCCAGGGAAAGGGTTGTTATATACTCGTCTGAAAAGTCAAAGTTAGAGGGTTGATTCCCATGGAAATAGGTGCATCGGCCAATTGGTCGGAAATAGTCCTGTCCCTTGATGGAATTTTGATGGAAGAATTCAAGGTCGTGGTCTGCCAAAATCATAATCCAACGTGTGGCACATTAATTTATGATAAGGTTTGACATACATGTAGTGTAATGGGTTAGTATTAGTAATGACGAAGGTTTTATGGTTGAGTAAATAATGGACAAAGTTTTCTGGCCATGAAAACTAAGATTAGGAAAATTTTTTAAGGCGTGAGTATATCTAGTTTTGTATTCAAAAAGGGTATGACTTATGTAATAAACTACTTGCTCTTGGTGTTGGTCACCGCGATGAGCGAGCATTGCAGCCTAGAGAATGGTTAATGATGGAAATATATAGGTAGAAGGGCTTGCTCATCCTTAGGAGGAATGAGCATCTAGTGGTTGAAGGAGGTATTTTTTCAAGGGCTTCAAAGGCTTTATGGCATTCATCATCCTATTTGAATGATACATATTTCTTGAGAAGATGATGGAATGGTTGACAGCGGTCGAGAAAGCTGGGAGATCAAATGATAAATTGATTAAAACTTTCCCTATAGGCTTCAAAGATGATGAAGATTCGTGGGTGGAAAAATTCCAAGGATAGCCTTGAATTTAGCAGGGTCAAATTCTATTCCACGCAAAGAAACAATGAAACCTAGGAGTTTCCCAGAAAGTACTGCAAAGATGCACTTTTTTGGTTAAAGATGAACGTAATACTTGATGAGGTAGTCAAATATGATTTTAAGAATGGGTAGGTATTCGATTCGATGCTTGGATTTGGAAATTAGATCATATATGTAATCCTCCAATATGTGATGCATGATGTCATGGAATATGTAATTAATGGCCCACTGATAAGTAATACCAGCATTTTTGAGGCCAGAAGGGCATGAATCGATAGTAGGAAGTGGCCCAAGGAGTGATGAAGACAGTCTTGTGTTGATCCTCAGGAGCTAGCAATATATGATTGTAGCCCGAGAAAGTGTCCATGAGCGATAACATTTCATGGCCAGCAGTGAGATCAACTAATTGGTCAATACCTGGTAGTGGGAAATCATCTTTGGGACTGGTGAGGTTGAGGTCATGGAAATCTATGCAAATGCAGAGTCCTCCTGTCACTTTCGTGACAAATATGATGTTAGAAATCCATTGGGGATAATCAATGGGTAGAATGAATCAAACTGAGAGAATGAACTGAAGCTTTTCTTTGACCAGAAGAGTAATGTGAGGATTCATTTTCTACAGCTTTTGTTTGATGGGTTTGGCATCAGGAATGGTTACAATTTTGTAAACCATGATTTTTGGGTTGATACCATGCATATTGGCATAATACCAAGAAAATGCATTGATATGGTCCTCAAGGAAAGAGGTGAGGCCTTTTTGTTGAGTATCGTCCAAGGATTAGATGATCTTTAGAATGTGCGGCTCGTCCTAAGTATTAATTTTCATTTTGATGGTTAATTCATTCAACATGGTTTGCATCTCAAAGGGTAATGACCAATGAATATAAGAGTCTTCTACACCAAGGTAGGTGAGGATGGACTCATCATCCCAACATTGAATGAAATTAATTAAAGGTGTATCATCATCGATCATGTTAGGAGATAGGAATGGGAGAGAAGAGGGAGCCTTTCCATTGAGTTGATAGGTCTATGGTCCTAGGGAAATGATGTTTATGAAGAAAAATTTAGGAGGAATAGATTCAGTATCTATGGACTCCGTGGGTGAAGATAGTAATGTGGGTGAATGAGAGGGGGAATATTTATCATCTTGTATAAGGTCAATATGAACCTTCTTAGAGGATAGAGCATCAAAACCAATGCCACTATGGTCATTGGGTTTACACGAGGTACAAGAAATGACTGTATGGCGGCCTTGTTCATAAAAACTAAAGAAAAATCTTTTCTACGTGCACTGATGGAGGAAAATGTGAGCGAAGCGGTAGTTAGTGAGGGAGTGTAGGTCGGATGAAAATGGTTTGGTTTGGGATGGAGGTTCAGGTTTATAGGTGGACATATCAAGTCCCCCATATGTTAGGTTGGTGTGAAGGTGGGGAGAGCCATAAGGGAAAATGTCACCGATGCAGATGTCGTAGTTGGGGTGTTGACATAGATTCCCATACTCTTGTGGGGTGAGGAAGGTATCGATATTATATAAGTGGTATTCCCCCAAAGTGAGGTGTTGAAAAACACCTTCTAAGGGATCAATATTTTGTATGTGGGTAGTGGGTATAGATGGCTCACGAGATGATGGGAAAACAGGGGTGCCACCGGTAGAGGCTACAACTGTAGTGGGGATAGGAAGGTTAGATGTAGCAGAAGTGGTGGAAATTTTGGTGGATGGGATCATCAATGAAGGTGAAGTGGTGACAGTGGAAGATGCCTTGATTGGTACAAGAACATCATTGGGCCGATATAGCATGTTACAGGTCTTGAAAGGTGATGGGTTGGCAAGGATGAAGTAATAATGTCCCTCATGTTCAAATTTGAGGCATCAATGTAAAGTCAAAGGGACACAACCCATAACACAGATCCAAGGTTGACCGAGTAGCAAGTTATATTGGAACTCCCCTTATAGAACATAGAAAAGACCCGGGATGGTGCGGGGACCTACGTGGACATGGAGAACAATGGTACCTATGGTTGAGTTTATGGCATCATTGAAAGAATGGAACATAACAAGATTACCATGCATGTAATTGGAAGGTATTTGCATTTGGTCATATGCATGGGAGGAAATGATGTTAATGCTAGCACCACCATCGATCATAACATGTTGTATATGTATATTATAGATAAATATAGAGATGAAAAGGGCGGGGTCGAGGTCATTAGACTGTAAGGGAATGATCTCTTCATATGAAAAGCTGAGGGTGGCCACTTGGCAAGTTGGTGGAGGTGTAGAGGAAGGTGAAGACCTAGTGAGAGAGGATATGTGGTGAGGGGTAATAATGGAGGTGATGGGTGTGGGGTCATTTGGTAAGAATTTGATAGATTGAAGGACCTCCATGAGGGCTTGACAATGTGACTCCGAGGTTTGGATGAGGTCATATAAAGACATTTTGAGAGGGGATTTGTGTAGTTTGTTTTAGCATTGTGCATTGTGTGACCCCATCGGAAATAGGATATGTAGGACCTCGAATGATGACTTTGGGTATGGGTGCGGATGGTATGTTGGGTACATGATTGGTTGATGGGCCAGTTGCTTTTTCCTTACCCTTGTCTTTTTGAGCATGGGCGGCAATGTTGATCATGTTATTCTTAGGGGAGGGGGTAAATTGAGAAGGTGTAGGATGAGTGGTATAATGACATGACAGGTAGAAACTTACTGGGGGAAAAAATTCTTGTGAAGTGAGCTAGGCGCAATGGAATTTGGTTGGTGATTTGGCAAACTCTCTTATATGAACCATTTTGATCTCGAATCTCGGGTGTGGATCAAAGAGTTGTAGGGGTGGAGATTTTGGTCACTAAGTAGGCAATGGGGGAAGATCTATGGAAATTCATGGAGGTGAAATGGGGTCCTCATCAAGAAGATCGTCATCGTCAAAATTTTCTTCGAGAGGACACAATTGGACAAGGGCATTTTTAAAATCCTTACAGTTCTCTACATCGTGTCTTGGCACACGATGATAGGTGTAAATTTTGGTTTCGTCAAACCCTTTTGGTTTGGGTTTGAGTGGGTCGTAAGGTCTAAGAGGTGGTAATGTTATGAAAATTATTTCAAGGATATTTGTTAAGATATTTGCATAAGACCCTGCTAGTGGATCACAATGGGAGGTGAATGTGGGTTTGGGTATAGGTATAGCTGATTTTTGAGAAAGAGGCTTAATAGGAGAGAGAATGGGTCAGTTCACTAGTTTGGTGTGTGGAGTGGTCTTAGGTCTTCATTGCATCTGCTTGGGTAGGGGTAAGGTAGAAGAATTGGTGATGGAAGGTTTGGTTGGTTTAACTACCTTATTAGAGGGTAACAGATTTTTAGCTTTAGGTTGTGTCCTTTTGGGAAAAGGTGATACATACATATGAGATGTGGAGGGAAAATCCAATGGTGGAAGAGGATGAGTTACCCACGGGGGTAATCAAGGTGTTATGGAGGTAGGTGTTATAGGTTGAAATGGAGGCATGAGTGAAAGAGAAGAAAATGTTACAGGTAGTAAAGAAGTTATTGATGGTAGTGGAGGTATGGGTGGTAAGAAGGTTACAAGTGAGGGTGGAAGTTGTGTAGGTTGGTTGGGTATATTAGAGCTTCATGATGAGGAGGTGGGTTGCTGGATTCTTTGTTTACCGGTGGACGTGGGTTATTTTTCTAGGGTCGAGAGGTGAGGTCATAGGATGGACAACAAGGTTGAAGGTGATAATGATGTGGTAGGAGAGGTCGGTGTATGAGGTCTAGGAGGTTGGATCTTCTTTTTAGGGGCTGGGGTGAGTTTAGTGTCAGTTTTGGAGGATGTGGCTAAATCTAATTTGATGGGTGGGTGAGTAAGGATAGTTGTCGGTATGACCCCTAAGGTAGTGATAGGTTTAGGTAAGGGAGATGAAATAGGCGTGGGTAGGTGTGTGGGTGTAGATTCATGTTGGGATATGGGTAGAGGTGTGAGTTGGGCCTTGGGCGGTGACGTGGAAGGTATTTCCATAGTTGTAGTTGTGGTTGGTTTAGTCGCTTGAAACAATTTTGGATAGATAGTGGAGGTGTCAGCGAGCGACAACTGCATTTTTGTTGAAACAAGAAGTAGAAGGCATCCCTAAAGTAAGGATCTATCGACATAGTCTAGGTGATCAACCAAATGTGATAATGGTACTAATGTAGGCAGGGTTGACATGGATCAAGAGGTAATCCCCTGTAAAATGTGTTTGAGATACAGGGAAATGGCTAGCCTCGGACTCTGTGGGTAAGAGAGTCGAAAGTAGATCAGTGGGATCTTGAAAGTCTAATGGTGAATGATCATCTAAAGGTAGTGGTACTTCTATAGTATCCTCCATGGGTATAGGAGAGGATGGCCCAACCGAAGTGGACTCTTCTTATACTGATGTAGGTGGTGGACTTGTATCATGTATGAGTAGGAGAGGTGACACTGACAATTCCTCATAAATTTGAGGGGTCAAAGGCAACGTGATATTTATAGACTCTTCCACGGGTGAAGGAGAAAATGAAGGGGGTGCCTCTATTGGTGGAGGAGTAGATAAAATTGGTTCTTGTGTAGGTAGCGAAGCTCGGGATAAGATCTCATCCATGGAAGGAACGTGAGGCAATTGAGAAGCAACTGGTATGTCATTGAAAATGAAATGGACCTCACGGAACATTTCTATCATTGTTTGAAGTATCACCAACTTGGTTAGAAGATGGGGCATGATTAGGGAATGGCTTCTTGAAGATATGAAAGTTTTGGTTAGCAGGTGTATTCGGGATATCCAAGACTAGATCTTCATTGTCTAACATTTCTTAGATGATATTCTTGAAGGTGATGCAGTTATTGTTGTTATGACCTTTGACATGATGATAGTTGCAAAATTCATGTTCCTTATACCATGCGGGCATGGGTCACTTAGGGTCAAAACTAGTATGTGGTTTTATAGGTGGAAGGGTAATGGCACCAGCCTTAACAAGATTTTCCAAAACAAAAGAATAAGATTCTCCTATGGAAGTGTACTTTCACTGTTCTCGTCTGAACTAGAAAGCTTGGAAAAGGTGGAGAGATTAGAAGGAGGTTTGGTTGGGTTTGATTGATGAGGGGGACCAGTTTTGAGAACTACAATTAGACAGATCCTTTAGGTTTTGAGTATTTGTTTTGGGGTTTTGATTATGAGGAATTATCATTTGATTTAAATGTGATGTTCTTGTTACAAAGCTGAATTTTCTTCTCTTTGATAACACAAATTTCTAATTTCTGTGCCATGGTGAATGCCTCGTCAAAAGTACAGAAGGTATGCACCTGCAGGGTTGGTGAGATGTGCCTAGCACAAGCCTGAGTAAATAACTCTATGAGTTCAGTTTGAGGTAGTTGAAATGTGACTTGATTGATTAGGTTGAGCCAACGAGCGACAAAGTCAGTGATAGACTCATCATCGTATTGTTCGAGTGGAATAAAGATCAGTCATGGTAACCTTCTTGACAATATTAATGGAGAAGTGGTTGAAGGAAGGCCTAGGCTACTTGATTAAACAAGTAGATGGAATGTCTTAGTAGCTCACTATATCAGTCTAATGCAGGTCATGTCAGGGACATTGGGAAAGTCCTCAAAAGTAAAGCATCATCATGGGAAATCAGGTAACACCCATGTTTAAAGGACCGCAAATGTTGTTGTGGATCCTCTTTGCTATTGAAGTGGTTGAATTTTGGCATTTCCCAATGTACAGGGTATGGTCGAATAGGAATGGATGGGTGAATAGGCTCATTACAAATTTCATCATAGGTGAGGGAATTGTGTGAGCCGGAAACTGATGCTTCTAGTGTCTGCATCTTTTCCATCATCAACTTGATGAGGTCATTGGTAGGTTGTGATGGAGGGACACCTCTTATGGCATAAGGGGGTGGATATTGAACCTGATAGGGAGGTTGAGAATAGGGAACCGACATAGAAGGCACATATCCAGAATGGGTGACAGACGAGATAGGGGGTTGTTGATAGTATGTGTATGTAGGTGGGATGGTCGTCGTGACTCTGGTAGTGATTGGGGGTAGTGTTTGTGGGATGGAGAGGACAAGATTTTGGAATGGAGTAGGGGTCACCGACACCACGGGTGGTTGTGTTGCAATGGGTATTTGTGAGACAATGGGTGTGGACTAGGCTATGGCCTGGGTGGTCGATGAGGGGACAAGAGATACGATATGCGCGAGTGATACTGCAGACGCAATGGTCATGGTGGGTATGGGTCCTAGTTGTGAAACTACTGAGGGTGAAGCAAGTGAGGGTAACACCACATTATTAGGGGCTGATGTAGAAGTAGGAATAAGGGCAGGAGAGATGGATACAGGCATGTCGTATATCAACTGACCTGAGGAGTCTCAAGTGGAAGAGTGGGAAAGGTAGAACTGTAAGGCTGTGGGATTCTGATCAAGGAGTTGTGCAAATTCTTTGTCACCTACAACAATGGTGGTAGGTAAGCTTGGATCCATGGGTGATAGGATGGAAGGCGGTGAGGGAATAGGTGGGAGTGGTTGACGACTAGCATGGAATATGAGGGCGTTAGTCTGGCTGTGAGTCAGCACCATGTGAACAAGTGCTGACTTGGTAAGACTGTATTCTGTAGATGACACAGAAAATAGTAGGAAACAGAGAATAATGGGGTCTGGGAGGTGAATCTGGTCAATGTCTAGATTTTGAAAATCAAACACAGGAAACCGATGATGGTCAGGTTGACTGGTGATGGTTGAGGGAAAACCAATGAAGGTCAGGTTGACCAGTGATGGTTGAGGGAAAACCGATGATGGTTGCTAAAACTGATACCGGTCACTGTGGAAGAAAACCAGTCTCAAAGAATGAAACAGGAATGTTGGATGTGTATAGGGGAAACTGTGTATGATAGTAGGTATCAACAGGGGAGAAATATGATGATGCCCTGAGGGCCAGAAATAGAATAGAAAGAGTGATGAAGGCTATTCCAAGTAAAGTAACTAGAAATCTAGAAGCTGACACCAGTTAGGGTTTAACTAATGACGGTCAGATGTGAACCGGTGATGGTCGCTGGACCAACGTTGGTGACTGTGAAATTAGAAAGAAATGAAGAAATTGGGTTTTGTGAATTAAATTAAGTGAAGAATCAAACTCAAAAACTTGAGAATGAGGAGATGGGGCCCTGGCACACTCAGAAAAAGTTAGAATACTCCAACTACGATGGTGGAGTGTGCAAGGAAGAAGAAAAATGGAGAGTCGTAGTCTCACACCTCAAAACACAAGTCAAGAAGAACACTAAGAAAAAGCACGATCCTAACAGTGATTTTCTTATGTTTTTTTAGCTTATGCTATTTAGGATTGACTATGTGTATTTAGAATAGAATTTTTTGGTTAGGAAGGCATCCTACGAAGAAGGATATCTAAAAGGAGAGGTTTCAGGTATGTTATGGCAGGGGTGGGCCGTCCTCTGAGATGATGACTTGACAGAGGCAACAATGAGCTAGGGAGTACCTGTCAATCTGATCGTGTGATCACTAACAAGCATTATCAGGTAAGATGTTGTTTAAGAAAGATGTGTATAAATTTTGTGCAAGTTTGGTAAGACACACAGAGAGAGAAAATGTGCTTTCTATGATTCTTTGTGTCAACCATCAGCTGGGCATGACTTCCAGCATATAGGTTGCCCTCATTTTAATGTGAGCTAAATGCAGCAAATCAGAATGTAATGCAACCAATTTTAAGCCCAAATCAAAATATTATGTTCGATGACACAAATGGTGAATAGGAGAAGGTATGCTCTTTCACTAAATATAAAAAAAGCAAGAAGAATGGTTCTTTTTTAAAGGCACCAAAAGAAAATGTATCCTTTAGAGAAATTAGAAAGAAGAGAACATTACCAAGGAAGAAGATTAATGTGTAATCTTTTGAAGGGAAAAAAACACACAAGTTTTTCCTAGGAATGAAGAAAATACAATAGAACCCCTAATGGGTCCCACCGGGCGTGCCAAAATGTTTCACCATTTTCTTTACTTTTTGAAATGATGAAATAGATAAGGGTAAGGGCTAAGGAGGAATACTTGTTTATGTTAGTCGCTTGATGGTTGTTGTGCACATTCTGACTTCTTGATCCAATGCCGATTGTGAGAGCTTCCTTTTGGCTAGGAGGAACTACCTATAATAGAAAACAAGACCACAAAAGAGGAGTTAAATGATATATGACAGTGGACTACCTAGCATGTGCTAGATCCAAGAAGTGTGATACTCCCTATATGGTTGTCAATCCACTATTTAAAACAAATTAATACTAGAAATAAACAAATTCCTACTGTAGTTGATATGATTTAGGTATCTCATTCAAGCACAATAAGAAAATATTAACATAACAAGCTAGGCTATAGTCAGATCAGAAAGGTAGGTGGTTGTCAGGGTGTTGGAACTAGTTAGGGTCAGATTCTGGGTTGTTTAGGTCAACTGGTGAGATGATTGTTGGGTCTGTTCTTGGTCAAGGTATAAAACACAGAGATCGAATGTCGGTCGGGTATGACCGATGATGGTTTAGGTAGAACCGATGATGGTTGTGGATAACCGATGTCGGTATGGTCGAGGTAAAAGAAACTTGAATAGATCAAATGGCAGGGGCTGATCTGAGGTCAAATGAGGTTGGGAGAGTGGATGAGAAGGTCTGTGGAGATCTCAGGTATGCTCAGAAATGGATATTAGGTCAGAATGGTGATTTGGTGGTGTGGGTAAGGGAAATGGTTGAATTACAAGCTAATAAGCAATGGAGGAATGAACATGCAAAGTATAAACTAATGACAAGGAATGACAAAAGTTAACTATGCTGAAATAGACAATGCTGGTAGAGATGTACTTACTGTGATGTAGGTTTTGATGGCTGAATGGAGATGGCTGTTGATCAGAAGAATAGTGTTGGATATCATAGCAGTGGCTCCCAGAATGATTCTGTGAGTGCGATGCTTCAATATTTGTCTTGGTGATGGCTATGGATGTCTGGATACATGAAAGGATGTCCATCCTGCTTGCATGCAGCTCTGTTTTTGTCCCATTTCTATCAGAATGTGCCAACCTAAAAACAAGGTTGTTTGGGTGAATAAATGTTAACCGACGACGGTTCCAGGTTGACCAGTGTTGGTTTAGGGGTGACCGGTGTCGGTTAAGGTGGGATTCCCTAGGTTTACTAAAATGGGCAGATCTTTCTAATTTCTTGGACCCAATTAGTTTATTCTTGTGGATTAGAATGGAAGATTCCCTTCTAATGAGCGAGAATGTGGTTAGAGAAATCTTAGGGATTGATTTTAGGGTTAGACCAAATCTTAGCTCATTAAGGCAAGTAAGACTTAGTTATTGTTAGTTATGGAAACATGCCAAGAATAGGTCTAGGGTGAGGTGGCTGGATGAGGTGTGTAGGTGAGGTGGAAAATAGGTCAATTAAGGTAATTAAGATGATAAATATTGTGAGGATATATATTAATTTAATTAAATTAATAATTAATGTGGGGTGGAAGGGGCCATGGTTAAGATGAGTATGTTTGGGTTGGTTATTCGATGGGGCACTAAGGGGAGTGTGACCCAATTTTGGAGTCTACTAAATCGTCATCTATCCTATAAGAGCAGATTTGGATAAAAGGTACTTGAGAGGGTAAACTTTGGATATTAGCTTGGTTTTATTGTTAAGGAGATAATGATGCAGTTTCTAAAAGGCAAAGACAACTTCCAGGGAGGATTTTTCAATCTGTGGGTAATTCAATTCATAGGAAATCAAGGTGTGACAAAGATGATAAACTGCTCTTTCTCTATGGTCCAGGTCATATTGGGCAAGTAGTGCATCGATATAAAATTTGGTAGCTAAAATATACAAGAGGAGAGGTTCACCTGGGGTAGGTGGCATGAGTACAGGTGGGTTGAAAAGGTATTTTTTAAGAATTTCGAATTCCTTTTGACAATCTTGTCCCTAGTTAAACGTAACACATTTCTTGAGGAGATGTGTTAATGGATGGAACTTATCCGTAAGCTGTGAAATGAAATGATGGATTGCCTGAATATTTCCTTGTAAACTTCTTAGTTGTTTGAGATTTGTAGGTGGAGGCATCTCTGTGATAGCTGTAACTTTTTTAGGATCCACCTTTATTCCTCTTTGTGAAATGATGAAACCTAGGAGCTTCCCTGACAAAACACTAAAGACACACTTCCTAGGATTCAAATGCACTTTGTAATCTCAGAGACGCTAGAAAATACGTCTCAACACTTTCCGGTTCTCTCCTCTGGTTTTAGATTTTGCTATAATATCATCGACATAATCTTTCATGATTTCATTCATTATGTCATGAAATGATCATTGTCATTACACGTTGATAGGTAACCCCAACATTATTGAGCCCAAAAGGCATGACCTTATAACAAAATTTCCCCCAAGGGGTGATGAAATATGTCTTATGTTGATCCTCCTCTACAATTCATTATCTGGTTATAACCTAAAAAACCATCCATTAAGGATAACATTTCATAACCAGCGGTAGAATCGATGATCATATCAATATTAGGCAAGGGGAAGTCATCTTTGGGACATGCTTTATTGATGTCATGAGAAGTCAGTGTAGATTCTTATACCAATCGGCTTCTTCTGAACTGGGAATATCTTGGATATCCAATCCGAATAGTCAATAGGTTTAATAAAATCAGCAGCTAATAAATTTTCAAGTTCCTCTTCGACAAGCAGTGTAACCTTGGGGTGCATCTTCCTCAATTTCTTCTTGATAGGTTTGGTGTCTGGGTGCACAACAATGTTGTGCAAAAAATAAGTATGAGGTCTAAACCAAGAATATTTGTGTATGACCACATGCAAATATATTTGCATGTTCTCCATAATAATTCCATGAAGACCTTATTTTCTTGTGTTGCAGAATGAAGCTCCCAGGTTTATCATTCTAGGCTCCTCTTCTGATCCAATATTGACATTGATCGTTTCTTCATACAAGAATTTTGGAAGCATCCTCCATCCATGTAGGATCAATGGGAAAAGTAAGATCAACCTCAATAGGAGGTGTGAGATCATCTTTATAAGGATATTCCATCTTTTTTATGATTTCTTCATTTTTATTATCTACTAGGGCCTCAAAAATTTTGTCACTATGAGACTTGTGCTTGATCTTTCCGCAATGATTATCTAAAGTATTCTTTCTTACAAACTTCTTATTCAAGCGTCCACACATCTCTGCTTCTTCTATGAAGTATGCACATGCGTCTAGTTTGATGGAAAATCCTTTCTTGTGATCCCCAGTCAGAATAGAATCCCTGAGTCCCATGAATTCTGTGAATGCCTCATAATTTTCAAATAAATCGAGTGGCACATGAAATTTTTGATCCCAATCTACAAGTTCTGGATATATAAGGGTTACTTGATAATTGGTTTGGGAATTTGATTCGGATAAGGTAAAAAATAGCTTAATCAAGGAATAGGTTTGTGGAGGCAAGATCCTCATAGAGGTTACATTGGGAATCCACGTCGCTATCTAAATGAGATGAGTCATCTTCACATTTAGAAGAGGTGGCATCGATCATCAAAGGGTGGATCGTCATGAGGTCTAATTCCAAGGCCATGTTTGTTAGATTTGAAATGAGGGATAAGAGCAGGTTCTAACCATCCTTGTGCATTGATACCGCATCCAAGCCCATTGTAATCCATGACATACATCATGCGGTGGCCTTTGATATACTGCAGAGGCTTGATGGCATGATGCCATGGTACCCTTAGGTACTCTCTTGGTGGGATATTCTAACATATTTTCCTCAGACAAGAGACCACTAGCGATGAATCTCTCAAAGGGTTTAGGGAATCTATCTCCAGTGTTTTTGAATTAAAAATAAGGTTTTCCCATTGTCCTTGGTGATACTGAAAGATCTGATATCAGTAAGGTCATGTTAAAGAGTAAACTTGCTCACCTAGGCCATACTTTGCAGACGTTTCCTCCCATGATGAGAAAGGGTTTAACCAATGAAGGAAAGTTCTATGATTACAAGGAGTGAGTGTATTTGGATCCACATGTTCCTTTATAGCCTTTGTCTATAAGGGAACAATAATATCTGTAGAAGGACATTCATAGGCTACACGAGAAAACTGTGAAATGCCCTACAATGTGTGAATGGTTTATGGATCACCCTGAATGGTGATTATCTTGTCCTCCATGGCACATCTTGATACACTGATGGAAGTTAGAGGGAATAGCCTGCATGGCGTGAATCCATGGACACCCCAAGAGCATCTTATAGGGAAGATCTAGGTCAAGGACATAGAAAGTCATATTATGACATGTCGGCCCCACTTCCATATGAACTACTATAGTACCTACTCACTCACGTTCCTCATTATCATATGTTGTGATTGTAATATTTTTAGCCCCTAGATCTATTTCTGAATGACCCAACTGCTTAACCGGCTTCAAAGCGCAAATATTTAAACTGGATCCACCTTCCACAAGTAATCTCTTGATCTTATGATGAGTAACAACTACTTCTAAGTATAAGGGTAGGTTGTGCTCTAGGTCATTACGTGGGATTGCAGTGTGATCAAAAGTGATATGATCATTGGAATCAAGGTGTGTAATCATCGCTTGAAGGTGTGTGGGATCTACATCTGTGGAGACTCCTAAACTCTGCAATGTTTTATACAATATGTTTTTATGAGCAATAGAGATTTTGAGGAGATCTAAAATCGATATCCTAGTTGGTGTCTTCTCCAATTATTCTATTAAATTTTACTGTCCTTCTTGAGGAACAGGTAGGTGATCTGGTATGATCAAACGATCACATCGTGTACCTACAACACAACATTTTTCTAAAATCCTAATAGTATTAACCTTTTCATCAGATGAATGGATACAACCTATAAGGGAATCAAAGGGACTATCATTAGTTGGATAAACATAGGCAGTAGTCCTATAGTCATTAGAAGTTTGTCCATGATATGGCTTCTTGTTCTTATTATCTGCATGGTTAGGAAAGGGCTCTTTGAATATACCCATTTTCTCATTTGGGACCCTATCCTGAGTCAGAGGGTGAATCTACAATGATCTTGCCCTCTTCGATGAGGTCTTGTATATAATGTCATAGTCTCAAACACCTATCAGTTTTGTGTCCTTTGACATGATGGAAATCACAATACTCATGCTCTTTGAACCAACCTGGTTTTGGAGCATCTTCTGGATATGGTACTGTCGCGGTTAGGTATTGCACCATGTTCACTGCATTTAACTATTTAAGTATGGTATCTAGTGATATAATTAGTGGCGTAAACATATGTTTTGTAGGTGCCTTTGGGTGAGGTCCTTGCGAAAGCTTTAGAAGTGGACCAGTCTATAATTTGGACTCTTTTGGAGTCTATAATTTCATCGCCAACGACATGTTTGTTTTTGTTGAAGAACTTTGGTTTATCTGAGGGTTTTGTTTCATGTTTGTCCTTTATGACCGGTTTAAGTGTACCCTTCACAATGAGAGCCTTTTCGATTTGACTACCTTTCTCTATAACTTCTTCAAAGTTAGATCCGCAGTGCATTTGTAAATGAAAGGCTATTTCCGGGTTTAAGTTAGGGAAAAATATGCTCACTAGCTATTTTTTTGGCAAGGCACAAGGGAAATGACTTGTCGATCCATGCCATCGCTGCAAGAAGCCCACAAATTTCTCATTAGGTTTCTATTTTAAGTTGCAAAGGTCGTTCATGGTGATATCATTCTCCATATTGAAGGAGTAATGTCACACAAATGTTTTGGCTAGTGTGGGCCATGTCGTAATGGATCCCTTGGGTATACTAAAAAACCATTCTAACGTCAGTGCTCCTAGGCTACGAGGAAATAATCGTATTAGAAAATTATCACTGTATGCGACCTCTTGACAAGCCATGTAGAAGTATTTGATGTGATCACGAGGATCACCTTTTCTTTTATACTTTTCAAACTTAGGGATGGTGAAATGTTTTGGAAACGGTTGTCACAACATATCCTTATCAAAGGGGTAAGGACATAGCTCTTCGTATAGGTATTTCCTACTGTGTCCTACATTGCTTTCTTGTAGCATAGTAAGCGTATTTTTCATCGATTGTAACTCATGTTGAATGATTTGTTCCTTTGTAGGTGATACTGGTCTATTTATCTTAGCAACTTTAAAAGTTACGTCATCATATGGATCAAAGTCAAACTCACCAGATTTTGTCTTGAGTTTATCTTTATGCACATTCCTACTTGAAGAGCCTAAGTTTGCTAACTTTTGACTGAGTTTCAATATTTATCTTTGGAGGATCTCTTCTTCAATTAAGGGATCATCTTCTTCGTCAAACCTAGGAGGCGGTGAGCCTTTGCGCTCATGTTCAAATTTTACTTTGCGTAAATCCTTAAAATAAGTTCTTCGTGAATCACATGTTGGTTTTGATGGGTCTTCTTCAAATTTTTTGTTATGTTTTCCTAGAAGTAGAAGCATACAATATATCGAAAGGGGTTATCCATGTCCAAGAGGGATGGTTTCTCTTTCTTTTTTCGATTAATGGTTTTATCCTCCCTTCGCGCTCTTGCAGGAAGCTTGGATCCTAACTCAAGAAATCTTGTGAGTATTTGATCTTTTTTATAGTAAAGGAGCTGATCAAAGAAACTAGGTCTAACTTATGTTGTCTCCTCGAAAGAATCAGACTCCTCTCTACTATGATCAACAAAAGGTTTTGTATCTTTGACTTGTGAAAAGAGAGGTGCTAAGTTATTACCACTAAATGGGAATGATACAAAATGATTTTCTTCTAAGTCATGCCCATTTGGTTTAGATGCCATTTTTGTGATTCTTGGCATTACTAGTCTAGTTTGTACTAGGTTTTGTCTATGTGTATTCAAAGTTGTATAAGAAACCTAGGTGTATGTGATATGCGTTGTTTTGAAGTCTCAATGTTTAGTGTGTCCTAAATGTAATTCTATGGAATTGTTTATTATTTTGGGAACAATCATATGCACACTCTAGCGAACCAAATAATCACTCGAACTATTTTTAGAAAGACTATATCCTAAGCTATGATCTCAATGATGGGCACAAGATAGATAGTGAAAATACCCTATCAATAAATAAGTTGAGTTAGAATTCCAACAAGAACTAAGTACCAAAGTGATTACTGATGTAATCCCTCCACAATGTATACTATGACAAGTTTGAAAGCCAAAAAAACTTAATTTTTGGATGGAAGTTGCAAATGCGAATAACATAACAACACTACCGCAAAATTTTAACCAAGTAAGCAAGGTGTTAGTATCAAGATGATGTCATTATGATATAAACAAAGCATTATCACCACTCTCAAAAGAGTCAGATGACGTTGGAACCAAAACTAAATAAAATTATGGCAAGAATTTATTATCCATGCGAGAAGCGTAACAATACAATAAGGAAACTTATACCAAGTTCTCAAAAAAAATGAAAACAAGATGTAAGTATCATAATTTTATAGCTAAAATGCGAGCAAAAATAACAACTCTTTGAAATTGATGAAACGAAATCCTAGATATGAAGATGATCTTGAAATCAAGATCAAAGGACTGTCAAAGACATGAAAATGTATTCACACACTTTAGACATTTAACAACCTAGCTGCAAACATGGATGGGTGTAAAAGGACAAAAAAGTGGAAAACACCATCTATGATAACACTCACGAGGTATACCTCCTTCTCATCCCAAATGGGTCCTAAGAACACAAGTGTATAGACCAAATGAGGTGAAAATAAACTAAACATCACTTGGGAAAATTTTCAAACACTCAAACTAAGGCGAGAAAGAAACTAAGCTAAGTGATACATCATAAATCTTGTGATGAATGATAGTTACCCTAACTTAGGTGGACTCTTTTCCTCAGTTCGAAAAACAAGGTTTTAGAGTCCAAGTAATATCGTCACTTCGTGATGGTTCGACAAGATATAAAATGGACTAGTTTAAAGTGGGCTCCCAAACGAAATGGCTTTCCTACAAAGATCACTCAACTAGGTGTCAACAATTTTTCTAATGCGAGCTCAAATTTACCAAGAAATTCACAATGACTAATCTTGGTTTATATTGACTTTACTTTAGCCCCTTATAATGTGATGAGAAAAAAAGTGTTCATTGTATTCTCATTAGAGTCAGATACATGTAACTTTAACTCTAACTCACAATGTAAAAACTCAAGTGGGTAAGCAGAGCACTTCTTATTTCATCCACAAGGTTACGCAATGGTGGATTACTTTAGGGTTCTTAAAAACCATCATTGTTGGAACCCTCATTGTTGTAGCTTAAGGTGTTATGCTAAAGGGGTTATGTTCTAGAGTAAAAGTAAAAATAAGGGGTACCCTTTTCTGAAACCTGCAATACAATGTTAGCGTATGTGGTGTGTTTTTATATTGTTTAGCTTAATGTGGTTTTAAGTAGCTCATGTTTGAAAACCTACAATCAAACACGTACTTTAGGTTTGTGTTAAGAACCTTCCTTCTTTGAAAAATGGATGTTAGGTCATATATGCAAAGAGTTAGTAATTATCTACAAAATAACACGCTATCAAGAAAGAGAGTTTGCATGTTACTTTTGATTCCTAAGATCAACAAGAAAAAAATGTGCATGAGGTGGAAATAAATAACACACTTGGGAGAAACTCAACTTAAAACAAGAGAGGTGAGAAAAAAACACTTTAAGTAATTTGTAAAAAAGAAACTCGTTCTTAGCCAACTTTGAAAAGTCAACTTCATTTTTAAAGCTTAAGTTAAAGTGTTATGAAAGCATTTTCCTTGTTCGAAAAACAATTTTTGATTCCCAAGTAACCTAGAAGGTGCAACTTCATGATGGTTTTCACAAGACGATAATGGACTAGTAAAGTGGGCTAAAAGACAAAATACTTTCCTAAGTAAATCACTCTTAAACTAGGTGTCAACAATTTGTCTACCTGCAAAAAAGTTAGCTCAATTTACCAAAAACTTACAATCTTACAGCTAGTGAGAATATCTCAGCTTTACTTTACCCGCCTGTGCACCAAATATGATGCACGCAATAAATGTGACGTATATATTCTCACTGGGGTACGTATGCATACAGAACAACTTTGATTCTAAACTCTACAATGTAAAATCTACGTCATAGCTAGGGTTTCGGATGGATACGTGCCCTATGGTTACGTGGCCACGAGGTTACTTGCAAGGTCAACATTGCCTTAGGATTTCCTACGCATCAAAACCAGGGTACACATGAACTTCGACATAAGCTCATTATTTAACGGAAAGGGTCCCTTTATGTTCTAGTTGACAGTCAAGGATAGGGACATACCCTTTTCTGTGGCTAGTTCAATACAGTGTGATGTAGTGGTGTGTTTTTTTTATCTTGATCCTTACACTTAATACCCCTGAAAAAGCCTAGAAACCACGGAAATAACCTACAATTCCAAACATGTATTATGTTAGTTTTGATCATAAAAACCTATCTTCTAGCTCAAACCCATTAATT
Organism: Taxus chinensis; assembly: GCA_019776745.2. Classification (NCBI taxonomy): domain Eukaryota; kingdom Viridiplantae; phylum Streptophyta; class Pinopsida; order Cupressales; family Taxaceae; genus Taxus; species Taxus chinensis. The sequence continues at coordinate 175,191,492 of CM034154.1, forward strand.
TGGTCCTAAGTGCAAGGAGGCTTAGTAATTTTCCAAAACATGAAATCTATTAAAAAAGAGAGTTTAAACCCTGCTTTTGATTCCCAAGATCACCAAAAGATGGTGTGAGGTAAAGCATACACAATACCTCAACTATTAATGGAAAATACTTGTTTTTTGAAAAAAGTGAATCTATTTTAACCAATTTGAACTTTAATGATAATTCACCGTAAAAAAACTGTTTCGAAAGCAATAAGAATTTACTGGAATGCATAGTTTTTAGTTCCCAAGATCATCTAGAAGGTGAGAGGGGAAGAGCATAACACTTCAAAAACAATAGACTATTAACGAAGAATGATGAAACACTTAACTATAGGTTAATTATAAAAACATCCAAAATTGTTACAATCTCACCCTATTAGTACTTCAAACAACTGACGAAAACCAGAAATTTCCAACAATAACTATGGTAGAAACTTCACAATGGATTTTTAACACACCTTCCAACTGATGGCTTCCTTTACACACTGATGGATACTCATCCAATATCAGTACTTCTCTGGAAATGTTAATATGAGGAATGGGGGTCAACAACTATGTATAGGAAAAGAGGGATATCCACCCTATTCTAAGATAGGATACACTCCCTTTCTGGACCGGTACATATTGCAAGCTAAACTCTTGCCTTTACATCAGGCTTATCTTCTATGAAAATACACATGCATCATCTCATATGAGTTCCACCTTTTTAGACTTTGCCAGTCAATGGATACACATGACAATGCAATCCAAAAAAGGTATGACGATCCCTTTGTAAATTATGACAGTGTACAAATATAACCAGAATTGGGTACATCTATGATGGAGATGCTCTGATCTACTTACACCTACTTGTACCCTGCAAAAACCGGAAAACTTACAACAAATGAAAACTTTAAAGAACAACATAGGTTAGTTTTGATCATGGAAACCTATTTCTAGCTTGGATTTAAATGGCTTAGGCAACTGAAGGGTTAGATTTATCTTGTTTTACTACATGAAATATATTAAAAGAAAAGCCTTTTAACCCTAAAACATAAACATTATTTAAAATGGAAATGTAAAGCCTAGAAAATATTTCAAAATGACTATGGAGTATGTCCCACCGGGTGTGCCAAATGTGTGCAATGAAAAGTTTTAAAAAATCCTATAAAACGGGGTAAGAAAATTCTAAAAAACCCCAAAAGCTTTAAACAAACAACTCAATGACCATCAGATTAGAGATAATCAAGAGCTACCTATTTGCATGCATATATAAAGCTTGAAACAAACAATCAACCTTTAAACATGACTACATTAGTTCTCTACTCCATGAAAGCTATAACAAATGAACCTATTAAAGCTCTAGCAATCAGTTTTTGATTGTTGATGTTTCAAAAGCTTAAGAATGGAAGCTCACCATTAATGGCTTATCCCATTTACCTAAAGCTTTGAAATGAGATTAGCAAATAACAACAAATAGCTCAAATAAACTATGAAAATAAATCTAAGAGACCTAAAATGGCTTAAATTTAGAAATGAGAGAGAGAGAGAGTGTGTTCTTAGGAAAAGGTGGGAGGGGTATCCCTCTATTTATAGTTTTTGGATTTGAGAAAAGGATGTTTTGGATGCATGTGGGACTAAAAAGGGTTCAAAAAGTTGATTTTTAGAAAAAAAACATATTTGGAGGTGTGAACTAGATTTTAGGAAGCTAAGTGGCTATTTGGAAAGCTAAGATATTTGTTTAGAAAGTTCAAATCTTTCTTAGAAAGTCAATAAGAGGGTTAATTAACCTAAACAAGGTTAATTAAAGGGAAACAATCTTATAGAAGCTGGTTAGAGAGGGATTAACATGGTTTAGGGGTGTAGGAGAGGTTAGAAAGGGTAATTTACTAGCGCAGTGTAGTAAATTAACATGAGACTAAGATAGTTAGTATGATCTTAGTAATAAGATCATGTACACCAAATTATAGGTGTCTACACTATTAATTTAGAGTGTGCTTGGCTATTTTTCAAAGAACACACATTTCACATTACCAGACTATCCAAAATGTGGAGTGCACATTCTTGCTGCTTTTGTGGTCTCATTAAGTTAAGTTGCACCAATTAACGTGAGATTTTTTTACAATAATTTGTGTTGTTAATTTAAATTGCAAATGTCTATAAATACACAAACACCCTAGTTCATTGAAGCACATAGAAATCTAAGGAAACATTCATTATCTATCAAGGCATTAATGATGTTTTCAAGTGAAAGTTAGAGAAGACAATTATTGAGCATTTACAAGTAATTTGGAGAATTAAGTATTCATTGTAACACTTAATTTCGTGTTTAGAGACACATTGTATGGCACTAGTTTTAATGTCTGATGAATTGTTGTAATTATCGGCGTGTTGTTTTTGATATTGTGTCAAACAAAGATATTTTCTAATAATTAATTAATTGGAACACATATAGTCAAAACAAACCCTCCCTTCTTGCAAGTTCAAATTTAGTTGCCCAATTAAGATTAGGAAGAAGAAGTTAAGAGAAGGTGTGGAATTGTGAGCAAGATTTTTAAAAGACATGAGATGAAAAATCCAAATGTGAGAGAACATTCTATTTTTGAGCACTTTAACAAGAATGTATGGTGTATACATGACATGTTAATGTCATGTGTATAGTCTAGATATTTTGATGCTCTTACGAGTTTTTTAAGTTTTTTTTTAAACTAAAAAAGCCTTAATTTTTATTGTCATATTCTAATTATTTAAATCATGAGATTGTCGGATATGCCATATTCTTTCTCACTCTCATCTAATTTTGAGAAAATAATTATCTTATTTATTGATTAATATTGATTTTAAGTATCACTGAAGTTCATATAGACCCATTGTCCATATTACATTGGTTTGCAAGACTATTAAATAATTACAATTATTGATGTATTGTTATAATTATTCAGTCAAACCAAAAGAATCTTAAAAGAATCAACTAAACATAAATAAATTCTACTTTTTAGTACATGACCAAGAATGTCAAGTGCATCGTATGTACATGTGAAGAACGTCAAGTGTAAAATCTACATATTGAGAAACTCTTTGTTACATTTTATTGGTTTCTCGTTGAAAATCATTTCTATTATTAAATTATAATGATTATTTTCTAATTGTTAGGTCAGATACGCTCTCACCAATTTTTAAAGAAAGTTTTGTACAACTCAAACGTATAACTCAATAGAACCTTTCCCTTACGTAAATAATTAATCAAGTATAACCATGTACTAAAATCAAGAAAAAATAAATAAAAACTAACTACAAAAACTCGCGCCACATGGCAGCGCGGTGCATGATGGTGTCCACTGTCTATGATTTATTTGATGTATGTGGTGCATTTTGTGGGGAGAATAGCCCTCGCCCAAATTTACAACCCTTTTGAATATGCACTCTTTTCAATACGATACAATTTAATTCCAAAACATTTCAAATTGTAAAGGGTATACAGAGATATTAATCCTGTTAATTCAGAAATACTGATTTAGCGCTGCAGAGTTCTAACAAATTTCATTAATTGTTTATAAAATCTCTAAATAAAATAGAGTAAACCACTCACTGCCTCACCGCTCCTACCTATCCCGGCTATAAGAATGGCTAAGACCAAATAAACCAGTTCCAAAAGCTAAACACACACTGTATATATATTTATATTTTGAGGCGTTCCCACACAGATTTTTACACTGAAGGGTACAGCCTTAATGAACATATTCAGAGTTGAAGCCCCTAATAATGGCATTGATGAGCTCATTATATTATACAAAATACAGGCGGAAGCATTAATTTTACATGGTAAAATAACGACATGATTCATACAAGTACGAAGATATCAAAAAGAAAATGAATTGGACCATCTTCGCGACAGAGATTTCTTCACAGTAGATTTAAAACCAGAGGCGACGGAAGAGAGTGAGCGCACAAGAGCTGCAGCAATGGCAGCCTTAACCTGTCCTCTTCGCGGCGATGCCCTGCGCCTCCTGAAATCATTCTCTCCATATTTCCTACTCCTCCCCCCCGCCATTTTACACTGAAACCCTCGCCGGAGCAGACAAATAACTCTACATAGACAGAGCTTCTATTTACTTATCAGAGGCTCCTCCGATTTAATATATTTGTTGAGACTTAAATAAAAGAAAAGGGACTCGAAGATACGGACACATAGGAAAATGTTTCGTGACAGGTGGGAAGTCTATTTATACCTAACCTGAGTTGCCGTTTGGCGGCCATACATTTTGATTCTTCCACAAGTACTAAAATTTGAGAGGCGGGGTCTCAGCGAGGGCTGTGGGTTAATGTTAGGCACATATGGATGACATTTGACGGTCCACCTCACCCTTTAAAGTAAAACATGAGGGCGGCCAAACATTTTAAGTGTTTCCTATTACTATTGGAAGAGGGTTTTATATTAAAAAAACATGAAGTGTTACAATAGAGGGGTGACCGGACAACTCACGCTCCACAAGCTACAGAATAAAACGTAAAAAATGCAACAAAAACACATTATTAAGGCAACTGATGTAAAGCAAAACTAAAGAGGCACTGATTTAAGCACACGGGGCAGCAACACTGGGAGGTGGCGAGGGATCATCAGTTGGAGGGACGAATCCCCCCGCAGTGGGCTCCTCGAATCAACTGTCCAGCTATCATGATCTGGTATTTGAGAAAATATAAATTTAATTAAATTTTGTATAATGTAAATATGAAGTGTCTTGTTTATATATCAAATTATAATGTGTATTATTGAATAGGTCGTGGTCCAATAGTAATGCAGTGGGGTAGGGTCTAAAAGGTGTATGGTGGTCTCTCTAACCATCTACCAAGGTTCCACTCATAAGAGATACCAATAAATAAGGGACGAGGCTAGGATTCTGCCCTTGGCGCCTCAAACCTTGACAACTAAGCCCGAGAATTATGTACAACTCATCCCTGCGATTTCGGATTCAATAAAAAAATAAAATAAAAGCATAATGTGTATTATTCTATGTATATTGAAAGTGAAATATTAGAAGTGGAGGGTGGACAATAAAAAAAGGCATTCGGGGAGGTGAATGAATTCGGTGGGGAGACCTTAATAGGGAACATAGGCGAGCATTTCCTTTCTTTAGTTAAACTACATGTCGAGCACATCTAAATTTTACAAGTTGTTACAATGGGGAAGGGCGTGCACAACACAACTCGTGGAGGCAGTGTACTCTAGGAGTATCTCATAAATCAAGGTCTTCTTGTTTAATACTCCTAATGTCAACATATGGTTTTAACAATGTAATCCCTTCTATTTTGTGGGATAATTATAGCATAAAACCTTTATAGAGGAGTCTACAGCACTAAGAGTCTCTGCACTAGACATTTCCGTTTCTTTTTAAACTATTACTTCAGGAGTTCCTGCAGGATTTGGTATTTCACCATCATCACTTTCACTAAGAACAATAATGTTCTCTAGCCCTGAAGGTAGCTCTGGATGCTCAAGAAGAGGCTCTTCATCAATTTGTTCCTGTTTGAATTCTCTGATCTTCTTTTGATATACTTGGGTAGAAGAAGGAGTAGATGAATTAGGCTCTTTCATTGAGGAAGAGTAAGGGGTTTGCTTAAGAACCTCGATGTTGGTTGTATGTGCTTCCTTCCCTGGTGTAGAGGTATCTCTGGAAGAAGATCGACCTTGACTCTTCTTGAACTCTTGAATCTCCCTATCAAACCAAACTTTAGTTGTTACAAGAACAGTGGCCATAATCTAAACCAAACCATCCCTCTCTTTCTTGTACCAATCTAGATCCTCCAAAGGAGTGTGTTTTATTGTTGTCGCATATTCAAAGGACTGTAAGTCCTCATCATCCTGTTGGTGTCGAAACTCAGCACCCCTGGGACTCTGCAACACGATGGGTTGAAAGTCTCAGTGCGATTGCACAACATGGAGCTTTTCCCAAGTGTGGGACCTCGCGAAATCGGAAAAGCTCTCCGGATGAAGGCCAGCTCCTATTCCTCTGTTCAGATGCACCAATAAAATGCAGAGGTTTACCCAAAAACTTAATCTAACTACCAAGGAGATAGGGAGGGAGAAATGCATAAAAATAAACCTAAGCTAAGGAGGTGATGCACCAAGGAATGTTGGACACCCGTTTTGCAAGATTAAACACAGACCACATAGATGTAATACCACACCATGCACAGGCAACCAAAATGCAATGAGAGATCAAAATAACAGCAATGAATATATGAGAGGGTTTAAAATCAATCACAGACATATATATATTGCTCAAGGATCGATTCAGTGCATTGCAATGGCCAAAAGGCAAAGAACGGCATTACAGTCTATATGGGAGGCTTGAAAACTCCACAAATCCTCTTGCGAGCAGGAGAGAAGGGAGGAGCAAAATGGAAAATGTCCAACGTTTTTAAAGAGCCTCTCTTGACCATTTATATGAGGAAAAAGAGGGAGAAGATAATGATTCGGATGCTGCCCCAACCACCTCCAAGACTGCACCTAACTTCAACGAATCATGGCGGTAGGTGAGAATCTCAGCAACCCAAATTATGGCGAACTGTATTTTTGCATTTTAAAAACTTGTTCCCACCCAATTAAAGATATCCAGTCGTAGTTGGGTAGAGGACACCAAGAGATTTCTGAAAAGTCCAACCTTTCGAAAATCTGAGCTCACTGTGAAAAGTTATGGCGATCTGAATATTTCCCGCGTCAGGGTCTGTTTCCAGTCAGGTTCGGTTTTCTCCTTTGCATCTGCATCGGGTTTGGAGGATGCCTCGGCATGTTTTCGCCCCATGCTTCTGCACCATGTTTATCCGCCTTCGAAACCCGCTTTCCCTTGGAAGTGTATTCAGGTTTGCGGAACCCTCAAGCATCGGGACATCCTTTGCGATCTGCATGCTTCATGTTTCGTGTTTCCCGAAACCTGAAACCCGATTTGCCTTTGAGTCAGGTTTTCCAACCCTTGCGACATGTTCCTTGCTGTCGAGTTTTTCAACCCTTGTGACATGTCCTTGCGCCATGCTTCTCCCCCTCCGAAACCTGACTTGCTTGCGTGTTTATCTATATTTACCCGGGGGGTAAATATATACAACAATTTGGTGACTCACGGGGGTACCTGCCTGCTAGGTAGAAGATCAATGGCCTTTTAGCGATCCATTGGGCATGGAGTCATAAGCAACCCTAAAACCAACCTGATACCGTAACTCCTTCTCTGAGAACACGTTGAACTGTAGAAAACCAACCCGTGAGCAACAAAACCTGTGCCAAAGCACTTAGGGAAACTGAAACCTAACTACAACAAGACAATGTGCACACGCACTTAGAGGAATTGAAAACTAGGCTAATATTTACAAGAGTAGAACTTTTCTCTTTTCAGTAGCAATGTTTAAGATAGATTCTGTTGACCGGAATCGGGAGTTCTTCTCCGTCCAATGTAGACAATTGGAAGGCATTGCTATTCTTACATCCCGTGACCATATAGGGGCCACTCCAAATGGCATCAAATTTGGAATGCCTTCCCGGTTTTTCCCGATCTGCATCCCACTTCAGAACTAAGTCTCCTTCCGAGAAGGTCCTTGCTCTTGCTTTCTTATCAAAACATCTTTTCACTAAAGCCTGATCTTTCTCAATCGTTTGAGCTGCATGATCTCTAATTTCTTCCAATTCCATCAACTTTGCATACCTAGCCTCCATTGGTTCGAACTCAGCCAACTCCAATTGCTTCATGAACTCCAATGCAGGCAATTCTAATGATATAGGCAATACTGCCTCTTTTCCATAGACCAACTTGTAAGGGGAATTGCCTGTAGACCTCTTCGGTGTTATTCTATCAGCCCATAATGCTGATTTTAGCCTGGTATGCCATGTTCTTTGATTTTCATCCAGAGTCCTCCTGATGATTCTTAGCAAATTTTTGTTCATGGACTCTGCCTGTCCATTACCCTGCGGGTAATAATTTGAAGAGGTGCTCAAATAGATTCCATTCTTGATAGCCCATTCTGTAATCCTGGAACCTATGAATGCCAATGCATTATCTGATATGATAGTGGCCGGCACACCAAACCTGGTCACTATCCCTTCATAAAACTCTAGTATATTAGACTCGTTGGCCTCTTTGAGCGCTACTGCTTCAGTCCACTTGGTGAAATAGTCCGTTGCCGTGAGAATCCACTTGTGGCCTTGGCTTGAGTTTGGGTTGATGACCCCAACGAAGTCCAATCCCCATTGCATAAATGGTTGGTCAACCAAGATTGGGTGCAATGGAAGCGCTACTAGTTTTTCTTTGCCTGTGAAGAGTGCACATTTCTTGCACTTTCTTATCCATGTATAGCAGTCATTGAACACTGTGGGCCAATAATACCCTGCTTTCATTATCTTGAGAGCTGTTACTTGTGGGGAAAAATGTCCACCAGAATCTTCATAGTGAATATCTCATAACACCCTCTCAATTTGACCTGTCCCAATGCACCTCAATAGAACTCCATTGATGTCCTTTTTGAACAAAACACCATCAACAAGCACATATGGAATGGCTTGTAATCTAAAGTATCTCCTCTTTGCTTTGCTCATTTCTGGAGGGCATAGGCCTGTCTGTAGGAAGTGTATCATATCCTGAGTCCAACAAGCAGTAGGCACATCATCATTTTCATGTTCTTGACCATCCTGTAGTACCAAGGTAGTCTCCTTTTCGCCACCTATTTCAACTTGTTGACTCAAGGCTAGCTGTTTGCATAGTCCCTTCCCACGTACTAGTTTTGTTACCTTGATCTCGATGTCATATTCCATGACACGAGTTATCCATCCTGCACGCTTCTCATTCAGATCCTTGTTTAGAAGGAAGTCCTTGACTCCCGCATGGGAGACCATCAATTGGATCTTGTTGTTTGAGACTAGGTGCTTGAATTTCTTTAAACTCCTGATCACTACAAGTACATGCTTTTCAATGAAAGAATACCTAGTTTCATATTCCTCCAAGCCTTGACTGAAGAAAGCAACAGGTTGCTCTAATCCTCCTTTGTTCTGTTGTACTAGGATTGCAGAAATTGTGTCCCCACCACTGAAGGCATATAACATGAAATCCTTGGAGAAGTCTGGATTGACAAGAGTCGGAGCTTGAGATATAGCTTCCTTTACTGCCTCAAAACTTTCCTTTCCTTCAGATGTCCACTTAAATGCTATGCTCTTCTTTAACATCAGCGTTATTGGCTTTACGAGAGCTGCAAAGTTTGGAACAAACCGGCGGATGAAATTGATCCTTCCTAAGAAGCTTTGAAGAGCCTTCTTGTGATTTGGCAATGGCAATGCTTGAATTACTTCAACTCTTTCTGGGTCAATCGTCAACCCCTCCTTTGAAACAATATGGCCTAGGAGTTTTCCCTCGTGAGCCAAGAATATGCATTTTTTGGGATTCAATGATACCCCAAACCTTCTACACCTCTGAAATACCTGCCTTAGATGAAAGAGGTGATCCACTACATTTTTTGAGAATACAGTGATGTCGTCAAGATATATTAGAACTATTTTGTTGATCAACCCCTTAAATGCCATATCCATTGCCCTTTGAAAACTGGCTCCAGCATTTGATAGCCCAAATGGCATCTTCTTGTAGGCATATGTCCCCCATTTGGTGGTGAAATCCATCTTGAACTGGTCATCTTCTTTCACCATCACCTGATTATACCCTGAGTAGCCATCTAGGAGGAAGAACCTCTCTGAACCGGATACTACTTGCAATATTTGTTCCATTGAAGGAAGTGGGTAATGATCTTTAAGAGATGCCCTATTGAGGTCTCGGAAATCCACACATAACCTGATTTCTCCACTCTTCTTCCTGACCAAAACCAAGTTTGCAACCCAGCTTGAGTGCTTGATCGGGAATATAATGCTTGCCTCTATTAGCTTATTTAGCTCTTTCTTCATTAGAGGCTCAATGTGAGGGTTGACTGGTCTCTACTTCTGCCTGATGGGCTTAGCATCTGGATCCAATTCTATGGTATGTTCTGCCAAATTTGGATCGAATCCTCTCAAGTCTTCATAGCTCCAAGCGAAGACATCTGGAAATTCTTGGCAAAGTTGTGTGAAATCTGATTTCTCTTGCTCAGTGGCCACCTTACCAATTTGAAGTGTTTTGCCTTCCCCAACCAGAATTGGCTTTGAATGCTCTCTCTTGACCTGTATGTTAGCCTTTTCCTTACAAAACTGGTCGTTAGGGTTGAAGATAGACTCCAACGTTACTAAACCCTTAGGAATCTTGTTTGTCCGCAGTTGCACTACCTGATCCCCATACTGCTGCTCTAGCCTATCCTGATTTCTAGCTGAGAATTCAGCTTCTTCTTGCAAGAAATTGACGATCTGTTGATCGTTCTCAAACACCTGCCAGCTTGTGTTATTATCTGGAACTGCTGGCCTCACAACCACATGGATGTGTGGCTGCATTTTTTCTCTTTTGATGTTGTCAACCACATCAAACGTTGCTCCAACTTCTGCGAGCCTATCTGTGGCTTCATTTTTCTTCCTGGGTATGGACACAATGTTGAAAGCTTCGAAATCCTCAATGAGGTCCCATACCCTATTCTTGTAGCTCCTTAGCAGGTCATTCTTTGTAGCATGTTGTCCCCTGACTTCGTTGACGATTATCTCGCTATCTCCAAACACCTGCAAGTTCTTTATGCCCTTTTTCCTGGCCCAATGAAGTCCATGAATCAATGCCTCATATTCAGTCGTGTTGTTTGAACAGGAAAACTGGAAACGGAAAGCTAAATAATATTTGATGCCTTGAGGTGAAATCAACATTGCACCACCTCCAGCACCTTGTCTGCTTCTCGAACCATTGAAGAATAATTTCCAAACTTTGTTTTCATCCTTTTGTTTAGGCTGAAGGATGGCGGGAATGGGTGAATTTTCTTCGTGTACACAATACACGCCCAATTCAGATTCTTCAATTTCCTTGTATGGGTCAAATTCATGACTTTTGCTTGCCCATTCATCCAAAGTTAAATAAGGAATTCCCTCGACCTTAGTACCTGCTTCTAGATCACTTGAACACTCCTCCTGATCAAAAGCTGAGCAATTTGCATTAATAGGACCTGGTACATGTGGCTCAATATGGAAATTGGCAATTGGTTCTGACCTGATTGTTGCTTTAGCTCCATACCTTGTCCTAAAAATCATGTGTGACCAATCTGCAGATAAATATCCACCAATCTTTGCAGTGAAGTCTCTTGATAAACACAACGCAAAGAGTGGTGGGAGGTCAATTACAGACACATCCTTCAGGACTGTAACATTAGGACATGAATGTAGTGTTAGGCTTAACCCCTTGATGACCCCAACTGTTCCCACTGCCGTTCCATCTAGCTGCACTACTCCTTTCAGCACTGGCTCATACTTCAAACCCAGTTGATCCGCTATTTGCTTCGGCATCACCGAACTACTTGCTCCTGAATCTATCATGCAGTTGTGCACCAAGTGGTTTCCAACAATCAATGAAACATAGAAAGGTGGAGGCTTCAAATTTTTTCTTGTCTGGCCCCCATCATGTTGCACTGCATTAGTGAGAAATTTCTCATGTCCCTGGTTTGATACATTTGTGGCAGACCAATTAGCCATTGCAGCTTGCAATAAGTCTCGTTGCCCCAGGATCGCCAGTGATTCCCACGTGGAAATGTTTACATGTGTCTTCTTCATTTGATCGATGATGTTGAAGGGCGATGAATTGTCCTTTTGCTGTCCCTTACTCGGTGCAAGCTTTTATGGAGCTTGAACAGGTGCATGTGTTGCTACAACAGGTACCTTAGGCTGATTTTGCACATTCGGAGCTGCGTTTGGTCTGCTGACCCCCTGTTGTGTAAAAGTGGGTTGAGAAACAACTGGATTAGGTGGTTGTCCCTCTACTATGCTTCTCTTCTTTGACCGTGTGTTGGCAGCCACGCCTTGAAAAGGTTGTTGGTTAACTCCACAGAAGTCTTCCGTTTGCCAATTGGCCAATGTGGTTTCTGTCGGAGGTCCTTCTTGTTGCGTTCCTTGCTGCTGATTCTCTTCCTGGCTTGGTTCTTGAGGAACACCAATGGTTTGCACCATCAAGGCCTGATTCAGTGCACCATTAAAACATGTTGACTGATTGTGAGGTATATTGCAAGGGTAACACCAGTCGTACTCCTGTGCCATGTTATTTTGTGTCGGGACCAAGGCTCTTGAGGACGTCGCTGTATTTGGATCATACGGCCGAAATGGCCTGGCAGCTTGAGGCTGTCCTTGGTTTTGGTTTTGATTTGCAGCCTGAGGTGGTGGTGGTCTATTCTGTTGGTATGAGGGCCTAGCCTGGTATTGCGCTTGAGGTTGATACGGTCTAGCACTTTGAGCTTGCTGTCTTTTGATAGTCACAAGCTCATTTCCAAGGTTCTGCAGTTGTTTCATGACCTCCTGCAATTCCTTTGAAGTATTTGAAGATGTGGATGCCTCATTATTGCTTTGATTTCTAGGAGTTGGAATGGGATTCAACTCTTGTGCTTGACTGGTTGTAGGATTTCCCATATCCGGATATAGAGGCATTGGTGGCCTTGGTGCAAGCTTGCCAGCTTGGATCAAATAGTTCTCTGCTCTGATAGCTGTGTCATAGGCCCCTGGCAGCGTTGTCCCTCCCATTGATTGGATCATCATGGCTATGTCTGAATTTATAGCCTTTAAGAAATAAAGGAATGCTCCTTCGGCAGTTGGTCTAACAGCTATTGGGATCCTGTCCCATGTCCGTTGGAACCTGAAGTTGAAATCTGCCATTTGTTCGTTAGGAGCCCTTTTGATTGTTGTCAGCTGTTCCAATAAAGATAAATTGTCCGCCCTCTCCCCAAATTGGTTGCAAAGAGCTGAACAAAGTTGGTTCCAATTGGTAATAGACCCTGCTGTAAGGCTCCTAAACCATTGTAAGGCTTTTCCTTTGAAAGATGAAACCAACAACTTGACTGCAACATCCATTTCATTTATTTCGTGGATTGCGCATACATTAGCAATATCTTGGATGTGATCAATAGGAGTAGTATGATTTTCTCCTGTAAAATAGGGGATATTCTTTAGCGCTGCAACTAGAATTTGATTCTGAGCATTTAGGGCAAGTGGACTAATTCCCGTGAAATTGACAAAGGGATTCGGTGGTAGATGCGCCATTATGATTAGCCTAAGAACCCTATTTGATGTGAGAAAAGGTCTACCAGGTGGAGGTGTAGACAAAGTCCTGTTAGGCGGAGATGGCAATCTTTGTGATCTTCTTCCTCTCCTTCCCCAACCTGGTGAAAGTTGCAAGTGGGAAAATAGTCCTTCTTCTCAAGTATAAGACCTGGTTCGAATTCTTCTCATGTGCCTGGGTAACTTCTGTTGCTACACCACTGAACTCTATCCCTTCGGAGTCACCAGATGTGTTAGAGAACAAGCCTCTAAAATGTTGGATTTTGCCAAGTTACACACCAAACTTGACGGTATTGAAAATATAATTAAAATTTGAAGGACCCAGGGGAGACAATCTTCAATCCGGAATTCGGCCCTCGGTTGTGTAGCTGCGGATTCCCGAAAGCTACAGGCGGAACTCAGGTCATGCAATGCAACTCACAGAACCCAAATTGCTATGTGTCGGAACTTGGAACATGTCCGACATCCCTCAAAACCTGAAATGACTGCTATCAGGAATAGGACCATGCAATGCATCCCCCAAAACCCGAATTGTTGCTTTGATGCTCTCAGACCCCGAAAACCCAAAATCACTAAAAACCCGAAATTTTGGAAAGTCAAAATCTCAAAAAACTAAAAATACCCTTTTGAAGATTACCCTCAGATCTACTTACTGGTAAAATTTTGACCTGTTTTGAGCAATATAAACCTTTGAAAAATGATTTCAGAGTTCCGGCTAGGAGGTGCAAAATCCAAAATTTGTAAAAAACTACAATTTTTTAGTGCAAATTTCATGAAAACTCCTTCAAATTTTGATGGAATGACCTCTTGGTCCCACCGGGCATGCCAAAATTGTTGGTGTCGAAACGCAGCACCCCTGGGACTCTGCAACACGATGGGTTGAAAGTCTCAGTGCGATTGCACAACATGGAGCTTTTCCCAAGTGTGGGAACTCGCGAAATCGGAAAAGCTCTCCAGATGAAGGCCGTCTCCTATTCCTCTGTTCAGATGCACCAATAAAATGTAGAGGTTTACCCAAAAACTTAATCTAACTACCAAGGAGACAGGGAGGGAGAAATGCATAAAAATAAACCTAAGCTAAGGAGGTGATGCACCGAGGAATGTTGGACACCCGTTTTGCAAGATTAAACACAGACCACATAGATGTAATACCACACCATGCACATGCAACCAAAATGCAATGAGAGATCAAAATAACAGCAATGAATATATGAGAGGGTTTAAAATCAATCACAGACATACGTATATTACTCAAGGATCGATTCAGTGCATTGCAATGGCCAAAAGGCAAAGAACGGCATTATAGTCTATATGGGAGGCTTGAAAACTCCACAAATCCTCTTGCGAGCAGGAGAGAAGGGAGGAGAAAAATGGAAAATGTCCAACGTTTTTAAAGAGCCTCTCTTGACCATTTATATGAGGAAAAAGAGGGAGAAGATAATGATTCGGATGCTGCCCCAACCACCTCCAAGACTGCACCTAACTTCAACAAATCATGGCGGTAGGTGAGAATATTAGCAACCCAAATTATGGCGAACTATATTTTTGCATTTTAAAAACTTTTTCCCACCGAATTAAAGATATCCAGTCGTAGTTGGGTAGAGGACGCCAAGAGCTTTCCGAAAATTCCAACCTTTCGAAAATCCAAGCTCGCTGTGAAAAGTTATGGCGATCTGAATATTTCCCGCGTCAGGGTCTGTTTCCAGTTGGGTTCGGTTTTCTCCTTTGCATCTGCATCGGGTTTGGAGGATGCCTCAGCATGTTTTCACCCCATGCTTCTGCGCCATGTTTATCTGCCTCCAAAACCCGCTTTCCCTTGGAAGTGTTTTCAGGTTTGCGGAACCCTCGAGCATCGGGACATCCTTTGCGATCTGCATGCTTCATGTTTCGTGTTTCCCGAAACCCGAAACCCGATTTGCCTTTGAGTCGGGTTTTCCAACCCTTGCGACATGTTCCTTGCTGTTGGGTTTTTCAACCCTTGCGACATGTCCTTGCACCATGCTTCTCCCCCTCCGAAACCCGACTTGCTTGCGTGTTTATCTATATTTACCCGGGGGGATAAATATCTACAACACATCCTCCTTAAGTCCTTTAGGAACTTAGTAAAGATTGAGATCTCTGATGTGTTGTAGAGAGAGTCTACCATAGTACCTTCGCCTGGCCTCAAAATCATCTACACAGTTAGCCCAGTAATCCTCAGTATTTGGCTTGTGATGATAATTTATCCTAAGGTTCTACTCAATAAAATTCTTCAGATCAAAGCAAGATCTAGGTCTGAAGAAATGAAAAGTGATAGAAGTAATAGCCCTTTCTACATTTTGGGCATCCAAGGGTATCTTACATGTATAGTTTCCCTAAGAGATAGGGAAATGTAGGTCGGTGATATTCTTGTCTCTGCATGTCATATGTAGCTTATTAAGCTACCTGCATATTTCAACCAGGGCCATCTTATCACCGTAGAACATAGGGAGCTTGAGGGGTGTGCTCTCATAGCCAGCCAACTTGATGTATGAAAACCTCTTGAATTGGGTAAAAAAATCCCCATACTTGGCTATCAGGTTCATAACTCCATCAGAAAATCTCCTGACAATGTTTCCCTCCAAAAGTCTTACAATGTAAATGGTGAAGGCATCATTAACTCTTCTGAAATTGTGATTGCTGGTTTCTAGGGTAAACTGAGGGTAGTATGTGTAGATAGGATCATCCTTCCTGGCCCTCCATGTAAGTGAAACTGAACCATTCCCGAGATGTAGCTAGGGTATACATGAGATAAGAAGTCATATAGAACTTCTTAGTTTGTTGAACATTTGACAATTGCTCAGTCAGGTTCATACAGATAATTTTGGCCTAGTTTATGTTCTGCTTGCCCTCTGCAGATGATGTTTATAAAGGGGCACATCCAAAAATTAAATTCATTGGTGGAGGGCATTCCCAAGATACGGATCAAGCAAGATAATGATAATAGTCAGATAGCTCCCTCATTAAAATCAAACCCGGTAAAATTTCTTTGGAGAGTCGAGATGCTCCCTTTTTAGGGTTCTTTAACCATGAATTTGCTACTACATGCCTTGTATTTTTCACTTTCTTGGTCAAACAGGGTTTGGAGCTTGGGCACGAGTGAGAATTATGGAATCTTCAATTTCTTAGGAATGTGCAGGGTAGCAGTAATGGCAGAAGTATCTAGTTTTACAATCAATTCACCATGCACATTGGTTAGTTCCTTGGTATCTGGGTTAAAATGGGCTCTGCAGGCAATCACCATGTCCGCATAATGTACAGAGATAGGAAAATTGGCCGCATATGTGAGTCCACTATCAGTAATCATTTGTGCCATGGGAGCCGGATTTGAGCATGTTAATCTTCCCCAAAAATATGTGAAATCTAAGTGTCGAACCTCAATGTCTCCAATTTCTAGTACAAAGGATTCAAGAGGTGATGCATGTTCTTGGCCCTGAAACTTGATCTTCATCTTTGCAACATGCAGGAGATAACCTTCCAAGATCAAAATCTGCAATAAGGATGCAAAGGGATGCACAGCATGAGCAAACAAATTTAATGCAAGGATTCAGAGCAAGAGAAGGCAAGCGAGCAATGTGACAAATGTGATAGGGGAAAGTCCAATTAAATAGTTGTTTCAGGAGAGAGAAGGTTATTAAATGTGTATTAAATTCACCTTACACCAACTCAAAAAGATGAAAAGCGGGAAAAGCAGGAAAAAAACTGGCCCGGATGGTCTTTGGTACATTTGGGACATGAGGGACGCGAAGACACGATTCTGATGAGGGCGATGCAGGGAAAGCGGGCCAAATGAGCATATGCGGTCCAGAACTTAGATACGCAAAAGAGCGTGAGGATGCGATTCGGTGATGCGCGATGTGATGTGGGAAAAGAAAGCTGGGTAGACACATTTGGGATAGATGGGATTAAAAGTATGCAGAAGTACCCGATGCGCCGATGATCGAGTAATAGGAAGCCTAAGGTGAACTTGGGACAAACGGGCCAAAAAGTTGGGACAAGAAAGCCTGACAGTTAAGGTTTTGCGGGTAAAACGACCGATCGATGAATAGAAGGTTCAGGGGAGCTTGGGACATGGGGGACAAAAATGTCCGACAGACCCAAATCACTAAAAAGACTCCAAAAAACACAATTTTCACCATCTCTTCAAGTTTTCTCTTCACTAGGACATTATTAAAGGTGCCAACTCAAAATTTTCAAAATTCAGACTTTCAAAAGAGGGGAAATTTTGAGAGGACAACAATTGGCTCTTTCTGGGGATGACTTGACTAGATCAAAAGAACGAGGCAAGACAAGAACTCAAGAAAAAACTCAGGGAAGAAGACAGTGCTTTATCCATTGGGCAAAAAGAGTCAAGGGCAAACCAATACAAAAGACAACACAACAAAACAAGGAAAGGAAAACAACAAGGGAAAGCTAGGAAAAAAAACACCCTATACATAATATACATAAGACTTCCTTATCCCCTAGGACTTGAACAATTTCAGGTACTTCCCACTATAAGGAAGTGGGAGAGAGGATCCATCCATATAATCAAGATAGAAATAATTTTCACCAGCAAAGTGCCTGATTCTAAAAGGACCAAGCCAAAGAGAATCAAACTTACCATGGCTTCCTTGAGGTTCATGTCTCTTATCCCACAGCAAAACAATGTCTCTAAATTTGAAATCTCTGGATCTGGTTTTTTGTCAAACAAATATTTCACCTTCTCTTGATGGGTAGATATTCTATCAAAAACCTGCAGTCTGTCTTCATTCAACTTTTGCAGATACATGATCCTTTTATCTAGAGAATCACTAAAACTAGTGTCTTCAATGGCCTTCATCAAATACAAAGCTGGTAGCTCCACTATCACTGGTAGCTGGGCTTCCACACCATACACCACTTGAAAAGGAGACATCCCAGTTGCTCTTTTAGGTGTAATCTTGTCCACCCAGAGAGCATCATAGAGCTTCTTGTGCCAGTTCCTCTGAGACTCATTAAAAAAATTTCTTACTATGGTCACCAAAATTTTGTTTGTTGATCTAGCTTGACCATTCCCTTGAGGATAGTAGTCAGAGGAATGAGCAATGGAGATACCATATCCATAACATAAATCCATCATTTCAGCAGAATAAAAATTTGAAGCATTATCAGTCACAATCTTGTTGGGCACTCCAAACCTTATTAGGATGTTCTCTTTGATGAAATTACATACTACCTCTGAAGTATTTCTTTTAACTGGGATAACTTTTACCCATTTAGTGAAATAATCTGTGGCATTCAATACATGAGTATGCCCTACACTTGAAGGATGGGTTGAGTGTTCCAATAAAATCTAAACCCCACTGTTGAAAGGGTTCTTCAATCACAACTGGTTTAAGTGGAAAAGTGGCTAACTTTGGTCTTCCCACAAAAGTTTGACAAGCTTCACATTTATCAACCCATTTTGATGCATCCTTAAACAAAGTAGGCCAATAGTACCTTGCACACAGAATTTTGTGGGCAGTAACAACAGATGAAAAATGACCTCCACAGGCTTGATCATGGAAGGCTAAGAAAAGCTTCTTTTGTTACTCCTTGTCAACACATTTCAAAAATCTTCCATCTACTCCACATTTAAACAAAGCATTTTCCCACAACACATATTGTTATGATCTTAACTTGATAGCTCTCTTCTCCTTAGTAGTTAAGTGATATGGACATTCACCATAGGTGAGGAAGTGGGCAATGTTAGCATACCATTCATCTGTTGAGCTGAGAAACAAAACAATAGGAACATCATCCTCATCCTTGGGCAACCCATGACCAGCTCCTTCAGCGATGAGTTCACATAGGCCTTTACCTCGGACTAGTTTAGTTGGTCTGATATCAATATCATATTCCTGAACCTTTGCAACCCAGTTTCCTCTCTTAGTTCCAAATTCTTGTTGTGTAAGAATGGACTTGATGGTTGTATCGGGCACCAGTATCACTGAGTGAGAGTTAAGAATATAAAATCAAAACTGCTTAACAACTTTAACTACTGCAAAAGCATGTTTCTCCATCATAGTATACTTTAGCTCATGATTTTTAAGAATATAGCTCATGAATGCAATTGGGAGCTCATGGTCTTCAGAGTCTTTCTGGGTTAACACAACGGCTAGGGTACTTTCTATGGCATAGCAATAGATAATAAAGTCTTTGCTAAAATCTGGACATGCTAAGATAGGAGTCCTAGCAATAGCCTTTTTAATGCCTTCGAATGCTTCTTTCCCTTCAGGGGACCAACCAAACGTTTGTTTCCCTTTCATCATTTGGGAGATATTCAAAGTTAGCTCTACAAAATCAGGAATGAATCTTCTCAGGAAGTTGATCTTACCAAAGAAAGAATGCACTCCCTTTTTACTTGTAGGAAGAGGAATCTGCTGAATAGCTTGGACTCGTTCAGGATCAATCTTGATTCCTTCTTTGGAGACAACATGTCCCAACAATTTTCCCTCCATGACACAAAAGATAGACTTCTTGGGATTCAAAGAGACCCCATGTTCTCTGCATTTCAAAAGAACCTTTTCTAGATGCTGAAAATGATCTGCTCTGTCTTTGGAAAATACAGTTAGGTCATCTAGATACACGACAATGCATTTTCCTTTCAGGCTTCCAAAGGCCAAGTCCATAGCCCTTTGAAAGGTGGCACCGACATTAATGAGTCCAAAAGGCATCCTCTTGTAAGCAAAAGTACCCCAAGGAGTGGTAAAGGCAGTCTTATGCTGATCTGCGGTGTTGACTTCTACTTGATTGTATCCTGAGAAACCATCAAGCATGGACAACATTTCAGCTCCTGTAACAGCTTGCAACACCTGGTCCATCATGGGTAGGGGTAATTGTCCTTCAGAGAAGCCTGATTCAGATTCCTAAAATCAACACAGATCCGAATCTCACCATTTTTCTTCCTAACAGGCACAATGTTAGCAATCCAAGTTGAATGATGAATGGGAAAGATAATCTTGGCCTTCAACAACTTTTGTATCTCCTGAAAAATGGTGTCAGCAATCTTTGGATTGTACTGCCTTTTCTTTTGTTTGAAAGGTTTAATCCCAGGTTTTAGAGGAATGAAATGCTGCATTTCTTTGGGCTAAAAGGCTTTTAGATCATCATAAGAATAAGCAAGTACATCAATGTACCTCTTCAAAATATTTACTACCTTTTTCTTTTCTTCTTGTGTGCAACATTTCCCAATGTTCACCATTTTAGGGTCAGTAGAACTCCCAATGTTAACCTTTTCATATTCAGTAGATTGTTGAGCTCCTCTAGAAGCTTTAGCCTTAACATACCTGTCATGTTTATCAAACAATTCTTCCAGACTCACCAGCCCTTTAGGGATCTTGTTACCTTTTAGTCTGATGCACCCATCTTGATCTATCTCCTCTTTGACACCCTCCTCATTGGAAGATACACTCTCTTTAGGAAAATTGTCACTTCCTTTGAAGTATAATTGTTCAAAGTTATCCCTGAGTTCCAAGAAAGAGAGAAAATGTTGATCATCATTGAAAACCTGCCAGTTGCTTGCATTATCCGGCACACTTGGTCTATGGATCATTTCAATGGTGAATTTGTCCTGAGAGAAATCGGGATGAGGTATGAGCAAAGATCCTGACACGGCTAAGGAATCAGCCCTAGTGTTCTTTTCCCTTAGGACTGCCTTGATGGAGAAGGCATCAAGAAATTCAATAGAATCCCAAACCAGATTTCTATAATGCTTCAACCTTCTATTCTTTACTTGGAAAAGGTCTCTGACTTGTTTAACAACTAGTTCCACATCTCCACGAGCTAGAAAATTCTTCAAACCTTTTTCTTTTGCCACATTAAGCCCAAGGATGAGAGCTTCATATTCTGCTATGTTATTTGTATTTTCAAACTATAGTTTGAATGAGAAAGGATGAACCTTTCCTTCAGGAGATATCAACACCACACCAGCTCCAGACCCAGCTGAGGAACAACTTCCATCAAATTCCAAATTCCAAATGCCATTAGGATCATGAAGTACTTCTTTGGGACATTTTATTTCATCCTGGGACATAATCATATAGTTGTCATGCCCAATATCTTCATAAAGTATTTGTGCTTTGGGATCATCTGTCTTTTGCACAATATACTCAGATTGCTTCTCAGGCAACAACTTCTTCATCTTGCCATGTTGACTGGTATAAGGGCATGTGACCAATCCATTTGAATTTCTCCTCCCACATCCTTACAGAAGTTCCTACTCAACAACATACCATATGAAGGAGGGATATCAGCTACCAAGATAGTAGCTAAAACCTTCTTCTCTGGTAAAGCAGCAAAAGCTACTTGTGCATCCTTAATTCTTCCAACCAAAGGCACCTCCTTACTCTCCATAGAATATCAAGACCCATAAGTGCATGTGAGAGTAAGACCCAAAGCGTGAGCCATTTTGGTAGGCATGACATTATCTGATGCTCCTGAGTGAATGACACAGTTGCTGAGTTTATGGCCAACTATAAGAAGGGTTACATAAAATGATTTGATTTTCTCATTACGTGAGGTGACTACAGCTACAAGGTTTGGTTGGGGTGTGGAAGATGGAGTAGGAAAAATACCTTTAGAAGTATTGGGTGAAGTTCTGGAATGGGAATTGACAAAGTGGACCATTTTGGCAAAGGCTTTTGGATGAGTTTGATAATACTCAGCCTCTGAAATTTGGATTTTTGTTTTCTTAAGGTGATCAATGATATCAAAAGATCCAGAGGTGGATGGGCTATCATCACTAGGAATCTTAGGCTTATCAGGCTTAGGAGCTGGAGAAGAAGAAGTTTTAGCAGTAGAATTAGGAAAAGAAGAACTAGCAAAACTCACCTTCTGTGTGGATGTAGTGGGAATAAGAGATCCTCTTATTACAACAACATGGATAGTCGTGGGATGCTCCTTGGACCTCTTAACAGGATGCATCACTTTCTCCTTCTTATTTGTCTGTTCTTGAGTCATAACACATATGACTCACTGTTCATTTCTGCTACTACTTCATCATAATCATCCTCTTCATCAACACCTTCAGTGGTGAAGAAATTAACTCGATATCCCTCAAGTTCCTCCAGTTCTTCATCAGCCTCTTCTTCAGGTTCTTCAAAATCTTCATTAATCTCTTCATCTTCAGGTTCTTCAACCTCACAAGTTGCATTAACAGGGACCTTGATGGGTGGTCCCTCAATTTCCAGCCTTGTCTGAGAGGAAGGCAAATGATTTCTAGGCTGAAAATTCCTCCTTGGAACATCTACATAAGAAGCATGCTAAGCCAATTATTTCTTGATGGAAATGAGGTCATTAGCAAGTTTTTGAACTAGTGGATCTGCATTAGCTCTGGGAGTAGAAGAAGAGGAAGAAGAAGCTCTAGATTTGGAAGGATCTCTTTCAACTTACCAGACATGATCAAGTCATCTTCAACGCTAATAGCTAATCTCTGATCCTCATCCAATGTTGCAAGTTATTGGCTCTTCTCAATGCATAACTAACTTCAGGTAGTTGAGCATTCAAGGAAGAAACATTTTTGATATTTGATCCTACAGGTTGGGTATCTTGGTGGGATTTTGATTAATCAACTTGTATTGAACCTGGCCACAAATTCCCTCATGGGCTCCTGTGAGTCTTTCTTTATTTGAGAAATTTGAGCTAGCAAAGCATGCACATCCTCTACAAGTTTGAAATGGTTCTCAAATATTGTTCTCATCGTGGTCCAACTGGTAATGACCCCAGTAGGAAGATGATAGAACCAATCTATACATTATCTTGAAAAGTCTCTACAAAAATCCTCACCGAGACATCTTCATGCTCAACTCCGAGGACTCCACATGTAACTATGAAAGTTGTAATATGCTCATCAGGATGCACCTTGCCATCACCTCTGAACTTGGGGAAGTTCTTTCTGTTACCCCTGGGTAACTCATGCAAAGGTTGAGGAAGGGTAAGAGGCCCAACACAATGGCCCCAAGGTAATGGAACTGCCATCCTTGGAAACACTGCTTGAAGAAGGAACTGAAACACAAGCAAGAATCAAAGCACGAAGATTAGGGTATGAGTTGCTCTTGAAGGATACCACTCACCAAGGGTTCTGTTTCAGCCCTAGGAGGTGTGCTTGTAGAATGAGCTCTTCTATTTCTCCTTGTTAAAGGAAGAGGGAAACCTTGCTACTCCAAGATTTGAAACTGTGAGAATCTTCAATTCCTTAAGAGCCCTCCTACTTAGTGAGTAAATCTTAGAGTCGCCAGATCAGACAATGATCAAGAAATTGTTCATAAAACTAGAATCCATCCAAAATGAATCCCCAGTAGAGTCACCAAAAACTGTTGGTTGTCAAATAAGGACTTTAATGAAAGCAACAGTCAGGGGATAGAAGTTCCTCCTCTTTAATGGGAGAGGTTCCCTTATTTAAAGGCAAAAACCTATTTACAAATGTACAACGTTTAGTTTTAAAGAGGAACTCTAGTCTTATCATGGAAGTATTTTTATATAACTGATTATCAATGACAAAAAGACAGAAGATTACTAGGAAGTGGGAAAAGGACCAGTGAGCATTCATCAGGAAATATAGATAGCAAAATAATTCCTTATCCAAATCTTTGACTTAGGATCATATAGAACAAAATCATTTATGTTAAACCATAAGATGTTATTCCATAGACACAAATTTCCAGAGATGACATCCATGAGAATACAAAGCTTCTTGATGCAGAAATAGATAAATTATTTAATAATTTAACATATAGGAAAGGAGGAATAACCACAGATAGAACAGAAAGAGGAGTCTTCTTATATTGATATCTTTTAAGGAAGTCTTTTACACTTTCAAAAATAGTCAGAGTTCCACCCCTAAGAATGGTGTGGAGAGCTCATTATATGAGATTACAAATTAGTTACACTTGGTAACCATTTCTTTTAACCATAAAAGATTAATTAAGGAAATGCTCAATACAATATCCTTAATTAATTTACTAAGGAGCTTCATCACTTAAAAATAGAAGGAGAAAAAGAGAAGCCAGAAGAAGAAACATCCAAAAATTATGGCTTTGGCCCACTGATTTGAGAATGGAAATATTTGAATTTCTTCAATGCTTCATATCTCCATACCTCGTGGGATTGACTGTGTTGGCAATGGCGTGAGACCAAGTGCCTGAAGATTTTTCCATATCTTTATCGAACTCGAGTGTGTACATTCCCCAAGTATTCTTTATTTGCCTCAACAATTCAGATTGAAGGGAGCAAATGTCTCTTTATCTTCTCTTTGGTTTACAACTTCTTTGAACTGTCTAGCCTTGACAAAGGTTCCTTGAACTGAGCTTTGCTCTCTTGAAGAGAGCAAGGAGTACACCTGAGGTTTCATCATGAAGATCAATGAATAGGCCCTTTAAAGGAAGAAGAAACACAAGTCTTGAAAGATTCTCCTTTCTGCCATACATTATTTGCTCACCCAATGCTTCTTCCAAACCTTCATCTTCCATTCTACACCAAGGACCCAGGGGGCCTTTGACAAGTTATTCTTGGCCTCATCAAAAATTACATTGTTAACCAACTGATATTTTCATCAGTTTGGCCCATAAGATGAAGATGTGTAATACAACTAACCCAGAGCTTAAGCTCTTTATCCATAGCCCTTATTGAGGAAGTGAGTTTTCGATCTATATTAATCACCTTCTCATTGGTCTTGAAGGCTTCCTAAATGAAATTCAAGCCAGCTATAATCATATCATTAGAACCATGGTTCTCTAGGCCTTTCCATAAGTAGAATACTTATGTATATTGGTTATTTGATGCTCTGAACTTCATCCTGGCTGAGAATCATGGGGGGCGGGAGAGTAGTAGTGGGGTAGGTCTAAAACCTTATCTTTGTCCAATAGTGAAGAATAAAGTTTGGAAAGAACCTTATTCTTCCAACTGTTCTATAGTGTTTCCTTCCCTGTGTGTAGACTCATTCTCTTGAATAGATCCACTTTGCCACTTTTCTTGAAGGTTATGAACCTCCTCTCAAGAGTGGATTTCCCAGTTGGGATTAGAGAGAACAGCTCATAAATCTCATACCAAATCATCCTACTCTCCTTATCAACCTTGGGCTTTGTAACCTCAAGGAATGTGTTGACCTTGAGCATCAGTTAAATCCTTGAAGTCATCATCATCTTAGCCCTTCAGGAGGAGGAGTAGAGGGCTGCCACAGATCAAAATTAGGCCCTGTTATCTGACCAAGTGCTCTCTTCTTCCTGTTGTCAACCATGGGTTGCACCCAATCAAAAATAGTCCTCAGTAAGAGCTGATGATGATAGGGGCCCTGCAAGTGATCTCTGGCACTTAATAAACTTCTTTAGATCAAAGCAAGACCTGCATCTGAAGAAATGAAGAGTGATAGAAGTAATAGCCCTTTCTACATTTTGGGCATCCAAGGTTGTCTTACATGTATAGTTTCCCAAAGAGATAGGGAAATGCAGGCTAGTGATTTTCTTGTCTCTATATGTCCTATGTAGCTTATCAAGTTGCCTACATATTTCAACCAGGGTCATCTTATCACCAGCAGAACATAGGGAGCTTGAGGGGTGTGCTCTCATAGCCAGCCAGCCTGATGTATGAAAACCTCCTGAATTGGATAAAGAAAGCCCCATACTTGGCTATCAGGTTCATAGCTTCATCAGAAAATCTCCTGGCAGTGTTTCCCTCCAAGAGTCTTACAATGTACATGGTGAAGGCATCATTAACTCTTCTAAAATTGTGATTGCTGGTTTCCAGGGTAAACTGAGGGCAGTATGCATAAATAGGCTCATTCTTCTGGCCCTCTATGTAGGTGAAACCAAACCACTACTGGGATGCAGCCAGGGTATACATGAGATAAGAAGTCATATAGAACTTCTTAGTTTGTTGAACACTAGACAACTACTCAGTCAAATTCATGCAGATAATCTCGGCCCAATTAATGTTCTGCTTGCCATCACAAATGATGTTGATGAAAGGGCACATCCAGAAGTGAAACTCATTAGTGGAAGGAAACCCCATGATATGAGTGAGAAAATGATAAAGTTAGATAGCTCCTCATTAAAATCAACCTTGTATAATGCCTTGGAGAGTCGGGATGCTCCCTTCTTAGGGTTCTTTAACCATGAATTTTGCTATACGTGCCTTGTATTTGTCACTTTCTTGGTTCGAACATGATTTGGGCTTGGGCAACGAGTGAGAATTATGGAATCTTTAGTTTTTGGAATACGCAGAGTAGCAGTAATGGCAACAGTATCTAGTTTTACGATTAATTCACCATGCACATTGGTGAGTTCCTTGGTATCTGGGTTAAAATGGGCTCCACAGGAAAGCACCATGTCGCACACTGTACAAAGATAGGAAAACCAGCCGCGTATGCAAGTCCACTGTCACTAATCATTTGTGCCATGGGAGCCAGGATTTGAGCATGTTAATCTTCCCCAAAAATCTGTGAAATCTAAGTGTCGAACCTCACTATCTCTGATATCTGGTACAGAGGATTCAAGAGGTGATACATGTTCTTGGCCCTGAAACTTGATCTTCATTCTTGCAATGCATAGGGGATAGCCTTCCAAAGATCAAAATCACAATGAGGATGCAAAGGGATACATGGGGCACACGAGAAAACAACTTTAATGGCAAGGATTCGAGCAAGAGAAGGCAAGCGAGCAATGTGACAAATGCGTAGGGGGGAGTCCAATTAAATAGTTGTTTTAGGAGAGAGAAGGTTATTAAATGTTTATTAAATTCACCCCGCACCAACTCAAAAATATGAAAAGTGGGAAAATTAGAAAAAACTGGCCCAGACGGTCTTTGGTACATTTGGGACATGAGGGACGTGAAGACACGATCCGGCCGACGCGGGCGATGCGGGGAAAGTGGGCCAAATGAGCACGGGCGGTCCAGGAACTTAGATACGCGAAGGGCACAAGGACGCGAAGGACGTGAGGGATTCAGCTGAGGACGCGATTCGAGCCAATGTGCGCAGATGGGAAAAGAAAGCCCAGATGCATTTGGGATAGATGGGACAAAAGTACGTGAAGTACCCGATGCGACCGATGCGGACGATCGGGTAATAGGAAGCTCAGGTGAACTTGGGACAAACAGGCCAAAAAGTTCCAAAAAAGCCTGACACTTAAGGTTTTGCGGGGAAAGTGGCCGATCGACGAACAAAAGGCCCAGGGGAACTTGGGACATGGGGAACAAAAATGTCTGACAGACCCGTAAATCACCAAAAAGACTCCAAAAAATGTAATTTTCACCATCTCTTCAAGTTTTCTCTTCACTAGGACATTATTAAAGGTGCCAACTTAAAATTTTCAAAATTCAGACTTTCAAAAGAGGGGAAATTTTGAGAGGACAACAGTTCCTATTGGCTGACATTTTGTTGGACACAATGGTCTAGCCATCATTCATTTTAAATGTTGCTTAATTTTTCAGACGACTTAGATCAGACCATTAGGGGAAACTAAAAATTTATATGCTTTAGGGATATATAGTGGAAGCATGTGTTCAATATGTTGATATATGTAAAATTTTGTGTAAAGAATTTGATTCCTATTTACTTATCGATAGACTCCTTCAAGTATTTTCTTAAGTCAATCTTGATATAAACTTGTTTGTTTAGTTGTGCTAAGTAGAAGAGAAAAAAGCTTGTTCTAAATCACTTGTCCAATAGGTTTGAGTATCCTAGGGAGGAAAAACCAAAGAGGAATTAGGGGATGAGGAAACTCGGCCCACAAAGGGACTTTGAGGGATGCTTTCCTAGTGACTTTGAACTCGCGAGTCCATCAAGACAATATCATCAAGGTATTCTGCAAGAACTAGTAGGTCATCTTAGTGCACAAAAAGCTTGAACTTGTGAAGGTTCATTAAGATAAAACAACAAAAATTCCTTGGTGAAGTTGTGGACCTCAGTAACCTGAATTGCATTGGACTTCTAATGGTGTTTAATCTAGGTTTAAAGAGAGTCCTAAAAGAAGACATGATTAACATAATAAGAAATAAGACAATTATTCTCATACCATTCAAACACAGGTTCAATAGGTTCAACATTTATAAAAATATTAGATAGACTAAGCAGAAGCTGAAAACTCATTAACTATCATAGACCTTTAGAACAAATTTCTAAGATTGCATGGACGTCATTCTCCCTGTTGTCTTCATCCAAAGTTGTGAGTGGTTAGTTGATGGCTCTATTTATAGGCCTAAACCACCCAAAGACAATATTAATAATGGATTTAATGTGAGTGTGTCTTAAAAATCCACCAATAGGAGATCAATGTGCATAAACAAGAAAGCTCGACATTATATTAAAACCAACCTACCAATATACAAAACATTTTGAGATCTGAGACTTGTATGCTTCTTGATCCCTACTCATATGGTCTATCTTTTTCTTTCCTTGGTTAACAATGATCTTATAACATTTGATCATTTATAAGATATTGTAGAATTTACAAGGAAATTACATCATATAATCTAGGAATTGTTCGAAGATGGCAATATAATAGTCCTCTCACATTCACTTGGCCTCTGTCACCTCGTTAGTTGGCCTAGATCATGGGTTTGATTCTTGGGTTACCTGCAGTGTGTGGAGTGTGACATTTGCATGCCATTCCAAAAGTTGATTGGTGGAGTTTTATTTATCGTACAACTTAAATGTTCAATTTAAATAAAATAAATAGGAAGAGTCGTCCACCACATATATTTGCAATGTTGAATTATCAATTAACCAATGATCTATTTACCAATTTTTTGGGGGTGCTTTTTCATTAGTTGGTTGAGCATACAACATTACAAACATATGTGACCTTTAGGTTGAGATAAATAAAAATAATATATATCTTAGGTGACTCAATAATGTGCAAAATGACAACTGAAAACGTCTTCCATGAACTAAAAACTTGTTGAAGAGAATATCACTCAAGTGACAAGTGTAGAACTTGACATTTTGCGAAGTGGAGAGACTAATAACACCGCATTGACGTAAACAACTAACAAAACAAACAAATGGATGGACGAGATTTGTTCAATGGTCTTGTCATGGTGAGGTCCATTTCCAAACGTTGATGGAAGACCTTGCCATGGATAATCAACCACATAAGGAACCATTCCTTGGGTAGGTGGAGAAATATCAAACGGACGGGAAGAGAAAAAGCCAATATTAGACAAGACACTAAGGTGGACAACGCAAGTTCACTGAAACTTCTTACAAGATAAGCCACATTTTGGGGGAAAATAATTCCAAGAACGATTTTTTTTTGTGGTAAACAGCCAACCAGAAAAGTTGGACAAATATACCTCCATGTGAA
Source organism: Taxus chinensis (assembly GCA_019776745.2). NCBI lineage: Eukaryota > Viridiplantae > Streptophyta > Pinopsida > Cupressales > Taxaceae > Taxus > Taxus chinensis. The sequence goes on from CM034154.1 coordinate 175,220,994, forward strand.
AACGTAGTCATTGTACAGTTCAAGGATGGAATGGTCTCTCCCATGTGGTGTAACAATAATCACAAGCTAACAAAATTAACACAATCAAACTTTGGTTTTCATTGATTTCTCATATGGGTTATTAATGTGGCTGGGAAAAAAGAGTTGTTCAAATAAACATTGATTGATATTTTTTTATTTTTTGTTGGGATGCTTGTTTATTGTCGTGATTAAGTTCTTGGTTTTTTTTTGGATTTTATAGACTATTTTGGTCTTGTGCACGTTATTAAATTTTTCTTATTTATCGATTTGTTTTTAAATTTTCTTATTCTTTGTTAGGAGAAGAATAGATTTGTTTTTCAATTTTCTTATTCTTTGTTAGGAGAATACTTTTGTTTCTACTCGTTTAGATTAGATTTTTTTCTGAAAGATAAATATGTAAAACTTCTCTAATCTTTTAGTATCCATTGGTATATGATGAACCCTAATTTCATAGAGAGAAAAGCCACAATGAGTTTGTGTCTGCTGCTGCTCTTTGCAGTGGTATCAATTGCTACAGCACAAGTGTCCTCCCACCAATCAAAAACATACCACTTTTGTCTTCAACAATTTCAATGACACTCCCAGCCTGATTTTGCTTCAGAATGCCTCCATCAAATCAGAAGCAGTAAGGCTTACCAATGAGACACAGTGGATGATTGGTCGTCTCCTTTATTCCACTCCTCTGCAAATAAAAAACTAATGCTACCCTTTCTTCCTTCAGCACAAGTTTTGTAATGGCCATGGTTCCCCCTCCCAAAGCACAGGGCACAGGGCATGGAATAGCCTTCATTATGACACCTACCACATCTCAGAGGGAGGCATTCTCTTCTGCGTACATGGGCCTCTTCAATGACACCAGTGATGGCAAGGACTATAATCATCTGTTTGCAGTGGAGTTCGACACCACACAGAGTGTGGACAGCGACGACCCCAGTGCCAACCATGTCGGTCTCGATCTCGACAACCTCAAGTTTTATATACAGATATAAAAAATTTATTTTGTCTGGATATGTTTTATCTATAAAATAAAGATAAATAACCTACAGCCAAAAACCAATTGTCTCCGATCAAGAGAGATATATATTAAATCATGAAGTTTTAATCTTAATTTTTATTTTCAATTGAGCACATCTAAGGGTGTCGTATAATTGGGCACTAGATTACATAGTTTAATGGTATCTCTTCTAAGTTCCGGAGGGAACATATAGATTCAACAATGCAATGTAAGCACAAGAAACTAAATCAATGATCACTTTCAACTAAGCAGCTAGCACTATCTTGGCCTCAACCGGTTGACTCTTTGTGTCGAGTGTCTCCAGGCAATCAGCAAGACTTGATCCAACAACAAACCAAGGGCCCTTCAACAATCATAATTTTTTATATATATCATATTGATTAATATAATTATTATTTGTTTGGATTTTTTTTACAAATGACATCGGAATCATAAAATCTTTCCATGAAATTTGATAATATGATTCAATATATATATTTTTAAAAATGACTTCTCTAAATTAAAAAAATTACCACTTAGTCAAATTAAGAATTGAAAACACCATATAGTAATTCAATAAACATTAATTTTAAATTTAATATTAATTATTTATCTACAAATATTACAACCCCCACCACCAGGGGTTAAATTTGACGGTCACCCTCTACCTGTCAAGTTGTTTTTTTTTTGTGACGGTTTGCTAATTAATATCACCTTGCACATGACGTTTAATTTTCATTATTGACTTTCATAATTTCCATATAAATATCAAAACATTTATGTTCATATAATAAAATTGAGATATTGTTAACATAAATGAAATCCTATTCCATTTTCACTATTTTTTAATATATCTAAGAAAAACTAACTTGTCAATTTTCATAATATTTTAGATGCATTAATATTATAACCCATAATCATTTCAGGTCTCAAAATTAAACACAAAACTATACATTTTATAATGATTTCCAGATATTATAATTAAAAATACATATATGCTTTACTATATAAATTTTGAAATATTATAATTAAAAATACATATTTGCATTGATATATAACTTTTGAGATATTATTGTTATAAATACATAAATATCTTGCTTTATCTCTTATAAAACTACCAAACATGATTAAAAAAAAAAATTAAATTAAATCGGCTAATGTATTTCATTATGCACATAATGAATTGGGTGCGAGGTCTCAAAATAAAATAATATTTTAGCTTGACTGTATTTGTCTTTGGAAATTGAAGGTTTAAATATATAATGAAATGGGAGAATGTTATTTAATAGTTAAAAGAGAAACCATGAAAGTGAACACCACTTACTACTATTTTATACTTTTATCTAAAATTCTAAGCAGTTTTTTTGTTGTTGTTTCTTAGATCATATGGTTAACTTGATTGGTGGAGATGATCAATTGCACCAACGAAAAAATGAATGTTGGCTAGCAGCATATGTTTTAATGGTAATTTTGATTAAACAAAAATTAAATCTTTGGACAAGTTTACAAGAGTTAACAAGGGCTCATTAAAATTTAATGTTCTTGTAGTTAACAATACAAATATCAAACCTTACAGAGGTGCACATATACCAATTTAAATAACTGATTTGAATCATTGAAGATGCACACTCATGTAATTTAAAGAAATGGATTTATTTATAAGAAGTCACATTATTTTAATTAATATAAAATGAAATAAATACCCCTAACCTGGACGTTAAGAGACTAAATTGCCTACCTCCAAATACTTTTGACTCTCTGTGTCGGGTGTCTCCATGCACTCAGCAAGACTTGATCCAAATAAACCAAGGACCCTTCGACAATCATAAATTTTTTGATATATCATATTGATTAATATATTTATTATTTTTCTAAATTTTTTTTACAAATGACATCTGAGTTATAAAATCTTTCCATGAAATTTGATAATATGATTTTAAATATATATATATATATATATATATATATATATATATATATATATATATATATATATATATATATATATATATATTTAAATGACTTCTCTAAATTAAAAAATTACCAGTCAATCAAATTAAGAATTGAAAACACCATACAATAATTCAATAAACATTAATTTTAAATTTATTATTAATTATTTATCTACAAATATTACTACCCCAGCCATCACGGGTTAAATTTGACGGTCACCCCTACCCGTCAAGATTTTTTTGTGTGACAGTTTGTTAATTAATATCACCTTGCACATGACGTTTAATTTTCATTATTGACTTTCATAATTTCCATATAAATATCAAAACATTTATGTTTATATAATAAAATTGAGATATTGTTAACATAAATGAAATCCTATTCCATTTTCACTATTTTTTAATATATCTAAGAAAAACTAACTTGTCAATTTTCATAATATTTTAGATGCATTAATATTATAACCCATAATCATTTCAAGTCTCAAAATTAAACACAAAACTATACATTTTATAATGATTTCCAGATATTATAATTAAAAATACATATATGCATTACTATATAAATTTCGAAATATTATAATTAAAAATACATATTTACATTGCTATATAAATTTTGAGATATTATAGTTAAAAATACATATATTTTCTGCTTTATATTTTATAAAACTACCAAAGTTGATTAAAAAAAAATTAAATCGGCTAATGTATTTCATTATATGCACGATGAATTTGGTGCGAGGTCTCAAAATAAAATAATGTTTTAGCTTGACCGTATTTGTCTTTGGAAATTTAAGGTTTAAACATATAATGAAATGGGAGAATGTTATTTGATGGTTAAAAGAGAAACCATGAAAGTGAACACAACTTGCTACTATTTTATACTTTTATCTAAAATTCTAAGCAGTTTTTTTTTTTTTTTCTTTCTGGATCACATGATTCAGATATATATATTTTTAAAATGACTTCTCTAAATTAAAAAAATTACCAGTCACTCAACTTAAGAATTGAAAACACCATATAATAATTCAATAAACATTAATTTTAAATTTATTATTAATTATTTATCTACAAATATTACAACCCCTACCCCTAGCTCTCCTTCCAGCTGCCACAGTAAAAATTAATGCAAATTGATATTTAATGCCACTTGCAGGAATAACACCCCTCAATATACAACATTGTTGGATGTGATTAACCAACCAAAACAAATGTAACTCCATTAACAAGAAACTATATCAAGTTAAAGAGGAAAAATACAACCATGGATGCTAGCCAATGAGGCTATGAAATAAATAGGTGAAAGTAACTAGCAATCGCATGTGTACAATGCAATGTGAACGTAGAATTGTATATGTTATTTGATTTAGAGGGATATTTATTACTTTTGTACTTGATGTTGATAAGGGGTGTGATTGATTTTGTAAGTGTAGGAATATAGATAAAGCAGTAAATTTAAAGGTTCTATCTCTATTTTTCAAATTGTTACAAATTCATACATATACATTTAAAATCTTATATGATGAGTGGTAGTATTTTGCTGACTATTTTATTTGAACTAAATATGAATACATGAAGACTTTCGTATATTTGTAGATTTTATATCATGAGTGGTGGCCTTTTGTGGCCAATTTTTGGGCACTAAACATGAATACATTTGATACCGCTTTGGATGGTTAATTACTTTTGTAGTTGATGTGGTTTATAATTATTTAGGGGAAATTATGTTGGTGTTGCAACGTGTTTGAGATGGTGGTTGCATCGGTTGTTTGGTTGGTTTTTTGTTGAAAAATTCTTTTTTGTACTGTCGATAACATGTTGATAAGGAGTGTGATTGATAGTGGAAGTGTAGGAATATAGATGAAACATTACATTGAAACGTTTTGTGTGTACATTTCAAATTTGTTACAAATTTGTACATATACATTAGCAAATCTTATATCATGAGATCTGAACTAAACATGTATACATGAAGACCTCCATACATTTGTAGATTTTATATCATGAGCAATAGCCTTTTGTGGCCAATTTTATTTGCATTAAACATGAATACATTTGATACCCCTTGAATGGCACCACCACTTTGGATACAAGAAGTGTTGAGTAAAGTAGTGGAGGTGCTATCAAAATAGAGGGTAGTATTTACGACAAGTTGTTTTGGTTGAGTGATAGTAGTCTTAACTCCTCATAAAGGGCCCATCCTTGCTCAACATCCTCCAAAATTAGTGATGGGTTTTCATTCCATTTGAAGACCCACAGAGGATAATGATGGCCTAATTTGTCACTGATTCTCAAGACACTTGCAACGCTGTTATTGTGTTTCAGGTTTGTCAATGGATTTATGTAAACAACTAACAAAACAAAAAAATGAATGGACGAGATTTGTTCAATGGTCTTGTCATGTTGAGGTCCATTTCCAAACGTTGATGGAAGACCTTGCTATGCATAATCAACCACATAAAGAACCATTCCTTGCATAGGTGGAGAATTTCAAACTGACGGGAAGAGAAAATGCCAATATTAGACAAGACACTAAGGTATAGAAAATGCCAATATTAGACAAGACACTAAGGAATACGCAAGTTCACGGAAACTTCTTACAAGATAAGCCACATTTTGGGGGAAAATAATTCCAAGAATGAATTTTTTTTTGTGGTAAACAGCCAATCAGAAAAGTTGGACAAATATACCTCCATGTGAAAACGTAGTCATTGTACAGTTCAAGGATGGAATGGTCTCTCCCATGTGGTGTAACAATAATCACAAGCTAACAAAATTAACACAATCAAACTTTGGTTTTCATTGATTTCTCATATGGGTTATTAATGTGGCTGGGAAAAAGGAGTTGGTCAAATAAACATTGTTTCAATTTTATTTTATTTTTTATTTTTTTGTTTGTTGTGGGGATGTTTGTTTACTCTCGTGATTTTTCTATTTATCGATTTGTTAGGAAAAGAATAGATTTGTTTTTGAATTTTCTTATTCTTTGTTAGGATAAGACTTTTATTTCTACTCATTTAGATTATATTTTAGCATCCATTGGTATCAATTGCAACAGCATCCATTGGTATATGATGAACCCTTGTTTCATAGAGAGAAAAGCCACAATGAGTTTGTGTCTGCTGCTGCTCTTTGCAGTGGTATCAATTGCAACAGCACAAGTGTCTCCCAACAATCAAACACATACCACTTTTGTCTTCAACAATTTCAATGACACTCCCAGCCTGATTTTGCTTCAGAATGCCTCCATCAAATCAGAAGCAGTAAGGCTTACCAATGAGACACAGTGGATGATTGGTCGTCTCCTTTATTCCACTCCTTTGCAAATAAAAACTAATGCTACCCTTTCTTCCTTCAGCACAAGTTTTGTAATGGCCATGGTTCCCCCTCCCAAAGCGCAGGGCACAGGGCATGGAATAGCCTTCATTATGACACCTACCACATCTCAGAGGGAGGCATTCTCTTCTGTGTACATGGGTCTCTTCAATGACACCAGTGATGGCAAGGACTATAATCATCTGTTTGCAGTGGAGTTCGACACCACACAGAGTGTGGACAGCGACGACCCCAGTGCCAACCATGTCGGCCTCGATCTCAACAACCTCAAGTCTTCCTACACTCAAGATGCAGGTATTTATTCAATCAACCAAAGTTTTATATACAGATATAAAAATATTATGTTGTCTAGATATGTTCTATGTATAAAATAAAGATAATTAACCAACAGAAAAACCGTCTCCAATCAATAGAGATATATATTAAATCTTGAAGTTTTAATCTTAATTTTTTTTTATTGAACACATCTAAGGGTGTCGTACAATTGGGCACTAGATTACATAGTTTAATGGTATCTCTTCTAAGTTCCAGAGGGAACATATAGATTCAACAAGGCAAAGTAAGTGCAAGAAACTAAACCAATGACCACTTTCAACTAAGCAGCTAGCACGATAGTGGCCTCAACCGTTTGACTCTCTGTGTCGGGTTTTTTCAGGCCTTGCACTCAGCAAGATTTGATCCAACAATAGAAACCATATAATGAAATGGGAGAATGTTATTTGATGGTTAAAAGAGAAACCATGAAAGTGAATACCACTGGCTACTATTTTATACCTTTATCTAAAATTCTAAGCAGTTTTTTTTTTTTTGTTTCTCGATTCAAAGATATATATATATATATATATATATATATATATATATATATATATTGACTTCTCTAATTTAAAAAAATATTCAATCAGTCAAATTAAGAATTGAAAACACCATATAATAATTCAATAAACATTAATTTTAAATTTATCATTAATTATTTATCTACAAATATTACAACCCCTACCCCTAGCTCTCCTTGCAGCTACCACAATAAAAAGTAATGCAGATTGATATTTAATGCCACTTGTAGGAATAACACCCCTCAATATACAACATTGTTGGATGTGATTAACCAACCAAAACAAATGTAACTCCATTAACAAGAAACTATATCTTTTTAAAGAGGAAAAATGCAACCATCAATGCTAGCCAATGAGGCTATGAAATAAATAGGTGAAAGTAACTAGCAATCGCATGTGTACAATGCAATGTGAACGTCGAATTGTATATGTTATTTGATTTAGAGGGATATTTATTACTTTTGTACTTGATGTTGATAAAGGGTGTGATTGATTTTATAAGTGTAGGAATATAGATAAAAGAGTACATTTAAAGGCTCTATCTCTATATTTCAAATTTGTTACAAATTCCTACATATACATTTAAAATCTTATATGATGAGTGGTAGCATTTTGCTGACTATTTTATTTGAACTAAATATGAATACATGAAAACTTTCGTACATTTGTAGATTTTATATCATGAGTGGTAGCCTTTTGTGGCCAATTTTTTTGGCACTAAACATGAATACATTTGATACCGCTTTGGATAGTTAATTACTTTTGTAGTTGATGTGGTTTATAATTATTTAGGGGAAATTGTGTTGGTGTTGCAACGTGTTTGAGATGGTGGTTGCATCGGTTGTTTGGTTGGTTTTTTTTTGAAAAATTCTTTTTTGTACTGTCGATAACATGTTGATAAGGAGTGTGATTGATAGTGGAAGTGTAGGAATATAGATGAAACATTACATTGAAACGTTTTGTGTGTACATTTCAAATTTGTTACAAATTTGTACATATACATTAGCAAATCTTATATCATGAGATCTGAACTAAACATGTATACATGAAGACCTCCATACATTTGTAGATTTTATATCATGAGCAATAGCCTTTTGTGGCCAATTTTATTTGCATTAAACATGAATACATTTGATACCCCTTGAACGGCACCACCGCTTTGGATACAAGAAGTGTTGAGTAAAGTAATAATGGAGGTGCTATCAAAATAGAGGGTAGTATTTACGACACGTTGTTTTGGTTGAGTGATAGTAGTCTTAACTCCTCATAAAGGGCCCATCCTTGCTCAACAGCCTCCAAAATTAGTGATGGGTTTTCATTCCATTTGAAGACCCACAGAGGATAATGATGGCCTAACTTGTCACTGATTCTTCACACACTTGCAACGATGTTATTGTGTTTTAGGTTTGGATATGTTGAAGCCTCTCTTATTTTTGGAGCCCTAAATAGTACTTACTTCTGGCTTCATCAAAGGCTTCCAGTGGATTTGACTTCCAGTTAAGATTCTTGAAGCATGTTATGTAAAGGATACAGGTTGTTATGGCCATTGAGATCGACAAGGATGCTACTAATGAAATCATCTATGGCTCCATTGAAACAAGTTGATTTCAACAAAACCATGTGTGTTGGGTGTGAAGGATGAGTAGTTGAAGGGCGGGTAAAATTTTGCAAGGAATATATGAAAAACATGTGTTTCCTACAATCGTTTGCCATCTTTGTCAATCATTATCTTTTTTATTTTTTTATTCTTGTACAATGTCAAGGCTTTCTTTGAGCAGTGTTTAGTTTGTTAGATAAGACAAAGACATGAATGGAAACTTGGAAATGGACTATTATGATAATTCAAAAGGTTCCAAGTCTGAAACCGAATCACACTCCTTGCTTCTTGTGGCACATTACATGCCTACTTTTCAATTTTAAGCTTGAGTAATTATATGAGAGCATGCAATGCATCAAAAATCATTGGTAATTGTGCCCCTTCAAAAGATGGACATATGAGTTATAAGAAGATTTAATAGGCCAATTGAGATTTGTTTTTATGTAATTTTTTTACGGCATCAAGGCTTTTGACTGGATGATGTTTGATTTGTTAGATAAGGCAGAGACATGAATAGAAAGATGGAAATAAATCATGCAATGTAGCGACCACCGTCCAAAAAACCTTTTCGTACATGACATGTCTCATATGTTTCTATGCACTTACCACCACATTGAGTATTAATATTATACAGGTTTTAACATTATTTTGGCGTCGATAATGTCGACACTTGAATAAGACAATAGCAACACACTTGAAGATATCAACATCAAGTTGAGATTTCTTTCAAAACCTGCAAATATTTTTATAAATTATTCTCAGGATCCATTTTCTCCTATTTTCCATCGTATTCAAACAAATGGGTTAAGATAAATTAATATTTGGAATATATAGACCATATTTGTGAATGTGTGGTCTTGGCCCCAATCTCTCTCTTCCCCTCTTTTTTTCTCATTTTGTCTTCCTTGTATCGCGAATTGTGTCCTACCTAGGAGGCAAAAAAAATATTTGATAAACTATCTCCTCTAAGATGTTATTGTACAATAGGTTAGCGGATGGATCCAAATCATATGAACAACTAGACATAAAACAAAAACTTTCTTCGAGATTATTCATGTCAGTCCAAAAACTTAATTGATTATAATTTGATTTTGACCTTTCTAATCCTGTTGAGCAATAGAAAATACTCTTGAACGATTACGGCTTGGCATTAGAAATCAAAGCAATTTAAGTGCAAAGTCTTCATTTGGGTTGTGTGATTTGTTGTCTAATAATTTATACAATATGAAATCATGTCTAGCCACGTAAGTTATATCACCTTGCTCCATTTATTTTCAAAGTCTTATCCATCTATCTGTGAGCAATTACACACGAAAATCAAAGCCTCTTGTAGAAATTCCACATAGGCAGGAGAGAATTAGTTGTTAAACTTGAATAAAGCTTACGATCGCATGGTTATGTATGTGAGTGTTATTTGTTTATTTGTTTTAGGTCTAATCGATCTAGGTTCTTTTATTGAATGGAAAATAATGGAAGTAAAAAGACAAACAAACCATCCTCACCACCGTTGATGATCATAATGCCCTTTGACAAAATGATCTCATACATGCCATTTCTGCGAGTAATTATAGGCAAAAGATCGGAGCTTATTGTAGAATTTCTATGGGGGGATAGAAGCAGGGATACAGTATAATAAAGCTTATGATGGCTCGGCTATGCCTGCGAGTGTTATTTAGTTTTTAATCATTTCTTTTAGATCCAAGTGAATTTCGTTCTTTTATTAAAGAGAAGAGAATGAAACCAAAAAGATAGAACAAATAACCGCTCTGTCACTAATGACCAGAATGGTTGATCCCACAATGTCCTTTGATGAAGCGATCTCGTACATGCGAGGCCCGAGTAGATAGAAAGAATCGTAGTGCACGACTTAGATTCTTGACATGATCGTTTATATGGTCTATCACTTAGACGGTGTCAATTACAATATGTTATCAACTCCACCGGGATTTTTACTTGTAAACATGCCTTTTGATGTAAATATCTAAAATTATTTCGTTGGATACTTATATTGTTTGTATATAGAGTTATATAATTTCCCTTCACGGGAATATTTTGCCGTCGATCATGTTTTAAAAATCGAGATATATTGTTATGAAAGACAATACCAAGATGAATTCACTCTTTCCATATAGAGTAAATTATAAAAAATGATGCTAAGGTGAAAAAATCATTTTGTGATCATTATAGTGACCCTTTCTAAATTTCACCCGCTTTGTTTCTCACTCTAACATGCTCTCCAAAGCATAGGTCATTAACACTGAGATAAATGAAAGAGTTATAGTTGGAAACCATGGAAGCAAGAGACTCAACCAGATTGTGGAAGTTGATGGAAAATATTGAAGACAATTAAGAACTCCAAAAGGAAGCTATACTATTGTATGTCAAGTAAAACACAATTCAGAGAACCAAAAGAACTAATAATAGAGGATCAAGACTTGCATGACTTATGTTAGGAACCCTAGGAAAATGATGATTTTTAGGTAGATACCGGGGACATGGAAACGATGTTTACGTGATGAATTCCTTTACCATTAGCCTCAGTGCATTATAAATATTAAATACTGGTCTATTTTTCATGTAATTTTGGTTAGGAATTTCAATTTTATTTTATTTTACCTTGCAGTTACTCAATGCATAGTTCTAAGGCCCAAATTAACAATGCAAAGTAGTTCAAATTACATTCAATCAATTTTGGAGAAGTGGTTTAGCAAGGTTTGAACCTTTTTGGCATATTCAATGCTAGATGAGTTTCATCCTTGAGAGGTCCTTCATACATTGTTCCAAAAAATTCCTTGTCCAATGTTTCTTGTTAGGAACTTAGAACTAAAGTTTCCTGAAGCCTTGCTTAGCTTCACAGCACGTGTAAATGTCACCTTCACACATTTCTTATGTGAAATGATGGAATTCCACTTGATATCACTTTCAAGTGAGCCTATAAATAGGGATCCACTTATAGTTGTCATTGTTGAAGTTGATCTTGAGAAGCCAGGTAAATAAATTTGGTTATTTCATTGGTGCAAGAAAATGTAAGCAGCAGGTGTTTCCTATTGTCAAATTTGTAGAAAATGGTTATTCAAATTATTGACCTTATCAATTGCAAAGATCAAAAGCCCTAAAAACGAGTACCTTAGCCCCCTAGAATAACAAACCTTGGACAATCAACTTGACGATAAAACTTGTAAAACATGAAGACTAAAATCAGAGGGAAAATGAGGCAAGCACGTCTCATTTTAATTTTAAATTAATATCACTTCCCTAGATTATTGCATCTGCAACAAGGTTTCACATTATTTTATTACTTAAAACACATTAATTGACATTGTTTTCTCATATAAACTCTAATTGCTAACAATTGTATTGCTCTCTACAAAATATCATGAAAAAATATACCAACATCATGAATAAAATTACCACGTATTGTATGCGAAGATGTTGAAAATTTGAAAGCACATCTATTACAGGTATTTGTATTTTATAGGCAGAATATGAAACCATATTTTTATACTAAATTACAGCCTGGAAATTCCATTTAGAGTTCAATAACATTATCAATCCACAACACTTTATACCGACGACCAGAAAATGAAATCACATTATTTATTTCATGCATTTAGCTAAGCAAAAAAACCCACATACATTTTGTCAAATAGTTGGCGCACTCTCTTAGGAAACGAAACCATATTTATCTTAGATAAAAATTTTACAAACATTTCGTCAAACCGTTCATGTGCCACCAAACAAAGCCATGTCAACGAATCCCAAACCGTTCTCAACGCCATTCTACTACCTCCCGTCACCATTGCTTTGATTGATTTCTAGGTAAAACTACTGCAGAGGAAAAATACACGGCCATCAAAACATGCAACTGCCGATTGATTTCAAGGTAAAAATTAGGAAAAATACATGGCCATCAAAACATGCAACTGCATAATATAACATGGTAAAAACGTCTAAACGACTGTCAAATTTAGGATAGTCGTAGAAACGTCCGGAAGGGCATTTCCCATAGGCGGAACGCCTTTGGCGTAATTAAAGAATTAATAAATAAATGAATTCATATTTTTTCAAAGTTAACAATCATTTATTCAAGTTCTTTACAACTAATTATAAAGGCTTCTGATTTTGGAGTAATTAAATTGTTATTATTAATATCATGATGAATGGAGGCTCTCCAGTTTTTTTTTCATTTTTTAATTAAGAGACTGGTTCTATAGAGTTGAAACTAAATAAATGAAGTTCTCTTTAAAATAGAAGTTTTGAATATTTAGGTGGCAAATTATTAATAGTTTTGAAAGAGGGGTTGAAAGTTTCTCCCACTAGCTTAGACATTTTGTCCACATGATATAATGAGCAATAAATTTTTTGAGATTTTAAAATTTGAACTATTTATTTGCATCTAATTCATAAAATTTCTCACCTAAAATTTCTGAGAGTAAAATTTCTTACCTAAAATTATATATTCATAAGACTATTAAATTTGAAAAGGTTTCTACATTTTCTCAAAAACATTTGCTGGGAAAAAAGAATTACAACAGAAAATCAATAATTTAAAATACAAAATCATGGCAAAAAAAAAATACATTGTTTGGACTCTATACAAAATAAGTTCAACAAAAATTATCCATCGGAGTATGTTTGAAAGCAAGAATCAACCAAAAAAATAAAACAAAGTCCCTAAAAATATATAAGAAATTAAGCAACAAAAGATAAATGTAAGATCCTTCAAAAGAATCACTCACGTTTCTAACTTTGAAAAGAATAGTATTGTTTAGACTGGTTGGCATAAAAAAAAGATTGCTTTGATAACTTTGCATCATGCTCAAGAAATATTAGCATAAATTTTAAACTTTCAAGTTAGTTAAAAGTGATTAGCTATATTTACACATAAATTGATAGGGAGAGAATATAAGGATTTACATTTAAACTAACAATGTGCTTGCACATCTTGTTCATCACTTCTCCATGCTCATATCACTTCCATATTGTGTGGATATTAACTAAGTTCTCTCTCCTTCTTCTTTTCTTAGGGTTTTATACTTTACATCTTAGTTTTCTTTTGTCATTGTTGCACTTTACCATTTATACATCAATTACTCTACAATATTAGATTTAATTCAAATTAAATTAAATTAGTCATCCCTAGTCATCTTTATCTGAGGTTTTTAGATCCATAATGCATATATAAGCTAGTCATTTCATCCATTATCAAGGAAGAGATAAAACACACTTGACACCCAAATATCCTCGTAAGCATACACTAAGAGAAAACACAACGAATGTCATTCCAATACTCCCTTGAGCTCCACATACTCTGCATAATATTTCTAGGGAATTCATTTGCTTACATATGCAAATACAAGGAACATATCATTACTCCAAGTCAAGTTAATGAAAAGGTGTAGGTACAATCAAATTGTTGTAAGATCATGACTATCTATTTGGTTGCATATATTCTAGAGATCACATGCTAGGCGAGAATGAGGTGCAGTTTTAGCCCTCTTTGAATTAGTGGTAATGTCGATGGTGCACAGGGGTGTCCACAACCCACCTAATTTTTGTTTGGCAGGACTTTTTGGCTATCTATGGTTTTGAACATCAATTCAGTTGCACAACAAGCATCACAAGGTATCAAAGGCCTAAATTTGAGACATGAGTGGAACAAGAAGTAGTAGTTAGACACATGAAGCTACATGAGAAAAAACCATAAAGGGACAAGGGAGTATAAGAAGGGTTATAGTGTCCATACACTTTGGTCCGTGTCATCCGCTTTGGTCTATGCAACCATTCAGGACACAATTCTAACATTGAGGCTTTGTTAGGTCATGTCCATCTTGTTTTAATAATCATACCAACCCAAATCATCACACAAAGCAAGTGATCAACTAAGTCATCTTCTTTATCTCATTGTAAGTACTTTTTATTTATCGTCATTTATCATTGCTTATCATTGTGTATCATTTCTTGATGGTTATTCCTAATATTTCTGTAATTAGCCTTTGAAAACTATTTTATTAGGATAATCTACCATCGGTTGACCACCCCTTACAGAGATATTAACCAATTTAGGTCAAATCATTGAGCTACACACATGGGTGAGTCTCTAGAAGCTACTATGGAAGAGATAACAATGGAGATACATATTCTGAAGCATATTTTGATCCCCTCTTCCTTCTTCCCCTTCCATAAATGTAATGAATTTCCATTGTATAAGGTATCCTCTCTTTAGCAGGCTATAAACAACTAATTTATAGTTGTGTAATGCTCTTAATGCCTTCTTAATGCATCTAAAAGATTGTGCCTTCTTTTAAATCATGATATTGATGTTAAATGTGGATTGTTTTTTCCCTTTAGCTTATGTTTTTGTGATATTTACTCTATGTTCTTTCATTTCATTTTGTGTATGGGTCATACTTGCATAATTTTGTTTCACTATATGTCATATTGTAGGGAATTGGAGCCTGATTGGATGTAAAGTTGTCTATGACTATTATATGCCCTTCTAGCTTTGCATTTTCCTCCATTCCTATTATGCAAGGAGAGAGGTCCATTCTATCTTGATGCATAAACTTGTTTTTCTTTATTTTAATGTTTTTCTCATCCTTAACTCTGAGAATTAGTAGCTTAGTTTTTCGTTTAATTAGCACTAGGATAGATAAATTGAGGAACCAACCTTCTGTAGAGGTTTGTCCCAAGGAAGAAAAGTCCCATGGCTTTGGGACATTCCCATTATTTCTGCTAATAACCCTAAATCCTCACATATTTGGTGGACTTTAGGGTACACACATTTCAACTTCAATAATTACACTCTTGGTTATTAATCTCTATCGATTACTGAACATGTTTACTATTTTATTTCATATCTTCTACTTGTTTTCTAATGATCACATCTAAGGGTAAGTGCATGGAATTGGGAGGCCAGAAGGGGGCTTGAAGTGGCCACTTTTTTCCTGAAATCAACAAAAACTAAACTTCAACTGATAATTTGGCATGCATAAGCTCAAAATTGGACAATGTGATAAGAATAAGAATCATAGTGCTTGAAATATAGTTTCTAAACTACTAATTGTTTTTGCAAATGGTGGAGAATAATAATATCAAATGTGGTGTGCTCGCAAAAGTGTGCCTATTTTTGTGTCAAAAAGATAATATAGTGTTGTGTGTATTCACCCCCCTCCCCCCCCCCCCCCATTTTTTTTTTCAAATCCCTTTGGTAGAAAGTTAGCTAATACCATGTACGAGGTTCCACTAATTTTTCATATTTTTGGATGGATATATATTTTTTTACTAATTTTCAAAGTAAACACATCCCGAAAATGAAATATTTGTGTGTAGAAAGGCGTTTAGATCAATTTTTTTTTTTTGAAATTTGGATGAGAAAATCATAAATTATCTATTAAAAATGATACCTGTGTTTTAGCAAGAAAAGAAGGCAATACTAAAAGAAATTAAGAATGAAATTCTTAAAATAATAGGATTTTAGAAAGAAATACATCGACACGAATGTAGAACAAATCTTGACATCATAGTCAGGTTTTTTTTGGAATATTGTGTTATAACACATGAGAAATTGGGGTGTACACTTGATATTTTTATGTTTTTCTGCAAAACTGAAATTTCCCTTATGGGATACTACTTAAAAATGCACAAAATACATGAAAATTGCAGCCAAAGTAAAATATTGATTTTTATAAGGACAACAGACTAAAGAAAATTAATCCCAAAATATCCACTCGAATTACATGAAAATTTAAAGAGAGCTTGATATTATTATAAAGGACATAATAACATTGTTTTTGGAGTTTTACAAAAATTAAAATGCTAGCCAGAAAAAGCACAGCGTGCCCTAGACAGTTGGAAAATTTTAGAGGTTCATGTAACACTTCTAAATACGAGAGCAAAAATTAAGGGTCTTTGGAAATAAAATTGACAAATATAGGAAATAATATTTTCCACCTTTAGATCTAAAAACGGCCAACTGAAAAAACCTCCAAATAAAGGTTACAAGTTGCCTCGCTTGGAAAGGGGTTGGAAATTGATGGAGGTGCCTTCAAAGTGATGCTACAGCCTAACCTAAATGGTTGTCATGTAAGTCAGATCTGGAACCCTTTTGATTATCTTCCCCCAAATGCCCCCAAAATCCTCAAAACCCTTCCTCTTGAACCTTATGATAATATCTCAAAAACATAGCCCTGAAAGCGGCTCTAAGAATGATAGGACTAGGGTAGATCTCTCACTACTGAAGAATGTGCTACTAGCTAGGAATGGGACTCTCACCATTGAAGCTAGGGTCCCTGTGGGATTTCACTCCACAAAGCTGTAGATGCGCAATAACAATTGCTACACGTGAAGGAGGACTAAAAATGTATGCGACAAAAAGTTGATCTTTCCTTTCTCTCCTAGTTCCTTATATACTTCTCCTTGGCAAATGAGTCCCAATAACCCTAGGTGCATTTCATTCTATGGAGGGGCCAATAAAATAAAAGTAACTAAAGATATTTTTTCCTGTTTGAGTCGTCATGGTCCAAAAGTGACCCTCAAATGCAAAACTTGAATATTAGAACCATGCGAGCCCCCTTCTCCAAAAGCCTCCCAATGTCCACAGCCCCTTGGGTATGACCACGGCTTGGACTCAACTTGACCCTTGAGGCCTTTTGGCTTAGAAAAGGGGACATTACAATAGTACATATTAAAAAATGGATGACATTATCAAAACATAGGCTAAAATATTGTGAAGATCATAAAGGAGTAGGTTTTTCCTTAAGGATAAGTGAAATAAAACGCACTTACATTTTATTTTTCTGAGTGAAATATGCTACTCAAGGTGGTACGCAGTAACAATGTATGATGGCTATCAGGCCATATTGTTTTTCATTAGGTTTGAAATTGTCTTGAAAGTTTATCATAGTAAAAAAATGCGCTCAAGTTGGTCATAGGGCCTCTTTGTACCAGCATGGTGATGGCTTAGAAAGTCCAAGATAATAACTAACTGTGTTATACAAGTTCTTTTGGGGGATGTATGGTCACATTATAGGTGTTGGAAACAGATCAAATATCGAATGGTCTTCATATGCCATGAGTGTTTAGAGATGAGCCAAAAATGGCTTTTGGTCACTTTTTGGTCTCCTCTTATCTCCATGCACATGCCCCTGATGCACCTTGTTTATATTACCATTCTTTAGTTCATATACTTTACAGCAAATGGTTCACATCCTAGATGTTTTTCTTATATCCTTTTTATAGCTAATGAATTTCTTTGTGGGAACAAAGCTAAGTGATACATGAAACCATCCCTCATCTCAAAAGGGGGGCACATTATGGGATCTTCCATGGATTCACATAGATCATGGTCAAAGTGCCACAAGGTAGATATGGTGAAAGTAATTTACACATGTCAAATATATGTATTTAGGATAGATTACATGTTCAATTATGAGATTTACATGGACTTGATACAAGTTCATCTATAGGTACACATGTTTAATATCATATTTGCATGAGCTTGGTACAAGTTCATCTTATAGAGTAAATTACATTAATGACAACCATTTAGTTCAGATGATATTAGCTCAAAAGATATTTGATCTATGAACAAAATCATCCTACAAATTCAGTCACACTTACGACATAACCTTCTAATGGTGAAAGCAACCTAATGCTAGTTTCTAATTGTTGAAATTTCCCAATGGTGAAAGTCTCCTAATGCTAGTTCTAATGGCAAAATCTTCCTCGTACTAGTTTCTATCGTGAAATCAACCTAATGTTAACTTTTGTAATGGTGAAAGCAACATAATGTTAGTTCTAATGGTGCAAGAAGCCCAATATTAGTTATCACATAATAAAAGTGCACATTTCCCATATAACATACCCAAGGTAATCACATGTAGTTGTGATATGTTTTATGCCCATTTTACAACATGTTTTCATATTTAGTTTAGTGTATATTACTTCTACACATCTCTATTGATCACTAATACATGTCATTTCTATGTGGATGGAGGATTTTACATTGGATTGACGTTGGGGATAATTCTTTAGTTTCAAACATCCTCCTCCTATGATTAGGATGCGAGGTTTGATTTCACTTATTCCTTTCGATTTTAATCCAACACTTTCAATACTAAATTAAGAGGGGGTTACTTGTAGTACATGAAATTCAATCATATGACATTTGACAACAATACTTTGGTATTTACAATGTAAATTTTAGTGCCTAATCTTCGTTAATTCCCGAATATTTGATTTTTTGAAATTTGGATTTGGCTCATATTAAGGGGTTAGGTCGCTTTCCACACAATTTCACCTAACATTTTTTGGGTATGAAGTTAGTTTTTTTAGGTTGATTCGTCAAGATTTACAATAATAGCCATTAAATTTTATATTCAAATCGCATTATACTCAAGGAATGTGCATAAAAGAGAAATTTTCTACTAGTCTGTAGTTAACTAATGCTACCAACTTGGAACAATTGATATCAGTCGACAACATTTCCTTTCATTTTGTTACATTTTCCAAGATTTCAAAAGTCATTTGTAGAAATTTTCCAAGTAATATCTATGGTTATTTTTTAGGGGGGTCTTAAAATTTACCCTAGGTATTTATCGCGACATTATCCCATTTTCCTATTCATCAAATACAATGGATAAATCGAATGAAAGCTCAATACTACTTACTCGGAGTTCACTAAGCTAACTTAATCTTCAACTTAATACTTCAAGAATCAATGCACATTACACATAACACATCTTCTAGAGTCTCTTCAAGCCATCTCTTATCTTAGATATGGTTCCAACTCAAGCTTGGATATGTTTATGGGCCCATGACAAGTTCAAGTGATGAATTTTTCCCATGGCTAATGAATCTTTCCATTATACAAGTGTAATAATTATCTTTTTAAATGCACAAGTTACCTTGGTCACTTAGGGTCGGTTGAGTGGGAAATATTTCAAATCACTCTTCTATAAAAACACATGCACCCTTTCCCATTAAGATCTTATAAGGATATCATATTAAGGCACACTCTTAGAAGGTCATTGAGCACATTCACTAAAACAATTCTCTCTTAGAGCTCACCACATTAAAGCTACTCAAATCTAAAGGCATCTCTATTGGTACTTTGAATCACACATCTATACACTACAATCAAGCCAAGTGTTGAGGGTTGAATCGAGGCTCCATCTTGTTTACTTTTTATAACCTCCACACCATCATATGATCTGGAGAACTACATGTGGTTTGATCCCTATTCTGATTATCTGTATGTAGTGTAACCCACATTACATCAGTGGGGGTGTGGTGAGGCCAGCCTAACTCAAATTGTATTAACCCTTGTTTAGGTAAAAGGAGGATAAGATATAAACACACATGCACACGTGTGCACACATACATATCATCACATAGTATCCATATACATGAAACAAGTCCAAGACACATGCGAAGAAGGTGCTAGAGTTAGATTGTAGATTCAAACCCTAGAATAGATGTTGGACACATTGGTTGATCCTTGGACAAATTCTACTTGGTGAATTTGTTCCTTACTCGAGGAACATGTCATGCACTCAGTTTCAGACTCCGAGATTTTTCAGACAAGTTGACAACACTTCTGAACAACCTTATCATCCAGTTTCAATGTGACCCTTATGCAGGCTTAGAAACAGTATGAATACTATCTAAAACCCTAACCCTAGTTGTAAGTTTCAGATATCATATTTTATAGTATGTTGAGTGATTTGATTATCCTTACATAATTTAAGATTGTGGATTTATGTTTTTATTGTTTTGGATTATCTTATTACAACAAAGTATTATCTAAATTAGATTAACCTTATAACTTGATATTACACATTCAAATATTAAGGGAGTAGGTATTTTGTATACATGATATATCAATAACGTGTAATTTGATGTCTCTTTAGTAATTTGATGTCTCTTTACCTCCATATCATATGCCTAAATGAAATACGCAATGGTCTCATATGTTTGTATGCACCATAAACCTTAAATTGAGATTTCCAAAACTTTCATCACCACCCGTGCTCATACATATCCCTGATACTCCACATCAATTTATATAAATAAATTTCATTTAAGATTAGACACCACTTGTTACATAAATAGCTCAAAGCCTTCTAAAAATCCCCTACATGTAGGATTATAAAAATCCCCTCATTGATTATGTTTGATTAGTCCTTCAGATAATGGTTCTAGCATGTTAATGCTCTAGAACATAAAATTACATCCAAGATAATATAAAAAAAAGTGTCGATTACTTCATAACTTTAATTGTCTCCAACGTATTTAGACAAAATTAAAGTGATTTATTTTAGGCAATGTTAAATCTTTAAAAAAAAATCATGATAACCAAAGTTGTCTCATGTCTATTGAAATATTTTACTTTATATTTGTAATGTTAAATGTTTTAAATAATGTGAAAAGATTTCAAATTTCTTCGAGAAGAATTTTTCATCAACAATATTATTAAAAGTTAATTTTTTTGTTGTGTAAAAATTTAATAATGATATTAATTTAAATATATTAATATTTGTTTGTTATCATTCTACAAGTTAGTAGTAAGTCTTTTTTTTTCAATATTTTAAAATTGTAAATAATTTTTTTAATACCAATTTCCAAACTCAATTGACTCTCTCTAATTTTAAAATTAAATCAAAATTATTTCAAAAATCTCTACAGGTTAATAGTAAGTCTAATTTCTTTGTAAATAATTTTTTTTATAATTCAACATTGACTCTCTCTAGATTGATTGGAGATTAATCCAAAATTATTTCAAAAAAGAAAATTGTAAGATTTGGACCGGTACCTTAATAAAAAAAATTAAAATAACTTTTGAATCCAAAATATCAATTGATGTTTATCATTTCAAGGCTCCACTCTCATTAGACAACCCACCAAACATTTATTAAAAAGATCAAAAATAAAAAACAAACCATATCAATTCTAATGTTGAAAACCATACGTATATAATAATTAATTAATTTCAAGTTGGCCAGATGATGCAAGCCCTCACAATCACACAAACTACAAATCACAAGAAAAAATGAACCACAAAGCCGCCTCCTTTTGTGACGTAAGTCAAAGCCAAAATGCTTTATTCAAATTTTCACACGGTCGTCAGAAAACGAAATTGGTAGGTATCCATGAAGACTCGTACCTTTCGTGGCAATGTGGGGTTTTTTAAGATCTCTTAGATTTTGTCTTTTCAACATTGGTACATTGAATGTTTCCATTATTTAGTCATTTGAGGTTGAATGTTTTTTTTTAATAAGTTACCTAGACGGAACTGTAAACAATTTTTTCCCTCTTCTATGTGTCCCTTTTGAAAGTGTTACTATTTCTAACTTTATTGGTGACATCAAAGAATAATTTTTTTTAATTGAATGTTTGGACATTTGAAGCCACTAGGAAATAATAGAGTCCTAGGAGTCCTATTTTTTTTCTCTCAAGGTAGGGGTAGATTTCTTATTTCCCTGCTATGGGATTCTAAAATGTTAGGTATTTTTTTAAAAAACATGGATCTTATGCTGCTGTCCCATCCCAAGCTAAAATTTTTACGCAGGTGTGGGAGACAAAAAAATGGTATAATTATGACATTAATAGGGTTCCTATGAGATCCTTTAGCAATTAACAAAAGTATGGGTCCCATGTAAAAAATAGGGAGGTAAGCTTTAAATGTAAATGTTCCTAAATTTTCTCAACACCCGCTGGGCTCTTTATCGAGCCCCCCCTTGGGACTATGCCCTTATTGTTTAAAAAATTATTATATCAGTTTTTTTTAAGTTGACTTGTGTGTTAATCTTTATTGATTGTCTTTGGAGTGGTCCCATGAGAGGAGACTCCTAAATCTTCTTAACTAGTGTGGAGAGTAATTCTAGGAGTATTTATAGTAAAAACGGTCTCATGGAATAATAGTTTTTTTTTAGAGTTCAATTTTTTAGAAAAGATATTTAAAAATGTTATATTTTAATTTGGAATAAAATTTTAAATCAAATTTGCTTATTTATAAGTTGACATTTGACATAATAAATTCGTACAAAATAGAAGTGGGCGGGGAATACTTTAAGCCTCCCTTTTTACCATTCCCTTAGGGAGGGTTCCCATGGAGGGGGTTGCTGCTCTAGTCTTCACTCTACAGTGGGTCACATGAGAATTTCAAAATATGTTGTAGGATAAAAAGGAATCCACCCTTAAAAAATTGGAGCCCCTTATTTTTAGGAAGTACCTAGTTATGCGGGTGGCAAAACGGGGGGCTACAACTTTCCCTCGTCGGCATAATATTATTTTTGCTAGATGACAATTTCCATGCCATTAAAAACTCATTGGCGGGAATAATTTTGGAGGGAGATGGTTTTTTGGAGGGAGAGGCAACTCATTGGCGAATATTGAGAAAAATTAAAAAGACCATGGATGATGGGACCATAGATATGCTAAAATATCCCTGAAATATCTCTGCAACACTCGCTGAATTATTTTAGGAGTGATAACCCCATGGGACCACTAGGTTAGAGCATGGTCCCATGCAAGGGGAAAGCTAATTTTTTTGAGTAGATGCCAAAGAGAAAAAATAGGATATTTTAGCATTAATAGGGTCCCATGATTTTGTATTTTTCTATGCAGAGATAAAATATGAAGTTTTAGCACTAGCAAAAGTAGGGTCCCATGAACCCGAAATAAACTTTTGCATGAAAAATTGAGAGGGAAGCTTAAACTAAATGCAAAGTGTCAAAAAAGCTCCCTAAAATTTTTAAACTACTAATTTATTTTTGTGCCCCCAACTACTTTATGGGGTTGCGAATCCTCTTCCTGAAGTATAGTTGCTGAGAAGTTTCAGGGACTTTGTTGGGTTTTAGCAAAAACAACAATAGCCCCAGCATGTGACAATATTTCCCAAATAAATAGGAGCACTAGTGCCCTCTGACCATGTTATTAAACTCTCCTCTTAGTAAAATGGTGCTCCTTGTTTTTAAGAAAAAATTCTATAATTTTTTCCCTAAATTTATTTTGTCATGGGACTAGCTTTTAAAATTATTTTTGGGTTCAATACCAACCATAAATATCAGTTTCATTATTTCCTAAAAAATCTATGCATCACCTGCTAAAAATCTATTGCATGGGACCAAGGCTTAACCCCCTTTTTTAACCATCCCCTTAAACTCTCCTCCTAAAAAAATTGGTGCTCCTTATTTTTAGGAAAATAGTTTAAAATTTCCTATTTCTCTAAATTCATTTTGTCACCGGACCACCGGCTGAATAAAAATAGGCGCAGCACATGGGACCCCTGCCTTTGTGAGTCCTGCGTAGTGGCTTTTAGAGTTATTTTTGGGTTCAGTAATGACCATAAATACAGTATCATTATTTCTTTATATGTGGGTAGCGGTATTTCAGGCCAAAATGTGGAGTTCCAGGTCAAAATGTGGAGTTCTAGGTCCCCAGTGCTAACCATGTTGGCCTCGATCTCAACAGCCTCAACTCTAACTACACCCACGATGTAAGTTTTTAATGCTTTCCTTTTACTTTTTTTATTTCAATGATTAAATTGTAACAGTCCTGCAATCAACTAAGAACAAGGAAATGCAATATCAAATCTTAAAATGTCTTTCACCTTAAAAGTCACACTGAAAAGGATTTTTAACGGCTAAAATTTACACCTACCGGAGCTGCAAGTTCCATTAACACTAGGAGCATGTTTGCTAACCTGAATCATCCTAACAAAAGCTCCTCCTTGCTGCTATAGCATCACCCACTGTGCAAGAAAAGAGAACCAAAAATATTACCACGCCCTCAGATTCCAAAGCCAAGGATAGCCATCTGGATTACCTGCTCCTTATCATCGAATTACTGAAAAAAAAACAAGGATTACTCATCTGAATTACCTGCTCCTCCTTGCTACTATAGCATCACCCACTGTACAAGAAAAGAGAACCAAAAATATTACCACGCACACAGATTCCAAAGCCAAGGATACCCATCTGGATTACCTGCCCCTTATCATCAAATTACTAAAAAAAATCAAGGATTTGTTTCACTAAATCAATCCGGATAGTCTACGTATACAGGAAAAAAATGAGAAAACTGGATAATCACCATGGCCTCTCGTTTCAAGGTCAAGGATACCCATTTGGGACAGCTGCCCCTGATCACCCCTGGATACTAAAAATAAATGATGCATGTAACTAAATGAGTCCACTGTTTTACATATGTGGAGACAAACATGAGAAAATCTACAAATCACCATGGCCTGGCATGGCAGAGGCAAGATACCCATATGGGCCCTGTGGTACATGCCCTGTATACATCATTAGAGGAATCAATGTTTCATTTAGCTAAATCAACCTTTATTTTTACATATGCAGGGGAAACATGAGAAAACCTAAGTATTGCCCTGGCCTCACATTTCAAGGTCAAGTATATCGATTAGGGTCACCCGCTTACAAAATATTAATGATTCATTTAACCTAATCAATCAATATTTTTACATATGCACAGGGAAACATGAGAAAACCAGATCACTATGGCCTACCAGTTAAAAAAAAAAACTAGTTTAAGCTTGTTTGCTAACTTGAAAAATAGTAATTTCTTCCCTCTGCCATTGGCAATGGAAATCCTCGAGGAAACATTGCCCACCTGACACCCACCTCCAACAGAGCTTTAAACCCTCTTGCTGGATAAGCAGAGGTGAGATCATTGGGCTTTTACAATTTTGCAGGAACAGGAACCTGAATAATACACCTCTAGCAACCTGTTCATATACCCCGTCGGAGAACAACTCTCTGCAGTGCGAATCCAGACATTTGAATAAGCATGGGCAAGCTTTTGAGATCTAAGTTTCACCAGCACAAAATCAAAAGAATACTAAGTTTTTTATTAGTCCCATGCATGCTTACCACTGGTCTTTCCTTTTAGCAAAGAGAATGTATAAAATTGATATATCATACAGCAAGTTATACATGCAAACACAATCCACTGGTAGGGAGAGGGATATAACTAAACAAGAAGCATCCTTTTGTCATATCAATGGCTTCAGTTTTTGGCCTTATCTATATGTTGGTTCTGCTCTACATTTTTCTGAAGGCCTGGAAAGATGGCAGGAATGCCTGTTTATACTACATTGGCTCCTAAAAGGGAAAAAGTGAGGCTTAAAATGCCCGTGTCTACTCCCAATTCTATGACAGTTTTTCCATTAATGGGTGGGCCAGAATCAGAGACCAAATCCCAAGTCCATGAACATGCTGTTTCCTGGCCTGGCAGGGATGAGTTATGTTCTAGCGTTTCAATATGGCCCAGCTCTCGGGTGCAGGTTATTAAAATAGAATATACATTTTCTGTTTTGGTTGTGACTGGATAAGTTAGTATGATATATGTAGCTAAGTTACAGAAGAGTATTACTAATGAGTAAGAGTCAAGAGATACAAACTTGTTATTTTGAGCTGGTGAGCCTTAGGCCTCAAATTCTAACCCATGTCCCTATATGACCTCAGCTGAGGAGAAGTTCTGGTGGTTGGAGGCAGGTGATCCTGATGATTAGAGAAATCTGCCTTGCCTTGCCATCTGGAAATGTTCAATAGTCTCACCTCATGTAACCTGGTAGAAGGTTAACCTCTCAAGAGAGCCTGTAAGATCTATATGATTGAAGAAGATACAGTAGATTTGAAAATAAAATAAAATTACAGCTTATTTGTAAGTAATTGACATCATTACTGTAAGCGGATTAGCTTTTAATTTACATCAAATTTAAATCTACAGATACAATAATACACAATTATTAGTGGGAAAACTGAAAAGTTAACAGGCTTTTTAAAATCTTCATAGTCACTTTGGGTCATAGTGTGATCTAGCAATAAGGTGGGTCTCTTATTGCAGCAATCAGGGAGGTTCAAAATCACACACATGCCCAAGAATCATTACCTACAAACTGTCAGCTAAAAAACTCGTGTTTGTGTATGTAATGTCCCCTTTTCCCAATCGAAGACCTTTGGCCCATTTTGTCAACCCGACGGCCAAAGGAAAAATATAAGGGTGACTTAAGTTACAATAAGTTATTACAAAGTGCAAAAAAAAAATATTAATAAAGCACTTGTATTAATTTATTTGACTTAATAATAAATTTGTAATCTCCTAAATAGGTGCATTGGGTCTAATATTATGTTGTATCCTTTCTAGGGAAAGTAGGAAAAGAGACCCATCCTATTTTTGTGTCATCCCTAGGTAAAAATGCGCCTTGGACAAAAGAGGGAAGTAGAGTTTAGAAAGGATAAAAGTTATTACTCTTCCCTAGGAAAGTGCGACTTGGCATGAGAGGCCAAGATAAACATTAGGAATCATCCCTAGAAAAGTGCAACCTGGTTTGGGCATGTTTTTAGGGTATTTTGGCACTCTTTTCTTATTGGAAGATGAAAAGGTGATTTTGTAATATTTTTCCTATAAAAAGGGGAGGGGCGGCTTGGGTAGAGCATCATTGTAATCATTTATCATTTCTGAATCTGATCTTAAGCCAGGTGCTTTTGTATTACAGTATTCTAAGGACGAAAACCCTTAGTATATTGCCTCTGGAGGACGAAAACCCTCTTAGAGAATGTGAGGGATTTCCACACAAGAAATTCTATTGTGCTAGCATGAGTATTTTCAGTATTTTCAATTAATAGTTGATAAATCTTGTACCGGGGTGTGAAGAATAAAGATTGTAATTGGGCTGTGCCATTTTGATCCAATGAAGCAACCCATCTTTTGGCCATTTGGAGGTGTTTTGAAGACATTTCAGGTCTGAAACTTATTGCTGTATGTTGCAGTAATTTTTATGGATCAAATAAAGTGTTTTCTGTAATTTTTGGGAAGGTTTATACTGCTGTTTCAGTCATTTAACATCTGCAGATTTCTGATATAAATTCCAGCCTAATATTAACTCAGAACAGTCAGATTTTATATGTATATTACGCTGCCAATACGCACAGGTCAGTTTAGGGGCAAAACATGTTGGTTGGATTGCTGTTGTAAGGAATTTAATGTACAAAACTAGTCGCCATTGCTGTTGCACAGACTTCAACGCAGTTTGGGTTCAGCTGTAGGCTAGTTTCTATTCACAACCCTAGCCACACTTCTTCCAAAATTCAGATCTGTACTAGTAGTCAGCCTTGAGTGTTTTTTTTATTGATCTAATATTGTTGTTGAACAATAGAGATCCATTTGGGGATCTTTCAGTGGTATCAGAGCAATGTTCCTCCCACCTGGAGGGTTTTTGATTTGATGCAGCCACGAGAGGTTGGTGATAGAGCTGAATCATGGGAGTTAGACAGAAAAGCTTTCCATGGAATATGGATGGCAATCTTCTTAGGGAAATGGTAGACACCCATCTGCAGATGATACGAACCATGCAACAGATGATGGAGAGCGTGGCTTTGGATAGGCCAAGAGATAGGAGAGAGTTTGAGAGCCAAACAAGATCGGAGGCCTAGATCATCATCATCATTTTCTATTCACAAAGTTCTAACACCGCAAGACAAGGAAGCAGAAGTGATTAGCATATTTGAGGAGTATGGCATTCTTCCTCAAGATGTTAAGGAGAATTTTCCTTTCATGGACTACATGGACATGCACCCGAAGATTGGCTACAAGACTGAGCAGGCAAAAGAGGAATATCACACTATAGCTTCCGAATGGTTGATACGTGGAAGGAACAGAGAATCTTCACAGATGGATGATACAACTCTTCACGAGAGCGCTTTGGTGTCTTCAAATTCTAATGAGGTATGCAAAAATTTATGTGATGAATTTGATAGACATGTTGATTTAACACATGAAGATAAATCAGATTTGCAACCAAAGGAAGAAGAAGAAGCTTCAAAAGGTATGATTTCCATTGAACAAAATAATTGTGTTAGTAGAACTTTTCTTGCTAGAGAAATTATTCCATCTCAGGAGATTAAATTTGTATATGCAAGCAAGGATGATGTAAAGGAAACTCTTAAGAGGTGTGAGGAATGGAATAGCATAGCTAGAGCTTCTAGGTTGGTAGCTGCTCAAGTAAGACAACACCTACAAGAGTTCAAGGAAAAGATGTCTTCGCTTAGTGGGCGGCAGGGTATGAGGAATGTCATTCCTTAAGAGAGGGCAGCCGGAAGCATGGAAATACCTTTCAAAGGAAGATTGATTGCACAGATTAAAGATGGTGTGGAAGAAGATATGCCGTCTCATTTATCGCAACAGCTGGTTCACAACAATATCCATCCCATTCCAAACAAGAATGAAGGGGAATTGGTGCAACAAAGTCAAGCCATGGTGAAGTCCAAGATTGACGTGGATGTTGGCGATACTCCAAGGTATGATGAACATAATAATGCTTCTTATTTATTGTTGCCTAGTCCAATCTATTTTCATCATGGGATGCATGATATGGTAGAAGATGAAGTCTTCATTTTGGAGTTTGTTGAACCATTGGTCCAAATATATGAGCAACTTGTTGATGGAATATGGTGGCAAGTTATAGCTCACTTGACAGGTACAGGGGCCAGGTTGGTAGAACATTTCAGCATGTTTTGTCTCTTGTGCATAACACTTGGACAAAACAAGATCAAAATTGCTTGAGGGCAAACAATTTTGGGAAGGGAGGACTGTAATGTCCCCTTTTCCCAATCGAAAACCTTTGGCCCATTTTGTCAACCCGACGGCCAAAAGAAAAATATAAGGGTGACTTAAGTTACTATAAGTTATTACAAAGTGCAAAAAAAAATATTAATAAAGCACTTGTATTAATTTATTTGACTTAATAATAAATGTGTAATCTCTAAATAAGTGCATTGGGTCTAATATTATGTTGTATCCTTTCTAGGGAAAGTAGAAAAGAGACCCATCCTATTTTTGTGTCATCCCTAGGTAAAAATGTGCCTTGGACAAAAGAGGGAAGTAGAGTTTAGAAAGGATAAAAGTTATTACTCTTCCCTAGGAAATTGCGACTTGGCATGAGAGGCCAAGATAAACATTAGGAGTCATCCCTAGAAAAGTGCAACCTGGTTTGGGCATGTTTTTAGGGTATTTTGACACTCTTTTCTTATTGGAAGATGAAAAGGTGATTTTGTAAATATTTTTCCTATAAAAAGGAGAGGGGCGGCTTGGGTAGAGCATCATTGTAATCATTTATCATTTCTGAATCTGATCTTAAGCCAGGTGCTTTTGTATTACAGTATTCTAAGGACGAAAACCCTTAGTATATTGCCTCTGGAGGACGAAAACCCTCTTAGAGAATGTGAGGGATTTCCACACAAGAAATTCTATTGTGCTAGCATGAGTATTTTCAGTATTTTCAGTGAATAGTTGATAGATCTTGTACCGGGGTGTGAAGAATAAAGATTGTAATTGGGCTGTGCCATTTTGATCCAATGAAGCAACCCATCTTTTGGCCATTTGGAGGTGTTTTGAAGACATTTCAGGTCTGAAACTTATTGCTGTATGTTGCAGTAATTTTTATGGATCAAATAAAGTGTTTTCTGTAATTTTTGGGAAGGTTTATACTGCTGTTTCAGTCATTTAACATCTGCAGATTTCTGATATAAATTCCATCCTAATATTAACTCAGAACAGTCAGATTTTATATGTATATTACGCTGCCAATACGCACAGGTCAGTTTAGGGGCAAAACATGTTGGTTGGATTGCTGTTGTAAGGAATTTAATGTACAAAACTAGTCACCATTGCTGTTGCACAGTCTTCAACGCAGTTTGGGTTCAGCTGTAGGCTAGTTTCTCTTCACAACCCTAGCTGCACTTCTTCCAAAATTCAGATCTGTACTAGTAGTCAGCCTTGAGTGTTTTTTTTATTGATCTAATATTGTTGTTAAACAATAGAGATCCATTTGGGGATCTTTCAGTGTAAGCCTTTTTAGGCTTTTCCTATTTATACATTTCTATCATCCTGTTCCAAAATTCAACTTAATTATAACTTATATAGTGTTCTCTTGAAAATATTATGAGATCATGATCATTTGTCGCAGATTTAAGAACTAACAGTTTGGTTAGTGCAAACTAGGAAAAATGCATAACAAACTTCACAAAAAATTGAGAACTGCCATGCGAAGGAACATGAAGTGTTAGGAAACCAAACTCTTTGCAGCAATCAATAAGCTGAAAGTTGAATAACAAAACAACAATTTTACAGAGAGAATTAATCTACAGATTACCAAACGTGCAAGAGACGAAACATCAATTTATATGGTAAAA
Organism: Taxus chinensis; assembly: GCA_019776745.2. Taxonomy (NCBI): domain Eukaryota; kingdom Viridiplantae; phylum Streptophyta; class Pinopsida; order Cupressales; family Taxaceae; genus Taxus; species Taxus chinensis. The sequence continues at coordinate 175,251,944 of CM034154.1, forward strand.
TCCTACCTAAGTGTTTAGGGAAACATCCACGGCATAAAATATCAAGCTTTTATTAACTCAAGATGAATAGATTACACGATGAGCTTTTTTGGCTCCCCACAAAGATAAATACACCTAATTGGCAAAGTACATTAAGATTCCTCCTCCTAAAATTAGAGTGGAAAAATGCCATCGGGATTTTCCTTCCTAAATCCTAAAAATAGAATTTGGTGGAATTTGTCTTTCTAGAAACAGGGGATTGACTCCTTAATTTTTGTTTCGGGAATGCCTCCATAACATATTGCTACCCCCCTAGACCCTCTGCGACAATAATTCAGGGGTGTTGTCCCCCACACCACGCTTCAAGAAATGAGCTACAACCCCTCGCTAGAAAGGGATCCACACATTTAACTTTATTCTCATATATCTACATGAAGTGCTTCTCCTATCTTGATAAAATCTCATTTTCTCATTTCCTATGCAGGTTATTGGGATGATCAAAAGTTTGTCAATGTGACACTCAAGAGTGGACGGAATATTCAGGCCTGGATTGATTACGATCACATTCAGGACCAGATTAAACGTGACGATGGCATTAGCTGGGATGCCAAAAACCGCAGAAGCCCCTCATATCTCGGAAAAACTTGAACCTCTCAGCTGTTCTGCAGGACCAAGTTTATGTTGGTTTTTCTTCGGCAACTGGGAATTTCGTCGCTGAGCATTACATTCTTGCCTGGAGCTTCACCACTAATGGCACTGCACCGGACCTAGATGTATCTGATCTCCCTTCCTTGATGTGGAAAAAGGAAGCCTGTATACAAAACCCGAGCATTCATAGCTGGTATTACATTACTTTCCCCTTCTTCTTCCCCTGGTGGCAGCTTTGGTTTTATTGAAAAGATACCGAGACAGAGAAGTTATTGAAGAATGGGAGCTGGAGTTCTGGCCTCACAGATTTTCCTATAGGTATGCTACTGTTAACACATCAACTATGGAGATTTGTACAAAAGGATGTTAAGTTGTCAACACATCACCTTGGATATTTGCAGAGGAGGATGTTAACACATCAATTTGGGCATGTGTATCTTAAAAACTTTATTTAGGTCTGTGTGTATTGCCTTATAAGCCTCTGTCAATGTAAGGGTAAACTCACACAGCTAACACTGTTCTTCCTTTTTTCAGAGAACTGAGAATCAGCTACAAAGGGCTTTGCGGAGGGGGGAGGTCTTGGGCTCTGGGGGGGTTTGGGCAGGTGTACCGGGGGGTTCTGCCGGGAACCGAACAGATAATTGCAGTCAAGTGTGTGAACAAAGAGGTGCGGGAAGGAATGAAGGAATTTATTGCAGAGATCACAAGCATGGGGCGGTTGCAGCACCGGAATCTAGTGCAGCTCCGTGGCTGGTGCAGGTAGGTAGGTAAATTTTAATGTAGAACCAAACTGATAGTCCTTGATACAGGCCTCACAAATCCTTCCCAAGTAGATATTCTAGTGTATTTATTGAAGCTTGTACATTTTGAAACAGCATTCACATCAGCAATAATAGAAAAGAGATCCTCAAAACACACAACCACTGCTAGCATACTGTCATCGGGACCTGTATCCCACAATCTGCTTCTAAATTAGCAAAGCTTTTATTGCATGTATGTCTCATAAGCCTTTTTTGTCTCTTAATGTGCAGAAACAATAAGAAACTCTTCATAGTCTATGACTACATGCCAAATGGGAGCTTGGATAAAATGATATTTGAAACGACCACCCTCCTCAATTGGGGTCAGAGATACAAAATCCTCAAGGGCGTAGCAGCAGGGCTGCTGTACCTGCATGAGCAGTGGGAAAAACGGGTTGTGCACAGGGGACATCAAATCCAGCAATGTACTGTTGGACTCTGAGATGAATGGGCATCTGGGTGACTTTGGCTTAGCACGGTTATATGACCACAGTGAGAACCCTGGAACAACACATGTGGTGGGCACTCTCGGGTACTCTTCTATGCCTAATTCACTGTTAGCTACTTATAATCTATTTATTGATGCATAGAACCTCTAGCTTCCCCTTCCTAGGCACCTCTAGTTTCCTCTTCCTAGACAGCCAATAAAGCCCAAAAGCCTCCTTGAGTGCTTAATCTGCTGAATCTTTCCTGAAAATTGTGTAGAGTTTTGATAAATCTGAGTCCAGTATTAGTAAAATTTAGCTTTCCCTTAGTATCCTTATTCAAATCAGTCCGAAATTGCTCCGAGTTATCCTCACCGGCACTATCCTTAGCCTGGAATTGCCTGTCCCTGGTTAATTCTGCTTGCTTCATTCATTCCAGCTCAAAAAACTGGTGTAATTTTTCTGCAAATTCAGCTCAACTTCATTCCCTGCATCAAACACACATGAGAAGTCTGAACGAAAGCTTGCCTCAGTGCTTACTCTGCAAAATCTTTACTGAAACTAGCGTTGAGTTTTGGTGATGTCACCCCAATATTAGTAGAATTTAGCTTTCCCTTTATATCCATATTCAAATGAGTTATTCTTCTGAGTTATCCCCACTGGAACTATCCTTTGCCCTGAAATTGCCTGTCCCTGGTTAATTCTGCTCTCTTACTGCATTCTTTCCAACTCAGAAAGCTGGTGTAATTATTCTGCAAATCAAGCTTAACTTCATTCCCTGCATCAAATGCACACAAGGAGTCTGAACGAAATATAGCTTATGAATCTACTCACACACATAGAAAACTGAAGCAGAGAATGAAAATAAAAATCACATTTAAACAAGTATAGCATTGAGTACCAAAAATGTCACTCCTTTCCTTGCTTTCTCCCCAGTCCCCACCACAAAAAAATATGTATCAATCCTGCATATATCTCTGTTCAAAACAATAAAGCAATGTACCTATTTCTGAAACTCTCCACCTAACAAAACTATCTTAAAAAAGTAAAAACCATTAGCACTCAAATACAAAACATGATTTTTTGGAAGAGCTTCAATGGACGTTTCATAAAATTCTGGAGATAATTTAAGCTTTTGGGCACAATATTGCACTGTATTCTACACAGGCATGATAACAGATTCTGGTAGAATCTTCTCTAGATAAAATATAAAATCACATTCAAGAAGCAATGATGAAATTCACATGCAGAATATATATTCTTCTTGCAAATAGTAAGGAAGCATAAACCCTCGCTAACATTAGAGATTTCATGAACAGTGCCTGCTGAATAAACTTGGGATTGCCTCCTCCACTAAAGCACTAAGAAAGCTTTTCCCTTTGCTGTAATCTTTTCATGTGCATTGAAAACAATACACAGGGAGCTCAGTCCACATTCTCTGCATCATTCACCATATTCATAGCTTTTCTATTCTATTTTTTATTTTTTATATTCTTTTAAACTCTGTAGTTTGTGTAAATCTTAACTGTATGAAACAGGTACATTGCACCAGAGCTTCTCTACTCAGGCAAGTCCACACCTGCCACAGACGTGTTCAGCTTCGGGGTAGTCTTGCTGGAGGTGGCCTGTGGGAGGAAACCAGTGGATCCTGGCAGGGATGATTCAGAAGCAATTTTAGTAGACTGGGTGTGGGAATTGTGTTCTCAAGAGAGAATTATGGATGCTGTGGACCGAAGGCTGCGAGGTGATTATAATATAGAAGAGATGGAGAGAGTGTTAACTTTGGGTTTGTTCTGCTGTCATCCTCGGGCCGAAAGAAGACTCACCATAAGGCATGTGTTGCAGATACTTGAAGGGGAGGCTGGTTTGCCCGCTCTCAGCATGCCTTCTTTCAATAGCAGTGTTATGGGAAGCACTCTTCGAAGTGGTTTTTTCAATGGAACTTCCTATGGTTCCTCCACCTCTAATTCTAAGACTTCTCAAGGTGACGGATTCAGCACAACCAACTCAAAAATTCATAGGGAGACTAAACCTCTCTTGTGAATATTCTTTACAGTTTACAGAAGGGGGGCTAAGTACGACTGGTGGAGAATGTAGTCCTACATAGATTCCACCAAGGATTGATTCTCAGGCAGTGCCATATAAGGGATGAGACCGGTTCCAGCCTTGGACAAATTTGGTGTAGTAGATACCCCTCAGATTTTTTCACTAAGGAGTGTCTTGACGGGTTTCGGCAGAATAGATATCCTTCAGTCCTAAACACTACGCAGAAGGATAGTAATTGTCCATGCCCCCAACTGAGAAAATTTGTGTTCAAGTTGTTAAAAAAGTTGTCATGGTAAATGTACACTTCTCATAAAAGCATTGTTAAAACTTGAAAATCACACCAACACACCCACCATACTGTAAACAGTTCCATTGACAACAGTAGTTATGAATTGTTTTTGTATTTTACTCTTGTTACTGGTTCATTTTAATTTTCTTAAGGTGAAAGGCTGAGGGTTTCACCCATATATGAATCAGATTTAGAAAACAAGGTAAAGAGTAGTCTAGATGGAATTTCCTTGTTAATAAAATGTTATGTTTAATACTGTGGCTTTTCTTGTTTCTCTTGTTCCATTTGTTGTGTAAGTTTAAATTCTGCTTATCATTTATGGGAGGAAACTATTGCAGTGGATCAAAGCTCCAATTTTTTTGAAAAATGTAAACCCAAGTTTAAATCCTCCCATTGCAATAATAGCACCCAAGACTTTGGAAAAAAAAAACAAGAAATTATATTCAAATTGTGAAGATGCTTTATCAAGAGGAAAAACAAATATTTGAATTGTGAAGCACGTTTACAAAAAAAAAACTCATGTTCAAATCGCAGGATTATAAGATAATCCAAAGTAAGTTTCTTACATTGGCTTTTTCTATGGCATGCCAGCTTGTGCCGTTTGGAGGATAAACAGTTTATAAACTCTTTACTCTTGGAGATAAAAATGATTAAAAGTTAAATTTTATATAGTCTTCTTGTAGTTTTTTCACATGTTTTTCATTTATGAAGTCATTTTAGGAATGCTCGCGTTTGGGGGGCCTTTCTATAGAAGCGACCTCGCAAGTTTGTTCTGAAGGTATTCCACAAGTTAATACCATTTTTTCAAATATTGTTTTACCTATTGATGAATTTGATATTGCTTGAAGATATCTTGAACAATTTGTTTGATTGGTTATTTTGTTGGGAGGATTCCCAATAAAGCATGCTCAAAACGAGGGTGCATTCCCAACGTGACATGAAGTTAGACACAATCCAGAATATGACCAATGTTTTTTTTATAGTTTCAGTAACCCTATGCATGCAGCACTCATTTTGCTGAAATCTTTGTCCTAGTATATCCAAAGTTCCTTGTTTGTTTTGTCCCCATGGACATGAGAGTCTGTGGTTTTGGAACATATTGCCCACAAGGAGCTGTTTAGGTTTATTTACCTGTCCTTCCCATGCCGTGCTGGCACTTTCTTGACTTCATAGCCTCTGTATTGGCCGTGTCATAGTTAAGGAACCCTCTAAATTATACTATACATGACCACAAAAATGTGTTTGTGTAGAAGTAGATATTTTCTAGGACCTCAAGAATCTATCGACATACTCAGAGGGTGGTTTCTATTAACTTGCCAAAACATTGTTTTAAATGTTAATTATCTGAACACAAAAATTGGGATAGTCCACTTTTCGCTGTGCATACCAGTCATTTCAAAGCCCTCTGTTGAAATCCCTGTCAAATGATGAAGATGGTTAGACCACTGTGAGTCTAAAAACAACCATAAGAGAGTCACTCCCGAAAACCCCTCAACTAAAAATGTCAAACCTTAAACTAGTCCATCCTCCACTTTGCAAACCTTCATTAAGCCCTTCGTGACAGCCCCACTAGTGCAAATGCATGATACTACACCCTAACTAACATCCTAATTTTTATATCAGTGTCACATTGTTTGATGCACTTAATTCCAAGATTTATGTTATTTAGAAATTATATGTATTTTATGTTTACATTGCTAAGTATTATATTCTCCGAGTTGGATTTCTAGTATCTCAACCATTTTATTGCCTCACCTAGTCATGTCTAACCATGCATTAATTTCTGTTTTGAAAACTATTTCCAAACCCCTGTATAGCCAATTCATGGACGGTAGATAAATGATGGAAAGTCCTACTTGAGTATGGGTCTTCCTACTTTAGTATGGGCCATAAGAAAACATAAAATTAAATTCATTTGACACTATTATATTAAACTAAGTAATGTCATAGATACATATTTAATATATGAAGCCATGACGTCAATTTTATTATTCACCATAAAGCCCATGAATAGACATCTGCAAGTATCATCAAATATTTCTTTTGGAGGTTGGATATCCCACTTGTGACACATGTCTAATGAAATACTAAGTAGGAAATAATTGAGAGAGAGAAAACATATAGTAATTGGTTGTGGTTAGGGATCATATTTGTATTCTCCCTCCACCTCCATAAGGAAAATTATATTATTTCTTATTTGATTAAACTAGGAATTGCATGGGAGTAGTGTAATGTGTACGCCAAAAGGGAGAGAGAAGAGGAAATAAGAGAAAAAGAGTTGAAGTTGAAGACAAAACGTTAACTTCAATTTAAAATATAAGAGATAGTATCCATATTACAAAGAGAAAAGGCAAAATGGAACTGAAACAAGGGAAGTTAGAGAGAGACATATTAGAGGTGGGAGAGGAAGAGGTAGAAGGTAGTGTGAAAGGGACTGTAATGGTAATTTGAATCCGATCAAGCGGTTGGTTGTTGTTTAAGGGAATACAACCTAGATTCTTCGATTATGCGGTTTCGTAGAAGAGGAGATCTAGACATCTTAGAATAACAGTCGAACGAGAAGGGAGGGGAAATGTAAAGGCTTGACAAGGAAGGAACTCTAGAGACAACAATTAAGGTAAACCCTTTCCTTTTGGTGTTGCTAATATCAATAGTGGCTCTATGCAAAGTAAGCTCTTGAGACTTGTGGATAGTCATACCCCAAGCCATTTTGAGTGGTAGTTGTCTGCGATTGCCTTTAGAAAGTGGGGGGACAGGAATACAGAAAGGTATATGAGGATCCCAGGCAAGGCCAATATATCGATCAAAATCCACGATAACAGCTAATGGAAGATCAGGGGGAGCAGAGGAAGCATCATAAATAATATCGACAATAAAGCTTGTTACACCATTGACAAGACCTGTCTCAACCCATAAATTAGTTGTGAGCATGATTTTTTGGTTCCTGCAAAGAAGGACTTTATATATCAGTTGATCATCATTTGGATTACTTAAATCATTACGCTTGGTATTTGATCAAAGGAGAGGGCAATAGGAGAGTAAAGTCCTTTCAACATTTGAAGGTTGTGTTGATCGAATTGTTCATTCCTTGCAAACAAATGGGGTCTTTCATTGAAGGCGAGGATGTCTTGTTGATAAAGTGCAGAGTCAGTGTGTGACATGAGAAGCTCTCAATCTTTAAACAATGGAATATCATTACGAATGTTGAGAAGTAGTTGTTGAAAGGAAAATTGTGCAGCGGATGAACCTTGCTGGCATAAGATGGAGTTCAATGAGATGGAAGTGCAAAATGATTTCCAAAGGTTGGCACCATATGAATTGCTAGCATATAGGGGAATGCCCAATATAGGTGGAAGCTAGCCAAGGTCTCTGACGAGGATGATAGACATGTTTCCAAATTCAAATGTCTTGGATTGGGGAAATGTTTCACGGAGACAATAGTTTATTTTATAAAATAGTTTTAGTCCAATGAAACTCATTAAATTTATTAGAATATATTCAACATGTTTAACTTAATCTTGAAAAGATGCCATTGTTTGACCTTGTAATGGTTTGAGTTCTTCGATGGGAATGCGGAGGGTGGCATGTATAATAGAGGCATGAAATGTTGAAAGCTGCAATGCTTGTAGGAGCAAATAAAAGGCGGGGTGAAAGACCATCAGGTGAAGCAGTTTGGAAAGCAGATATGGTGACATTTATGAGGTATAGTTTTCCTGTCCCTATGGTACCCTGAATTATCATCCACAATGGAGGGATCCATTTTTTAGACAAGAAGTGGTGGAAAATAATGTTGAAAGTTTGTTGTTGTTTTGAAGAGAATGAAATTGTAGGTGAAAGAGAAGTTGTCCACTTGTAAGAAATATTTGTTGCAGCTTTATTAACCTTGATGAAAGGACCAAAGATCTGTAAAGAAAGGGGAACATAATGAATGTTTTAATTATGGTGGGTGTCAATTTCTTTGAGGCCAAACATATCTAGGTTGTCGAGGATTGTTGTGTTGCCTGGATGTAAGCGAGCCAAAAGCTCCCATTCTATCAAGTGTTCAGGGGAATGATTGTTGTCACTGTTGGATCCTGAATTAATGTTTGGTTGGGATTAGTTTCTAAGCGGAAAACATGTCAGGGCCAATAACTAAACTTGAAAAGATGTCAATTAGAAATGATTTCGTGGGGGGTGGACCCAATATCAGAAGATATATTGTGGAAAGGCTTGTATAGGAGGAGCTAAAACCAACATAAAAGCTCAAAAGAACGTGAATTATGTGCTGGAATATGAGAAAATCTTGGATAGGCATGAACAATAGCTGGGGTTGCGTGGAATTTCCATTTATTTGTAGGATGTTGTTTGTTGAAAATCTTGGATAAGAGGAAGTGAATACATATCTGTAGGCCGAACCATATATGCATCTAAGAGAATTGTTGTTTCATGCACCTCCGAGTCAAATTCTGCAAGTTGTGTGAGTATTTGTTTCCAACATTTAAAGAGATAAAAAATGACTAGACATAACAAGAGGTAATTTTGGGAGCATGTGGCAAGTTTCTTATGCATATGTTCAACTACACTTTCAGTGAGCATTTTCCAAATTGTGATATAGGCTGTAAAATCAGGGTTGAGATTTGTAGAGAATCTGGATATCATCTGGTGGTAGGTTTTTGAACGTTGCTATGCTTTAGAAGCATATTTTGCAATGTACTTAGAGACTGCATGGCACAAGAGAATAGGCTAGAAGTCAATTTTATCTCTCCATATAGATAACATTGCATGGTTGTAGATGTTTAATTTGTCATCATTTCTGGAAGGTTGGTATTTATTGTTCCGTTCACTTCAACGAACAAAGAAAAATTTGAACGTGTGGCCCAATGTGTATTGTACTGGCATTGGAGGCGGGATGGTTTTTTGTGCAAACATGTTTTCTCAGAACACTTTGTGTGTCACTGAACACAATTAATTAGTTCTTCGAGGTATTGAAGTGGAGAGGACGCCAATATTTGCATTGTTGTCAACAAACAAGGATCATCCTGGATTGATCTTTGAATAAAATTTGTATGATCTACGGCCAACCGAATATTCCAGGAGGAAACATATCTGCTAAAGTATTTGTTGACCACCTCTATATATGCAGTATCTCCCCAATCAATTGCATCGACATTTGGAGCATCCTCTAACCACAAGAAACCATGCACATGCGCAAAACCTCTATGTTGGCATTCATACCTAAGAAAAAGATAAGAGGTTAAAAGAGGCCTCCACATGTACATTAAATAGTGAGGAAAGAAAGAATGATACCTGTATCAATAGTCTTTAGTGCCAAGGTGTTTTTGAAAAACGTCTTCACAAAAGATTGTGAATATTTGATGCAAGTATGTAGAAACACGATGAGGGTTGGAAATAATGTTAAGTTTCCTCTAGTGTTGCATGACATGAGCATCTGCAAGGGGGCATTAGGAATGACATCATGGAGGTGTGGCCATTTTGTATCCACCACACTTAGAGTGAAGAACAAAGTTGGTGCTCCCAATTACTCAACAATGTCTGACACCTCACATATAATTTTAGACCAAAATGAGTGTGTTCCCCACAGGTTGCTTCTAAAAATCATCAAAATGTCAGGGAGACAATCATGAGGGAAGTCTTGAAGTCTTTTCCGGTGGTCCCCTATAGTTGGGGGACACCTTATTCAAATTTTTGTTTCATGAAGATGGTTGTTCTAAACTGGCTCATATGAAACATAATTAGGTTAAGAAAGAAGTAATAAAACCTTGGATGGGAACCAAACCAACCATCATGGAACCACATAAAATGCATGACATATTCATGCATTTGAACCTTTTTCATACAAAGCTGTTTGAACATCACTTTACCTGATGGGAACTGATTTAATATAAATGTAATTAAATCTAATTTCAGAGTAACTTCTGTAACTAATGACATATAAATGATAAATGGACAATAATGGACAAGCAATAAGCAAACAATAATATGAAACCCTAAGCAAGAGAGAGAGAGAGAGGGTGACTTAGTTGATTCTACACAATCTGGAGGTGATTTGGGTAGAGGAAATGTTGAAATAGACTGTAAGCAATGTCTTCAAGGCTCAGTGAAGATTCTGGAACTCAGAAATGTCTAGGACAGAAACACCCATGGGAGGACAAGAGTGCTCGAGCGCTAGTGACTAATTTGGGTGCTAGTGTCTAGTCAAGTTCTCAGGTTCTATCCTTTTTTGTGTAAGAGGAGATTCATTGTTAGCTTCCTTTTGTCACTATGGTTTTGATATATTGTCATTAATTGTACCTGTAACCTACAAAAAGAGATACCTAACTACACATGCCTACAAACCACATCAAATCTAAAAATAAAGATGCAAAATGTGGAGGCAGAATGACCTCGACGGTCACTCGAAGAGTGACTTAGAACCGACTGCTGCACTACATTTCAGACTCCATGTAGTTCTGTGTGAATGTGCGTGCAATGATGCCCTAAGATTCCCTTGTGTAAATTGTACAATGTTATTGGGATAGATCTAGAATGTAACAATGTATAGAATGTGTGTTATGGAATAAAATGAACTTCCCCTTCCTATGTTGTGTATGCAGAGTGATGTAACCCTTGTCCCTTGTATGGATGTGCTAGATGGATGCTTTGTAATGCTCTTGTGTCTTTGAATGCAAGCTTAGGCGATAGTAGATAATGCTTAGTTTTTGGCCACTTATTTGAGAGCTATAACTACGTATATATATGATTCCCTTGTTTGAATTTCGTAATTGACAACCATAAGGTTGACCTGAAGTTGTAAATGATTACCCAAAAAGTAAAAGAGACCCAAGAGAGTAAGATGGAAGCAAAGAAGGTCAGGAGTGCCCAGAAGGGACAGGAGCGCCTAGGCGTTTTTGTCCTAAATGGGCGTTAGTTTCCGAGGCCACAAAAGATAAATCCGTCAAATACCGGTAGGGTTGTGGGGTGTGTAATGTCAATACAAGTATAAGAAGAAAAGAAAAAGGCCCAACAGACATTGTCAATCACTAGTTTTCTTGCTTAGGAATCCTGTATATATTAACATGGTCTAGGACCTAGAAATGCACCAAAGTGCATAGATTTTCTATCTACATTTTACCCCCACTTTATGTTGTTGAGTGAATACTCGATAGCATAAATTAGATAGAAGATGCGTACCTTGTGATCTTGTAGAGAAGAGTGTAGTCGATAGTGTGTCAAGTGGACAAGTGAAGTGTGAAGTGATCATAAAGCAAAGCATGGAACTAGGAAGGGGAGGTAGACCTTAGGGGTGGAGCATATGTGTTGGAGCTTGTGCTTGTTGATGTGAGCTGCTTCTTGTTACATATTAAGGACAAAAGAAGAGCGAGAAAGTAGTCAAAGTTTTGTATATGAAAAATAAGAGTAATGTGTGTATTAGGGAGTACAAGTGTGTAAAAGATAAAAGGAAAGTGTGCATGTGATGTATAAGAGAGTAAAGGATAGAAAGTTGTTATGATTTTCTTAGAGATGTTGTTGGATTTTGTTGCCGAATAGGTGAGATTTTTTGGACGATCTCACGCCAAGAACGTGTTTTTTGGGTGATTTTACGCTAAGGACGAGTTTTTTAGGCAATCGCATGCCAAGAGAAGAGTTGTAGGGAGAGAGGTTTGTTTTACTCTCCTTCCATGACACATCCCAAATAAGTGCCACTATAGATGGTACGTCATTGTATGTAAATATATGTAATTGGTTACAATTGAATGTAAACTAAATTCTGAAACTGAAGTCAAGTGATTGCTACTATAGAACTGTGCTGTGAACTACTGGAAAATGTGGCGAACTGAGAAACTGTCTATTTTTACCCCCATGACACAAGTGCCCACTGCTAATGTTTGATTTGGGCACTAGTGTGTGTTTGTGACCCAAGTCTGATTTTGCATCATTCTATGACTGTGTTCTGTTACCAAATATGCACTGTTTTACTCCGATCTGTAAATCTGTGTTGATGTAAGGGTGATTATCTCACACGAATGATTCCCCCTCTTGTTTTGGGTGTGTTAGGAAATAAGGGATAAAATATGCGGAACAATCCCACGTAAAATCACAATAGTAGAAACTAATATGTAGAAAGATATTACAGATCTAAAATAAAAGTGCAAAAAATTAAAGAACACAATATAGAGACAATATTTAACATGGTTCACCTAATTTGGGCTACGTCTACCAAGAATCACTTGCTCAAATTTTATTACAGGCCACCTCTCTTTCAATACAATACCCAGATATGTTTGGAGATGTGCTCAACAAACTCTCTTGAATTTACACTCGAATTCACATACATCTGCAATGCTATGTCTCACCTATCAAAAAGTACATTAATATGCAACTGCTTAAGCAATTTTACAATATAGTGGGTACCAAAACCATGGGCCAAAACTGTCCCATAAACCTATGGGTCAAAAATCCCGCCCATATAAGAAGAGCATGTTTCCCTATATATCATGCACATTTTTTTAGGCCAAAAACATTTCTTAGGGGTTGCGCCCCCAAACCCCTGCTACCAAGTGTTGTCGTCTAGACCCCCGCTCGGGCCTAGCCTGGCCTTGAACCCCGACGAGAAAACTGTGGATAGTGTACAATAGTTTGTGTATAGTCTTCAACACTTCTACACATGAAAATAGGCTTCACATCATAACAGGGTGCATGCGATGAAAGTAGGAGACGAAGGCCCAAACTACAGGACTAGATACTGATATTCATATCTGATAGTGGATACCTGTAGGGGGTAGGGGATGCGTATGGTGGAAACCAAGGCACATGCAAACAAGATGGACTAGGAACAAGTGTTAGTGCAACAATAACTAGCATGCTATAGAAAACGATGTAACAAGAAACTATGAAGACAACATGAATTGCAGAAAATGGGTTTCATACATGGGACATCAGTCATAATGTCACAAGACAATCAAGGAAAAAGTGGACAAAAGCAATCAATGAGAAAACATAGCATATGACATATCTCGCAAACAATAACAAACAATAGTAAACAATAGCAATTAAAATGTGACAGATAACCATGGTTGTATGTAATCCTACAAGGAAAATGCTACACATGAAGTGCCCATTAGCATGTTAGAGAGATAAATAGTATGTCAAATCATGTATAGATTATTAAAAGGTAAATTGAGAGTAATGAGAAGTAGTTAATAATGTCACAATAAAACCTGTGATGGGTAGAGTGAGAGTAGTAAAGGTAGATGCCCCCAGGAGCCTCAGTGGGACTAGTAAAAGAGAAGTGTTAAACATCATGCATCGTGTATGAATATGAAAGGTCCTACGTTCACCTCAAGATACCAAGTGAACGTGCATGTGTATATAGAAAAAGATAATGACATACTAAGTATCCAACTAGCACGAAAAATAAAGTGTAACATGTAAATAATAGAAGCTAACAACAATACATACAACTAGATGTGTAAATGTGGTGTACATGTAATGGTTTGCTGTGATATATAAAATGTGTAGATGGGAGGAGTTGCGTTTCCCCCTAGTGGATGTGCATGAGATGAGGTTCATTTAGAAATGCTCCTTTAATAGTCAAGAATGAACCATAAAACAAGAGTACATCATCGAGAAATGATAGTACAATGTGTGTACCAGAGATGTGAGAGTGCTGAGAATGTTCATGAAGCACAAAGCATACAATAAAGAGTAGGTGATGTGAGATTCATTTGATAATTTGACCCTCAACAGTCAAGTATGAACCGTGGAACTAATGCGTCATTGGGTAATGAGTGTGTTGTATATGCTTGAGAGTAGATGTATCATGAAGCACTGAGCGATGAATGTAACAGTCAAGTGTGCTTTCAACAGTCAAGTGTGAATTGTAGCACTAGAGTTCATCATCAGGAAATGATAGTACAATGTGTGTACCAAAGATGTGGGAATGCTTTAGACATGAAGCACGAAGCATGAAGTATATTAGTAAACACTAGAGACAACTGATAGTGGCGGAGAGGGGGGGGGGGGAGAAAGCACGATGCCCCCCAAGGTTGTGATGGATAGAAGGCCATCCAATGATAGTGAAGGGAAAGGGCTCGCCACATGACATATGAGGAGACAAAGGCATGTAACCATGGTCTAAGATCAACGGTGTAGGAGGGTAACTATGTGCACGTGAATGAGACCAATATGGTAAAGGAGGTGGAGAACACCTATGAGAAGGTGCCTCTCGAGTAGGGGACTTAGGCCAGAAAGGTGGACTAATAGACCAATGAGGACGACAAGGGCATGATGTAGGCCATGTACAAATATGATAGGTAGGTGTAGGGATGAAGCTAGAATTGAGCCATGTAGAAATATATATTGTGACTGGTGCAAAAAGAGCTTCAAGAGTGGACCGAGGCAATGGTGTATGGTGACAACGTGCTTGTTATGGATGAACTTAAGACAAAGGTGAAGCATAGAAGGTATATCCTGGGTGTTGAGGAGCCAAGGAAGATCTAAGATCAAGTCACAACCTTGTATTTCATATGTAACTAGGAATGGTGTAAGTATGATAAGGGGCCCAACAGTGATGGGAAGGAGGAAACAATCATAAGAAATACGGACTAGAAAAGTGATTTGTGAGGTTGGGCAGTTGATAGCTAGTAGAAGCACAACACAACATGTATTAGTAAGGGTCGGGGGATAGACCAACATATTATTGACTATATAGGTACTGATAGAAGCATTAATGTGCAGTGAATCAGAGGAAAATGTAGCCTGGTGATCATGATCCGAGAAGGTGATAACTGGTGGTGGTATGTCAGTAGCAACAACAAGGAAATCAAGTGGACCCAATGAAGGATTGTTCAGTTGTGGAGCCTATTTTCATGTGAGAAAGTGTTGAAGACTGTACACTAAGGGTAATGTATATTTTTCATAGTTGTCTCACCGGGGTTCATTTTTTGGCCTTAAAACGTGTCCGATATATCGGGAAACATGCTTTTCTCATATGGGCGGGATTTTTGACCCATAGGTTTATGGGACAGTTTTGGCCCATGGTTTTAATACCCACGGTTTTGTAAAACTACTTAAACAGTTGTCTACTTATATGGTTTTATGCATATGGTAGGTATAATGTAACATTGCAGATGTGTTTTGAATTCGGGTGTAAATTCTGTAGATTTTGTTGAGCATAGCTCCAAAGAGATCTGGGTATTGTATTAAGAGAACGGTGGCTTGTAATAAAATATGAGAAAGTGATTCTTGGTGGATGTAGCCCAAATTGGGTGAACCACATTAAATATTGTCTCTTTGTGTTGTGTTATTTTATTTTGCACTTTCATTTGAGATTTGTAATATTTTCTACATATTAGTTTCTAATGTTGCGATTCTGTGAGGGATTATTCCGCATATTTTATCCCTTATTTTCTAACAATTGGTATCAGAGCCTGGTTTGGTTTGCTGAAGTGTTGAATCGTAGGGAAAGTTTTATCTTGAGTGGGAGCTATGGCAGATGATGGAAGATCAAGGGTTGATAAATTCAATGGGCATAATATTAGTCTTTGGAAGATGCAGATGGAAGATTACCTTTATCAAAAGGATCTTCCGCTATCTGAGAAGGTAAACAAACCCTCGAGCATGATAGATGTGGAATGAGATTTGCTAGATAGGAAGGCACTTGGGACAATCCGGTTGTGTCTTGCATCTTTGGTATTATTTAATGTTTCAAAGAAAAATACTACAAAAGAATTTATAGATGTATTAGGGAAGTTATATGAAAAAACCCTCTGCTTCATTTATATAAAATAAACGAAAATCTCTTTTTGTTGACCATAAGTTGTTTAGTATGAAGATTTCTGAGAATGGTTTAACAGCATATCATCTAAATGATTTAGTAATAAGAGCATAATGTACGTATGCTTAGAGGATTATGTTCATCATATTGAATCTGACTGAAGAAGTTAGGGCTCTTATTGGTTTCATAAGACTCATATTACCTGAGAGTTGGAATAGCATTGTTTTATTATGGCGACAAGCATACTCGGTTCTAGCTTTCTAAAAGATGAAGTTTTTGATGTTGTACCTCTTATTCTTACCTTAGCATTACTCTTATGCATATTCTAAGTGATTGTATAGTTTTTGAATCTTCTACCTAATTTGAAAGTCAGGATAGTGCATCATTATTTAGGGGGACTATATCATAGTTTAAATCAATGTATAACCAAAGGATCGGCTCAAGGTCAGAATCCAAAAGTTAGACCATCTGCTTATGGATCACTCCATGGAAAGTCTGGTCATGCAAAGAAGGACTATTGGGAGCTTCGAGACAAGAAGAAACAACAGGAAGAAAATAAGGAGGCAAATGTGGCACGGGTAATGTATGTCAGGATGCTTTGATTCTTTCTTTGCACTAATATTATTGAATCTTGGGTTTTAGATTCAGGGGCTTATTTTCATGCTGCTCACATAGGCATTATTCTTGTTGATTATGTTCAAGGAGATTTTGGGCATGTTTTTCTTGGTGATGATGAGCCCTTGCAGTATAGTTAGAAAATGTTACAATGTTCAGGTTAAGATGTAGAATGGGAATACTTGGCTATTGAAGGATGTCAAACATGTTGCCTACATTAAGAAGAAATTTGATATCAGTGCAGGCACCAGTTGGGAAGTGATGGTTGTACTGTGATATTTACAATTGACTCTTGAAGGTTACCCAAGGGTGCTCTTATAGTGGCAAGAGGTAAGAAGGTTGGAACCTTGTATTTACCACTATATAGTACTAATGTTTGTAATCTTGTGACTTCAGAAGCAAATACAACCATGATGGCATTATAGGCTCGGTCATATGAACCATAAGGGGCATGGAGATCATAAAGAAGGTTATTTTCCTGGATATACATAAACAAGTTTGGAGTTCAATGAGGATTATTTATATATGGGAAACAGAAGTACGAGTAAGGTTTCTCAAGGTTGGACCTACAAAGAAAGAGATTAACTTAGAGCTTGGTGCATTCTGATGTGTGGGAGTCCTAGCTCAAGTATCATCTCTTCGGGGGTTCAAGTTATTATGTTACTTTTATTGATGATGCAACAAGACAAAGTTTGAGTTTATTGTATTAGTTCAATAAATCTGATGTATTTGACACTTTTGTTAAATGGAAAGCCTTGGTAGAGAATGAAACAGGTCTTAAGCTAAAATGTCTAGGTCAGATAATGGAGGGGAGTATTACAAAATGAATTTGATGATTACTTTTCTAAGAATGGAATCCATAGGCAAAAGATCCAGTTCCAAGAACTATTGCAGCAGAATGGGGTGTCAGAAAGAGATGAAAATTAAAATAATGCGAACAAGCTAGGAGCATGATGCATACATGTAGGTACTTCCTCTTTATTTTTGGGTACAAGCGTTGAGCAACAACTGTGTACTTAATATACAGAGGACCCTTATGCTTGACCTCATAGAAATGGATAGCATGCACCTGAGAAAATTTCGGTATGGTAAGACAGTGGGTGTACTCATTTCTTAGTAGTCAATTCTGAGAAAATGATGGATCAAATATTTATTACCATGATATTAATAATGAGCAATTTGATAGGACCAAGATAGAGCATCTCTACAAGCTAAATATCAATGCTCTTTTATCGGTTATGATAATGATGACTTTGGCTTTAAATCTCTGCAGGCTCCATTAAGGACTACCAAATGGATCATTCGGTCTAGGTAAGATTACACAATCATTTCCCATTGAGAAACTAATCATAAAGTTATAGAGCAATCCTAGTTGCATGAACATAAGGAACTCAATTTTCCAAAAAAGGGTATGTCTCAATAGAGGAAGTGCCACAACCATACAGTGACCTACATGAATGAGTTCAGGATTACCTACTCAATTAAAGTATTACCCTTATTTCCTAACAGTTAGGAGGTCTATCTAGGATCATAAGGTTGCACATGAAGCCAAATATAACATCCAAACATATAACCAGTATTCATTACTCCCTGCATAGTGAAGCATCACAATATTAGCTTAGAAGAAACAATGTAAATAGATGCCAGTCACCCCCGGTGAGCAAGCTATGGATGAGGAGCATAATTCTCTTATGTTGACCTTCAAACTTTGTATATGGTGAATCTACAAAAATGCAAAAGAAACATTCAAAGAATCATAGTAAATGGAAAATAGTCAAATATCTACAAGGAGGAATTAAAAGATATAAGACCTACGGTTGGTGGTCACTTGATTTGCATATAAACAAGGTATAGATTTGTGATGATGATTGTTTTCTCATTTAGTACACACATGCACTTCTGTGAGGTACTGTTAAGCTTTGAATGCAGGGGCACACAGAAGACTTGCGCTTATGATGAAATGTAGTTAGCTAAAGACTGCCTTTCTCCAGTTGACTCTGATCTTCTGGAGGAGCTATATCTGTAGCACTATTCAAGAAGGATTTTAAGTTGAAGTGTAGTTAGGAGACTGGTGTGCATTACTGATCAATATTTTGTATTGCCTGAAATATGCTCCACGTTCAAAGGACTAATATGGCTAAGTTTGATAGGTGTCATGATGGTGCAAGGTTATCTCATCTTGATCTATTGTGACCATTGCATGCAATACTATTTGATATTAAATTTGACTTGTTTGATTGCTTGTTATGATTATCTTTGTGTTTGTATGTTGATGACATGCTAGTTGCAGGTAAAAACATGCAGGAAATAAAAGTACTCAATAAACAGCTAAGTGAATCCTTTGATATGAAGGATTTCGGGGCTGCCAGACAAATCCTTGGTATGAGGATAACTCGGGATAGGAAGGAACAGAAGCTAAATTTATCTCAGGAAGAGTACATTAAGAATGTATTGGATAGGTTTAACATGCAGGATGCTAAACTGGTTGGGACTCCTTTGGCAGGCCATTTTAAGTTATCAAAGGAGAAGTGTCCCAAGATAGAACAAGAGAGAAACCAGATGTCCAAGGTACCTTACTCATCAACGGTTGATAGTTTGATGTATGTTATGGTGTGCACCAGGCTTGATATTACCCATGCAGTGGGAGCGGTGAGTAGATTTATGAGTGATCCAGGTAGAGATCATTGACAGATAGTAAAGTGGATCCTTCGGTATTTGAGAGGGATCATGGGGACAATTTTGTGCTACAGTGGATTAGACACCACTTTGTGTGGTTATGTAGATTCAGATATGGCTAGAGATGTAGACAGCAGGAGGAGCATGACAGGTTATGTTTATACTGTAGGTGGGACAACAATAAGCTAGATTTCACAACTATAGAAGTTGGTGGCTTTGTCAACCATGGAGGCTGAGTATGTTTCTGCCATAGAGGCAAACAAAGAAATGATTTAGTTACAACAATTGCTTGAGGAGTTGGGGCATAAGCAGGAGGAAGGAAAGCTACATAGTGATAGTCAGAGTGCTATACACCTAGCTAAGAACTCTGCTTTCCACTCTAGGACGAAGCATATACAGTTAAGGTTCCATTTCATCAGGAAAGCTTTGGAGGAAGAGAAGTTGAAGCTGAAAAAGATTCATACCAATCAGAATCCTACATACATGATGACCAAGGTGGTCAAAAGGGAAAAACTTAAGTTGTGTTTAGTTTTGGTTGGTCTTCACGGAAACTAATGAAGGGTTGAGAAGCTTGCTCAAAGGAAAACTAGTCTCCAAGTGGGAGATTGTTAAGTTGTGGAGCCTATTTTCATGTGAGAAAGTGTTGAAGACTATACACTAAGAGTACTGTACACTTTCCATAGTTTTCTCGCCAGGGTTTTGATTTGTTTTTGGCCTTAAAACGTGCTTGATATATCGAGAAATGTGTTTTTCTCATATGGGTAGGATATTTGACCCATACGTTTATGGGACGGTTTTGGCCCACGATTTTAATACCCACGGTTTTGTAAAACTGCTTAAGTAGTTTTCTACTTATATGGTTTTATGCATATGGTAGGTATAATGTAACATTGCCTATGTGTTTTGAATTTGGGTGTGAATTTTGTAGAGTTTGTTGAGCATAGCTCCAAACAGATCCGGGTATTGTATTGAGAGAGCAGTGGCTTTTAATAAAATATAAGCAAGTGATTCTTGGTGGACGTAGCCCAAATTGGGTGAACCACATTAAATATTGTCTCTTTGTGTTGTGTTATTTTATTATACACTTTTATTTGAGATCTGTAATATTTTTTGCATATTAGTTTCTACTGTTGCGATTTTGTGAGGGATTATTCCACATATTTTATCCCTTATTTCCTAACAAGGAGGAGGTATAACATGATATGCATGGTTAGCTAATGAATCAGTAGCTGGATTATTATGCTTGGGTAAGCGATCATTAAAGATTTTAAGCTTTTGATTATCATTGACTGCTTTGAAAATGGATAATGTTGGGAGATCGATTGCATTATTATCGATAAAATTTTGGATGATATGCCTAAGCTTAAAACTAATCAGTAGAGTGGCCAGTGCATCAGTGGTAATCACAATGTGCATTTTTGTTGTAGTTATGACCGCGTGGGCGAGAAGGATTAAGGTTGAGTGGTGGAGGGGAGTAATGAGATTACTTTCGGTGAGTTGTGGTAATAGAAAGTGAGGTACGCAAGGCACTTGGTAAAGGTTCGCCTAGGGGGGTTTAATTGAAGCATGGTAGGTGGAGAAACAACGTTGATAGTGGGTTGAGTGTCGGTAGGCTTAGTAGATGGCTGGAATGCTGATATGGATTGGAACTTGCTAGAAGAGGGAGAAGATGAATTGTCATAATAATTGAGTTTACAAAGGGATAACAGTTTGGTTTCATGTAATTTTAAGTGTATGTCATAACTGATTGAAAGAAGGAGAGGTTTCAAGGATAACACTCTCTTAGAGAGGAGGTAAAAGAATTCAAACGAATAAATATTACAATTCAGAGTCAACAAGGACATTAGTCATTTTAGCAAAGTTATTCTTATAGTGCAAAACATAGTCTTCAAGGTGCTCATTAGATCCAGGTTTGATCTTAGCTAATTGAGCATAGGATATTTTGGTGCTAATATTTTTAGAAAAAGGAGTGAGAAATGAATCAACGAGAGATGTAAAAGAAGTTACCGAATGGACAGGTAGATTGTAAAACCAACACATAACATAGTCTATTAAATTGTGAGGAAATGATTTGGCCAACAATGTATGGTCATCACCGTAGTATAGACATGCAATGTGAAAGGATCAAAGGTGACCTTAACGATCACCATGGCCATTGAAGGTGGAAATTTTAGGTGCAATGAAGTTAAGAGGAAACAAATAAGAGGAAATGGTGGGTACAAAAGGGATATGAAGGAGGAGAGAGGAATCTAGAGATGGAGAGGAATGTGAAGTAGCCTACTATAATTGACAATTTGGGAATGTAAATCATGGTATAAAGAAGCTAGGTTATGGGTACCTGAAGAGGAGACATGCCATGTGAGAAGTAATAGGGGGTAAAGTGATTAGTAGGAGTAAACATAGAAATAAGCACAAAATATGTAGGTGGAAGGGTGGTGGCGAAATTAGAGGATGTGTTGAAATAGGAAGAGAAGTATCATTGGAGAACAAAGGGTTGAGCTCAACAAAATTTGTGGCTTCTGTTATCCATATTTTTCCCCCTAGGAAAAATATTGGATCAGCCACGACCCTGTGGGAAGGAACCAGAGAAAACAAATTTAAAACCTATAAACAGGTTGTAGAAGGACTCAACAATGGAGTGGCGGGGCCTACGAAAGACTAAATGATCCTGTGTAAGAAAAAAGAAGAAGAGAGGGCTCCATCGAGTGAATCCGGGTCTTAAATCCATTCTACGGGTTACAAGTGGGCTTAGAAATAGAATAGCATGGTTGGAGCTCAAGGAGCAGTGTCTCAGAGAAGCCAGGAGCAAGAAAAGAAAGAAATGATGAAGATCTGAAGTCTTCAGGATAAAAAAATTTCAGAACGAGTCCAAGAATCGGCTAAGTAGGGAAAATGTAGCGGAGAGAGCCACACATCCAAACGACGCTTCTCCAAAGTTGAATCCAAAGAGAGGAGTTGAAACGAGTGCCAGGATTCCATGGGCTAGATCCCCAAAAGTTGTGCAGCCGTTGAAAAGTCTTCAGCTAGGAAGGAATGTGCCAAGTGTTGGCTCCATGCAAATCCAAAATGGGAGCCCAAGGTAGAGACTCAAACTCGCACCAGCCCTCCACATAGAAAATGGTTAATAGAGGTCAAAAGGTAGACAAATCGGACCTCGGAGAAAGATAAGTATATAAGTGTTGGCAGATACTGCCACATGTCTAAGTGGTGCATCTTCAAGGGTAGATCCAAAAGTGGAAGCTCGAACAAGTGTCAGTTCACCATGTAGCCTAAGGCCTAAAAAGGTGAGGGTAACCGTTGAAAAGTCCAAGGGCTTGTAGAGGCTTCCAAGTGTCAACTTGATGCTCCTTTGAGGGAAAAAAATTTGGTCAGGAGTTTCAACAAGCGCAGAGCCTTCACGCGTCCAGTCTAAAAAAAGGGGGACAGAGTCGGGTTGAATAGTCAATGCGTGGTGGCAGACCGACGAAGAGTGCCAAGTGTCCAAATGACGCTAACTCAAGGGCTGAATGGAGAGATGGTTTTCAGATAAGCACCAGACTGCCGTGTGTCTCCGGTCAAGAAATATGACCCCGCCGAGCAAATAACTTAGTCGAGAAAAAAAATTTGGGCAAGCTGGCGGAGAAAGCCACGTGTTAACCTCATGCCATTCCAAGAGAAAAATAAAAAGACCACCCTCGAATAAGTGCCAGCCAACCACGTATCCCATATTAAAGAGGGGGCCTATTTTTCAAATTGGTTTTCCCGCCCCTTTGTACGGACCCGATACAAACTTTGAAGGGGCATATCTTTCGACTCAGGGCTCAAAATATTGCAAATCTGACACCCTTGGAAAGATCTCGGCCTCGCCTATGACATGAAGATCTGAAACTTTAAGTTTGGGGAGGTTAGGTAGGAGAAAATGGAGAAAACATCTTCAAGGCC
This sequence comes from Taxus chinensis, assembly GCA_019776745.2. Classification (NCBI taxonomy): domain Eukaryota; kingdom Viridiplantae; phylum Streptophyta; class Pinopsida; order Cupressales; family Taxaceae; genus Taxus; species Taxus chinensis. Next base: position 175,275,098 of record CM034154.1, read on the forward strand.
ATTAACGCAAGATCTATCTGCCTCAACAACCAGATTGAATTCGATCTGCTCTTTCATTTCCTCCTTCAAGGCACCGAACCAAAGATTAATACAGTCAAGACAAATTTGGGGGCAGATTTTGTAGGAGGCATTAACAACAGTGGTTGAGCTTCGAGCTGATTTTCTCGCTTCTCTGTCTTTCTTCTATCTAATTGAATAAATAAATGTTGGGTTGAGACTCATTGTAAAGGGTTGGACATTCTTTTGTTTTGCAGGCTCCCCTTTTCTTCTGGCAAAGGAACTCGTGAAGTTTTCAGACCTTTCACTAGACTGTAATACGTTATCTTCCTTTTGGCCACTTTGTAATGCATTGTATCAATCAACAGAGTAATAAAACACGTCTGTGATCGATTTTAGATCCTCAAGTGTCTCTTTTGCTTTCATTTGGTCTTTCATTATAGATCTAGTTATCTGTTCTTGGTTATCATATACATTTTGTTGGTTTGTGTCTATCAGCAAAACAAATGTTCACCATCCCTTTAGTACATCATCTTATAGATTAGTTTGATTTCCTGCATTCCTTTTATCCCTACCTCCTTGGTGAAGCTTAGATTAGGTTTAGGAATAGGACCTCTGCAAGTTTTCACGCATGCAACTAAAAAGTGGAATAGGAACCAGCCTTTAATCTGGAGATTTTTCTCATTTTCTAAGTCCCACACTTTGGAGAAAACTTAATGTTATGTGGATCACACCAAATGACTCTGCCTTAGAAAAGAAAATCTGACGATTCAGTTGGGGTTGTTGTGATTTTGCAGTAACAGTTTTGGCATGCCCAGTGGGACCAAGAAGTCTCCATCTTTATCACAGTAAGATTGATGTGCACTTACTGTGATTCTAGATTTTAAGAAGCTTGTAAGAATTACACATTTGGCGACTCCAAAAGGGACAGAATCCACTGGTTTCAGCAGTCCAAGTTTCCCAATTTCATGAGAAGGATACAAACAAGGTCAAGAACAAGAGAAGAAGGATAGTTTGTACACCTGCACTTGTCTCCAGAAAGGAGCAGAGGAATAAGAGCCCAAAGGTCTCTATCTCCACCAAATAGAGCCTTATCAACACCTCCTCCCAGTAGGCCATTCTTTCAATCAAGTAGGGTGCTCAGGCCAATCAAGATGGCTTAGAAAAATCCTTATGTCAATTTCACTGACATTAGCCCAATCGCTCTAAATGCACAAAATCATGTCCTGATAGCAGCATTAAAGAGCATCCCATATTTCACTGGGGAAAACCAGACTTCTCCTGGTGACCACGTCCAAGATATTGCAAATGTCTGTACAATCCATGAAATCAATGAGATGGACATTGCAGTCAAGTTGCTTGTCTCTTCACTCAAAGGTAAAGCTTCAAAATGGTTCAGGAGCCTTGAAGCAGGCTCTATTCAAAATTGGAACCAGTTGTGCACAACTCTCCATGACCAGTTTGGAGAAAAGGGAGATAACTTATCCTTGTTGGAGCCACTGACGACAATCAAGAGAGCCCCAAATGAGCAATTGATGGATTTTAACCTCAGATTTTGACAGACCCGGGGCAAGATTCCAACAGCAATAAAGCCCACTAATGAAGATGCCTTCTTATACTTCCTTAGAGCTTTAAATTTTGATATTTCTTTGATGATTCAGTCAATGGGGGGCACAACCTTACTTGCAGCCTATAGCCTTTCCATAGGAGCTAAGAATCATTTAATTTAGGCTAGTAAACTTGCCCCTAGGCCATCCATGCCTCTATACCCTGAGTTAGGAAACCCATGTACCAACCAAACACCCACATTCGCTCTTATACCCACCCCCAGGAGTCAAAGTTCAGCTAAAGCCTCCACTTCATCATCTAACACCTCAAAGGAGCTTCGAGAAGTTATGAAACAACTACAAAACCTGGGAAATGAGCTAGTAACCATCAAAAGACAACATGCTCAGAGTTCTAGGCCATAACAACCTCAAGCTCAGTATCAGGACAGACCTCCATATCAGCAAAATAGACCACCAGGCCAGGCTGTAAGTCAAAATCAACACTAAGGGAAACCTCAATTTTCTAGACCTTTTAGGTCATATGATCAAAACACATCTTCAACGTCAAGGGCATTAGCTCCAACACAAAATAATATGGCACAAGAGTATGATTGGTGTTTCCCATGTAATCATCCACATAATCAATCGATGTGCTTCAATGGTGCATTAAATCAAAGCTCTGATGGTGCAAACCATTGGTGTGTCACAAGAATCTAGCCACGAAGAAAATCAGCAGCAAGGATCTCAGCAAGAGGGACCCCCAAGCAAAACTATGCTTGTCAATTGGTAAGCTAAATACTTCTGTGTAATGAATCAGACTCCTTCTCAAAGTATAGCTGCTAATACATGGTCCAAGAAGAGAAATATTGGAGAAGGACATTCACCAAGTTAGGTGATCCTCAAACTTGCATTGATCCACAAGGTATTGGCATTCAAAATATGACTCCTAATGTGTAGAGTCAATCCAAGCCACCTTCCAAACCTACTTAGGCACTGGTTGTAATAACCCATGTATAAGAGAAAAACGTGCCAGGGAAGGGGCAACATAAGGAAAAATAATTTAATATCATTGAGCAAATGAAGAGGAAAAGTGTGAATATTTCACTATGGGAGTAACTGTCCATTCTAGGGTAGAGGGATTTATTGCAGAGTGCCATGGCCAATTGGTCAAGCTCAAGTCAACCCTCTAATCAATAAGAGAAAGTTCTTACCAATGCGGCTCAATCTGAGAGAAACCATGGAGAAAAAAGAGGTAAGAATATGAAGCCCCCTCCATTTTATGTTTCATTAATCATTGAATATAAATTAGTGCACAACTGGATGATTGATTTGGGGGAAAGTAGTTTTGTAATTCCCAAACAAATAGCTGATCAACTGGGCCTCCAGTATGAAGTCATTTTATAAAGGAATAATACAATTGGATGGGACAGATAGTGACCATTGTTGGATTCATCAAGGATCTAAGTCTCACTTTACATGCCTACCCTAATGTGAGTGTATTGTAGAATGTGTCAGTCATAGACTTACCACCACATTTTGTCATTGCGTTTATACAAGGAATTTACTACCAAAATTGGAAGCTACTTGTTTACTAAGTGGTTGTATATGCTCTTTAGAAAAAGGTATGGAGCGAAGGCCACGATCATATCTGAGACCATAATTGGATTATCACATTGAGTCTTATGTACCTAGGCCAACCAATGAAAATTTTTTGGCTTTTGATTAAGAGGACCTCTTAAGCACTTCTGAAGTAGATACCAAGATGTGTTGTATCCCAAACCTAGCCCTTGACGAATGGGTGGTCAAAAAGACATGATTTTGGCCCCTATAATGAGATGGAAGAATCTAAGCTAGGAGTCTACTGCCTACATGAACAAAATCATCCTTTTCTTGACATCATTAAACTAGAATACAAATATTGACAATGAAATATGGCAATTTTTCTTTAATGGTTAGAGGAGAAAACAAGGAGCTGGAGGAGGAGCTATGATTGTTTCCCCCAAAGGTATGAAGTATTATTCAGCCTTTAGATTTCAGTTTTATCATGCTCAAATAACACTGCAGAGTATGAGGCTTTGGTCCATGGACTGCATATGGGGCCAGAAGACAAGGAATAAAGAACCTGGAAGTGTTTGGTGATAGTGAGCTGGTTGACAATCAGGTCAAAGGAAAAAATACTTGTAAAAAATGACCTACTCAAAAGCTACAAGAGTAGGGTATGGGATCTCATGGAGGATTTTGAAGCCTTCAACATTGTGTCCATATTCATAAAAGAGAACGACGCTATTGATGGGGTTGCGGAAGTTGGAGAAACATTTGATGTGATTGATAACATTAAGAGGGACAAAGGATAACCACATATCCATGTGATTTTGAGGAAAGCAGTGCCATAGATAATAACACATGCTAGCAGGTGCTCAAAAATGATCAGCAGATCATCAAATTTTTGTAAGAAGGAAGGCCGAGTTCTCAGCTAGGAATTAGAGCAGATTAGAACAATAGTATGGAGATAAAGTAGTGCAGCTACACACAAATAAACTTCCTAAAGGCTTAATGACATTGGATTCTATCTTCAATCCTACTAATCAGTTTTGAAAAGAAAAGGTCTAATATATAGATCAAAGGAGAAGATTTAGAGTCAACTTTGGTTGGAGAAGTCAAAACTGTTTCAAATTGGCAAGGTGGTCACCGAGCAAGAAAGGTATGAGTTCGTACAACTTTTCCAAGAGTTTCCAGACATATTTTCTTAGAATTATGAGGACCTCAGAGGGTTACAATCCAAAGTTAGCACAACACACAATTCGAATTAGATCCAGCTGCTAGGCCTAAAAGGAAAAAGTAGAGACCAATCAATCCACATATTGAGCTTTTGATGAAGAAAGAGATGAACAAATTGATAGAGGAAAGAATCATTTTTCCAATCAAACACTACAAGCTGAGTTACAAACTTTTCTCCTAGTTCAGAAAGAAAAATGGATATATTAGGTTATGTGTTGACTTTCGTGATTTAAATAGAGCTTCCCTCAAAGATAACTATCCACTCCCCTCAATAGAGAAAATATTACAGGTGGTGTCTAGATAAGAAAGATTCTCCCTCCTAGATTGCTACTTAGGGTACAACTAGATCATGGTGAGAGAAGATGATCAATTCAAGACGGCATTCACAACCAAATGGGGCACCTATGCCTACAGAAAAATGCCATTTGGATTGTCGAATGCTGAGACCCACTTTCTAAAGGGTAATGGATATGGAATTCAAAGGGCTGATAAACAAAATAATGCTGATCTACTTAGATGAACATTACCATGTTCTCTAAAAATGCAGCAGACCAAATTTTTCTCCTAAGGCAAGTCTTTCAAAGGTGTAGAATATTTGGGGTATCTTTGAACCCTAAAAAAGTTCATATTCTTATCCGATTGAGGGTAGGATTCTAGGCCACATTGTGTCAAAGGAAGGTTTGGAAATTGACCCAGAGAGAGTTGAAGAAATAAGAGCATTTCTATTTACAAGCCATAAGAAGGATCTTCAAATATTCTTAGGAAAAATCAATTTTGTTCCATAGGTTTATACCAAACTTTGTTTCCCTTGTTAAGTCAATCACGTTGATGTTGAAGAAGAGCTTAGAATTTTAGGTGGAAAGTTGAATGAAAGGCAAAGTTTTGAGGCCATCAAATAAGCTATATCCCAGGTCACAACTCTCGTGAATTGATATTTTTCAAATGACTTCATACTATACACCTTTAGAGGGGAGTGACACAATTTCTATAATCCTTAGTATAGCAGAATAAAGAGGACATAGAGAAGCTAATCGCTTTCTTCAGACAGGGTCTGGAAGGTTATGAAGTAAAATATTCTTTCATCGAAAATTAGGTTCCTGTAAGTGATAAAAAGATTGAAGAAATTTAAGCATTTGGTTTCAAACAATATAATCCAACTATTAGTATCCCACGTAGGGGTTAAATATTTCCTTCTCAATAAGGATTTGAATGAAAAACATGCAAGGTTGGATCGCTTGTGTCATGGAGTACGACGTTGAGATCAAGGTCACTAAGCTATTCCATGGGAAGGGATTGTGTGAGACAACTAGCATCGAGTTGATAATAAGAAGAAAGTGATGGAAAAGAAGTTGTTTTGGTCCTACAAGGATAGTCAGGAGGAAAAAAATGAGGATGTGCTCTCTCCTTATTGGACTCATAACATTATGCACTTTCTTCAAAAATAGGCTTGTGTCCTCCAGAAATGAATAAAACAAAGAGGAGAAACTTTAGACTACAGGCCATTCCATATGTTCTTATTGACGACGTCTTGTTCAAAAGGGACATCAATGGCATCCTATTAAGCTGCATTGGGACATATGAGAGTTGAGAGAGTATTACAAGAATTCCATGAAGAAGAAGCTAGAGGCCAATTTTTTCCGCGGAGTGACATAATCACTCAAGACTCATGAAGGTGGGTTATTATTGGCCTAAGGTGTTTAGTGAATGCTATGCATGGATCAAAAAGTGCAGGAATTGTGTGTTCTTCAGAGGCAAGGAGAGGCTAGTAGCACTCCCATTGCACCCAATTTCAGTGGACCAACCATTCATGCAATGGGGGTTGAATTTCATCGGGGTTATTAATCCAAATTCGAGCCAAGGCCACAAGTGGATTCTAATGGCAAAAGACTATTTTACTAAGTGGACTAAGGAAGTGGCACTAAAAGAAGCTAATGAGTCCAACATATTAGACTTCTACGAAGGGATAGTGACCAAATTTGGAGTGCTAGCCACCATTATATAAAATAATGAATTGGCATTCATAGGATCCCAAATCACAAGATGGGTTGTTAGGAATAGAATTTACTTGAGCACTTCATCAAGCTATTACCCTGAGGGTAATGGTCAAGATGATTCCAAGAAAAAGAATATGATGAAAATTGTCAGAAGAACTCTAGACGAAAATCAGAGGACTTGGAACACAAAGCTCAAATCAACCTTATGGGCTGATAGAAAAACACCGAAGAGGTCTACAAGAAGCTCTCCATTCAAACTCATATATGGGAAGGAGGTAATGTTTCTTATATCACTTGAGTTACCAACATTGGAACTAATGAAGTACTGCTAGAGATGTATGAGTTCAAACCAACGGAGGTCCAGATATGTAGAGTTGATGGATTTAGAAGAAACTAGAGGACAGGCACTTCAAACTATAGAGAAGGATCAAGCCTTAATCAAGATATGCTTCAATAAGAAGGAAAGGATGAGGACCTTTTCAAGGAAGGAGACCTAGTTTTGAAATGGGATGCAGATCGGGCAAAACCAGCAAGGAATTCTAAGTTTGATACCATTTGGAGCGGCCCTTACATGGTCCCAAAATGTAAAAGTAGAAATGCTTTCCAATTATCTACATTAGAGGGTGAAGAATTGCAGATTCTGGTAAATGGAATCTATCTTAAACACTGCTACAAAAAGGGAAGTTCTCACCTTGTACATACTAGTTTAGTTTCTCATTCCTCTAAGTGCTTGTCCACATTGTCCTATTATAATTTATTTTATTTTTCTCCTAAGTGCTTTGCACATGCTCTGCATGCTCTACTTGGAGTATGTATGATTTCTAATTTTGTGTATAGTTATGGAACTGTTTTGTTGCTCTTGCATAGCCCAAAAAGAGATAGATGAAGCCTTGGGTCAAAGCAAATTTTTACTCTCAGAAACCATCATCTCAAGATTTCTTATGAAGTTTGAGAGGTGAAAATAATCAGGCTCATGAATCAGAGGCAAGATTAGTTTCAGACCATTGTTCTTGACTCCATGCCCAATGGATATGACAAGGCAATTGGTATTTTTATCTAGTAGGCAAATACCCCTGTGAGTCACCAAATTATTATCCATATTTCACCCGCCGGGGAAAATATTGGATCAACCATGACCCCGCACTAAAAGAACCATGAGAAATCACATTTTATTCCGGCAAACAAATTACAAGGTGACTCTATAATGGGAGTGGCGGAGGCCTATGTAAAGATCTAAACGAACCCTGTGCAAGAAGATAAATTCAGAAGAAACGACTTTGTCAAGTCCATACCTAGGCTCTTAAATCCATTCTATTTGTTATAGGTCGGATCAAAAATATAGTAGCAGGGTCAAATGAGAAGAAGAAGTGGTGCCACGGAGGAGGCCAAGGGTAAGAAAAAGAGGAAATGGCAAAGATCCGAAGTCTTTGGGATCAAAAAAGTTTATAACGAGTCCAAAAATCAGCTAAGAATGGAGGATGTAGTGGAGAGAGCCATGTGTCCAAACAACACTTCTCCAAAGTTTAATCCAAAGAGAGGAGTTCAAATGAGCACTAGGCTTCCACGCGTCTAGAGCCCCAAAAGTTGTGTGGCCATTGAAAAGTATTTGACTAGACAGGAAGGTGCTAGGTGTCGGCTCGATGCAAATCCAAGATGGGAGCCCAGGGTGGGTTCTCAAACTCACGCTAGCCCTCCACATAGTAAATAGTCAACAAAGGTCAAAAGGTAGATAGGGCGGGCCTCAAAATGAGTTAAGTATAGAAGTACTAGTGGAGAGAGCCACGTGTCTGACTGGCACATCTCCAAAGGTGAATCCAAGAAAGGAAACTCAAACAAGCGCCAGTTCACCATATAGCCCAAGGCCTGAAAGGGTAGGAAGGATTTTGTTGAAAAGTCAAAAACCCTACAGAGGCTTCCAAGTGTCAACTCGATGCTCCTTCAAAGGGAAAAGTGTTGATCGGGAGTTTTAACGAAGTGCAGAGCCTCCACGCTTCCAAGTCTCTATGAAGGGGACAAAGTCAGGTTGAATAATCAATGCATGATGGAAGGCCAACGGAGAGCACCAAGTGTCCAAATAGCAATAACTCAAGGGTCAAATAGAGAGATGGTTCTCAAAACAAGTGCTAGAATGTTGCGTGTCCCCAGACAAAGAAATATGACCCTGCCAAGAAAATGAACTTAGTCGATAAGCAAAGAAATTGAGCATGCTAATGGAAGAAGCCACGTGTTATCTCCACACCTTTCCAAGAAGCAAAATAATAGAGGCCACCCTCAGACATGCACCAACTAACCACGTGTCCCATAGTAAAGAAGTGGTCCATTTTTCAAACTGGTTTTTCTTGCTCTTCGGTACAGACCTGATTGCAAAATTTGAAGGGGCGTATCTTTCAATTCAGGGATCAAAATATTACAAATTTGACACCGTTGAAAAGATATCAGCCTCGTCTACTCCATGGAGATTTGAAACTTTAAGTTTGGGGAGGTTATGTAGGAGAGAATTCAGAAAAATGTCTTTAGGGTCATTAATGTGGGATCTGTCTACCTCAACAACTAGATCGGATTCAATCTGTTGCTCCGCTGTTTCCTCCTTCTTTGAGGTGCACTGAACTAAATATTCATACGCAATTAAGGTAGATTTGGGGGGTAGAGTTTGTAAGAGGACACTAATAGCTATGGTTGAGATTCAATATGATTTTCCTGATTCTCTCTCTTTCTTCTCTCAGATTGAATTTATAAATGCTCGGTCAGGACTCAGTTGTAAAGGGTTGGACATTATTCTGTTTTGTAGGGTTCCCTTTGTCTTTTGGAAAAGGAACTTGTGGAGTTTTTCATACCTTGCATTTAAACTGTAATACATTTTTCTTGCCTTCTGGCCACCTTGTAGTATATTATATCAATTTTCTGTAGAGTAATAAAACACGTATATGATCGATTTTAGATAATTTCTTGTCTCTTTTTCTTTTATCTGGTCTTTCATTATAGATTTGGTTATCTTTGCTTGGTTGTTGTATGCATTTTTTTGGTTTGTGTCTATCAAAAAAAAAAAATTCATCATTCCTTTGGTGCATCACCTTATAGCTTAGTTTGATTTCATGCATTCCTTTTATCCCTACCTCCTTAGTAAAACTTAGATTAGGTTTTAGGAATAGGCCCTCTAACAAGTTTTCATGCATGTACCTAAACAAGAGGAGTAGGAACCAACCTTTAATCTGGAGAGTTTTCCCACCTACAAATTCCCACATTTTGGGGAACAACTCAATGTTATGTGAATCACACCAAATGAATCTGCCTTAGAAAAGAAGATCTGACGATTCGTTTGGGGGTGCTGTGATTTTGCACTAACAACTTCTTCATGGGAAACAAATAATAAAATATCTAAGTCTTGAGGGTGTTCAACAATATGAGCCTAGAGATCATGAAGGTCTTCATTGGTAAAGGGATCATAAGTATCATCTATGAAAGAAAAATACCTTGTAATAAGGTTGGGTTCGAGTGGTGGGGTTCACCAAATGATTAATATAAATTGAATTAAATATTTAATTTTAGAGTAAATTCTATAACTAATGATATACAAATGATAAATGCACAATAATAGACAAACAATAAGAAAATAATAATATGAAACCCTAAGAAAGAGAGAGAGAGAGGGTGACTTAGTTGATTTCACACAATTTGGAGGTGATCTAGGAAGAGGAACTGTTGAAACAGACTATGAGTAATTTCATCAAGGCTTAGTGAAGATTATGGAACTCAGAAATGTGCAGGATAGAAGCGCCCACGGGAGGACAAGAATGCTCGTGCACTAGTGAATGATCTGGGTGCTAGTGTCTAGTAGAGTGTTTAGGTTCTGTCCTTTTCTGTGCAAGAGGAGATTCAATGCTACCTTCCTTTTGTTGCTATGGTTTTGATATACTATCGCTGATTGTACCTGTAACCTAAAAATAGAGATACCTAGCTGCACATGCCCATAAACCACATCAAACCTAAAAATAAAGATGTAAATTGTGGAGTTAGACTAACTCCGATGGTCACTTGAAGAGTGACTTAGTACCGACCACTACACTACATTTCAAACTCCATGTAGAGTTGTGTGAATGTGTGTGTAATGCTGCCCTAGGATGCCCTTGTGAAAATTTCACAGTGCTAGTGGGATGGATCTAGAATGTAACAATGTATAGAATGTGTGTGATGGGATAAAATAAAATCCTCCCTCCTATGCTATGTATGCAGAGTGATGCATCCCTTGTACCTTGTATGGATATGCTAGATGGATGCTTGGTAATGCTCTTGTGCCTTTGGATGTAAGGTTAGGTGATAGTAGATAATGCTTAGTGCTTGGCCACTTATTTGAGAGCTATAACTATGTATGTATGATTCCCTTATTTGAATTCCATAATTGACAACTAAAATGTTGACCCGAAGTTGAAAATGATGACCCAAAAAGTAAAAGAGAGCCAAAAGAGTAAGAGGGAAGCAAAGAAGGTCAAGAGTTCCTAGAAGGGACATGAGCACATGGGCGCTAATGTCCGACGCCAAAAAATATATATCTGTAAAATACCGATAAAGTTGTGGGGAGTGTAAGGTCAATAAAAGTATAATAAGAAAATAAAAATTTTCCAAAATAAATTTTCAATCACTAGTTTTATTGCTTAGGAATCATGTATATATTAGTATACTCTAGGACCTAGAAATGTACTCAAGTACATAGATTTTGTGTCTATAGGAACAAAGTCAGAAAACTAATTGAGAATAGGCCCTCAGTAGTGTACTCATTTATTGGAGGATCACCAACATTAGGCCAAGCCAAAGTGACAGGAGTGTTGTAGACATGCAAAATAATGAATCACTCTATCTCCTCCTATTCTATTTCCCATGTTATGCATTGAAAACACAAAAGATGATGTTTGGGGAAGAGTTTCATCTGATTTTATACACTGTTGTAGAGATTTTCAGGATGGTTCATTGTAATTGTATTAAGAGAGAAGGAAATATTTGTTTGTTTGGAAGTTAAAGAGGCTAGGGCATCATTTTAAATCAAAACATCTTTGTAGTATGGATCATGGGAAATTTTATATTGAAGAGCTTCACAAACATGATATCTACTAATAAAGATGTCATATTTAGTTTGTTGCAATCCTATTTTTTGTATGAGCACAAGGTCTAAATCACCAATTCAATGCGGAAGATATTTAACAATGGATGAAATGTTTGGTGGGAAGCTTATATCATGTCTAGAATATTTGAAATGCCTACCGCTCGCATGGGTTACCTACATAATTGGATTGACACATGCAAACAACATGTCTTTAACTTGGGTTAAATATTTTAAGATGGAAGGTTGAGGTTTAGGGTACATATTATTCCAGGAGGAGAAGTGATGCCCATGTTTTTCATACTTGCATATGCTGCAAATATATAGCCCTTCACAGAAACTTGTTTGAATGCCGGGGTAAGTTTCCAAACAAATAGAGTAGGTGTGGACATTAGACAGGAGATCAAGTCTTCTTTGAAAGTGACGTTGGGATTAAAGGAAAGAAGTGAATGCTGAAAATGGGGGGTTCTGAGGGATAGAGGAAAACATGGGGATGAAAAAAAGGTGTGTTCCCATTGGCAGAAATCATTTGCATGTCCAGTATTGTTTTAGGCTAGTTTGGTTTAGGGGTAGGGATGATAAACACATCATTGTGAGGGTGGTTGTTTGAATTTTGTGGTGGAAAAGACAAAGGAAGAAGGAAGTTGTACGAAATGTTGTGTAAATATGGATTAAAACAAGATCTATGCATACTATTTTCATATAAATCGACATTACTTGGAGCACAAGGGAGGAAAAATAATGTAGCAAAGGGCATGTTCGATGACAGTGCATGGTATAGGGAAGAATTCATGATAGTATGTTTCCGAATGTGGTATCGGTGACGTTGATCAAAATTAATCTAAATTTTATTTTGTGCATAATGTTGTCTCCTTTGTGCACGTCGTTGATGAGTAAACATCAAAGAGAAGGATAGTACCTGTAGCAATCAACGAATGTGAGGGGAGGTAAAATTTTTTTAATATCTATATAACTTATGTATAAAGTGACTAAAAAACATTACAAGTAACTCCTCTGCAAAATATGTTCATGTTATTTTATTAAGTACTAGTTTAAGAGGAATGATGTATGCAAAGAATAACTTAGATTTTTTTCTCAACAATTTTATCAAGAAACATGTTGGCAAGGGAAACAACTTTTCTATGTTGTATAAGAGAAACATTGACCAAAATATAAAGTATTCGATCATGTCTACATAGTATTAGCCAACATCGATATAGATTAAAACAAAAAACAATAGGACAATACATACATATGATGTTACTGTTGTGGTAGGATGGCTATTATGCATGTAGTTTTTGGGAAATTCTATACATGTGGGAAACATATTTATACATATGAAGTTATTGTTAAAAACTTATATGTGGAAAAGAAAAAAGTTTTATGTTGTCTATTACAATTTGTAACCACATCCACATCCGTCAGCCATTTCTAAAGGGAGGAAACTGTTGGAGAGGGAAGGAAAGGTCATTGGTAGGGAAGGTAAAAATAAAAACTGCCAATATAATTCATGGAGGAGATCCAATAGTCTCCATTTTATTTGAATTAAGAATAACACATTTCAGTTGTATGTTTCCACAGTTTGTCTCTTTTTTTTATGAATATAGTGAAAAAAAATTCATGGCCGATAATGTTATATGCTATTTTAGCTATTGCTACATCATTAATGCACAAAAAATGTAGGTCTTTTACTGTGACACCCATGATCGATTCAGAAGATTTATCGAAGGCTATAATTGACTATAGCTCCCCATTGGATCCTCTAAATCAACACACAATGCATATCTATAAACACAGTGTTCAACAACCATGTTGCAATTAATGCAAAACCATAAGCCATTGTCATGTTCACACACTTTTTTCCTACATTGCTTCTCACCTTTTATAAGAGGGAAATCCATGTTAAAGAAATTATCCATGGTGATGTTCATGATTTCAGCTGTAAGTTTGGCCCATTCATTGAATTCAGTCTTTCCCATTTGGTGGATCTGTGAGATAGTTTCCGAGGAGACTACGATATTTAGAAGTCCTAGAAATTTGTTAGTGATGGAGGGAATGGAAACAAAGTAATAATTAGAGGAAACCCCACTCGTGAAGTGCATTTGTTTTCTAAAACTGGAGGGTTGACAAAGCGCTTAGTACTTGAGATAGTGTCAATCAATTTTCCGTTGAAATTGGAGACACTTGCAAATTTTGTTGCAAGGACTGGAAGATCTAAAATATAAAGAATTTATTCAAGTTCTCTACTTATCCCATCAAAATGTTGACCCCAAAAGTAACAAAGATGCTATATATCCAGATAGTTCTTTGAGTTGCAGTGTTCTTTTTAGAGTTTCAGTCTGGTCGCACCTGCAAATTGTAGAGCATGGAGAAATGGCAACAACTATGTCAATGATGTCAATAGAATACCCTCTAAGAATTGGAGGTATATATTTTATTTTTTTGAAGTGAAAGTGATGTGAAGGCATTGCTTCTTCATTGATTATGAGAGGAGTGAAAGATGAGGATGCCTGTAAACGTTTTTCGAAAGGGTTGTTTAAGTCGTTGAAACTTGGTTTTGCTTTTCCAATCTTGCCATTTGTGATGGAGTACATTTTTCCACTTTCTATTTTCTCATAGAACATTTCAACAATCTTGTTGAAGTAGGTGACACAGATTTCTCCTCCTTTGCTATCCATAAAATTGAAGCCAAAAAAAGAACCAGTCACCTTTGCATTATAATATTCTTGGAGAGTTGTTTTGGGAAGGGTGCGACCCTCTACAGACCATACCCACATGTTTTCATTTAAACTGTTAATTTGTACATGCTTGTTTGCACAGTTTGAAGGAGCATATTTTTAGAGGGGGTGTTTGTGGAAATAGACCATTGTCAAGGCCATAAGTTACCTCCGAAGCTAATTGCTTATGGCGAGCTACATTGTTTGGAAGCCGAGTCAGTCTATCAGTTTTTGTATATGTTTAAAAAACAATATCCATGTCCATGATAAGAATAATTTTGCAAGTAAGAAAGTGAAAGCAAGAAAAATTAGAAGATTTAAAGAGTTGACCCATGATATTATTAATGGAAAAAGGAAAGAAGCATACAATTCAATTTTTATCATTATGCATAGGGATTTTCACAAACGGATAATGGTGCGTTCTTGCAATATTTTTTCTGAAACTTGAATTGCAAATTTAGACGAGAGTATTGCTTTTTGAAAGTGTGCTCCATCAGAAAGATTGACACGGTGTTGGACCCCAACATTCAACATTGATTGAAGGGGAGAAAAGTTAAGCAGTTGGAATATTGGTTATGTATCAAGGCAACCCTCAATCAAGTAAACACCATCTCGACATGTCAAAGTCACATCCATGATGAGAATACCAAACCAAAAACTTGAGACTTTTAAAAATTTATTGCAAAGACATAAATTTTGAGTATTCGCAAAAAGGAAAGGTAGATTGAGAAGGATGCGATTGCATCTATGCAAGGCTAGAAGAGAACTATTACGAAAACATGACCTTTAATGCCAATTAAAAGAGCCTAACCAAAGTATAGGCATTATAAACACAAGTTCTTCCAAATATTTTTTTAAACATTCAAGTAGGCACAAGGCATTTGAAGTAAAGCATTCCAAATAAATGTCTGTAAACCCAAAAACACTAGAGATATGAAAATGAGAGGGCTTCATTGGAATAGGAAAACAAAAGAAATTTTTTTTAGCATAAATGGGGCATGTGTCCCCAAAAAATAATTTGGTACATAGATTTGTGTTATGAAAACATAGACATGATTTAACAAATATTTTTGTAAAATTTTATAACTCGCTTCAATATACAACCACATTCTTATTTGTTAAACAATGTTTATTGTTTTCCAATTTTGATTAGAAGACACACCAAACATGAATAGTACAAATACAAATACTTTTTCTAAATAGTTTTTGTATGTTTTTTTTTTTCTGTATTTGTCTCCATTATGCAAACAATTTATTGCAAAATATGTCTTGGGAAAGACTTGTTTCAAAACTTAATAAGCATCCATATTACATATAAGACAAGCATTTATATTGTGATTCTTTTTTTTCACAACTATTTTTTTTCATATTTTTATCTACAATCAATGCCAAATAATATCTGATGAAATGACTATCCTCTATCACTAAACCAAAAAAGAAATGCTTTCTACCTTTTATAACAAAAAATTGTCAACACACTTTTTTCTTGTCCAAACCCACATACACAAAACAATAATAACAAACTATGCACAATAACAAATTATGAAGACGGATCTTTCAAACTTTTTTTTAATTCTTTCATATTTAGAGATGTAACACATACATGGATCTACAAAATATAACTTCCAAAAGACAATCTAAGAACATATGAAACCATTGACTAGTATAAAATTGTGACCAAAAACATTTGACAACTTTATAGTTTTAAATTTCGCACTATACTTTTATGTTTACATTCATGACGAACAAGGAAACTACCTTTTTTCTTTCTTTAGAAATTTGTTGTTGCTTGCATTAGAAATTTTTTTGGCCCTTTTTTGAGCTGTATTCCAGATTGTTTTTTATGGAGCCAACACACCCATCCTTTTCAATTTGTGTGGTGGTTCATACTTGATTGCATCTTCATTGGAATCATAGGCCAAACCAAAGCCTCGTGAATGGGGGCCTATTGTAAGTAAGTTAGAATTAGAAAGATACAAAGGAGATGATGACATCAAGTTTTAGCATTTTCTAACCATTGCAACTATCATTGGTTTTGCTAGTTTGGGTTGCCTACAATGCAAAACGTTAACAAAAAATTGAATCCTTTTAAACTCTTATTCCCTTTGTAAGTGAAGTGTAGATAGAGTCACACCAATTGGCCAAGGGGAAAATGTGTTTCTAGTCTTCATTACTTCAAGATGAAAACATAAACAAACAAGAACTTTATCAAATCAAAATATAAGGAAAAACCAAAACTAAATAACAATAACTTCTATTTCCATCAAGGGAAGCAAGGATAAGGCCTAGCTTAGTATCGATATAAAACATGTACATACAATGAAGTTACAAGCATATTCCTTGTTTGACATGAAATTTTAAAAACCTTGAGCTAAAGACTAGTCTGACGCCCAACTAGGGGTGTTTCGTAGTGGCGTCACAAGGGCAAAAAATTCTTGGTACACAATGAATCATGTTCTCGATGAAAGCATATACCCCCACATACCGAAACAAGAAATGAATTCCACATAAAACTACGAATCTTCCTAATAACAAAGTCAACTAATTAGATACAATTTAACTTTAGGGAAAATAAAGAAATACATAATAACATTAAATTTTTTTCTTTAAATCATGTATAAACGGATATGAATAGATAAACTACAATTGCATTTCTTAAATCTTCAAAAGCATAATTAAACACTTAAAAAATATTCAAGAAAATGTCAACCGTGTAATTGCATGAAACAAATTTAAAAAAATCAGGCCATTCCAAACAAAAAAAATCTTTGAAGGAAGCAAGCGTGGAAATTGACATGATGTGTGTAATGAACCGTTCGTGTCCACATTGGCACAAAATACAAGGGAATCCTCTGCAACTTTTCTTCTTTTTCGTCGTATCAACAAGCTGGTTCTCAACTAGTTTCTTTACCCTTGCCAACATACTGACACCTTGTTCCAATATGGGAGCGTTAGACAAAGTGAGGACGACTATCAAAGTATAAAGTAAGTCAATTTTTGAGCCAAATTCCATATCCTTTGGCAATGAATTTTTAGACTGCAACGATTGCAATATCTGCACAAAATTGATTTGTTGAAAAGACCTCTCTAGAACAATGCGTATTGGCATGCTATTTTCTTTAGATGTGGAAGTTGTGTGGGTGTAGCCACCTAGTAACAGGTAAGAAAACATGGAAGTATATGCATGAAACACTATGTACATGAACTGTATGTAAAAATGTGTTGAAATGTTTTGGTCTCACAAACAACATGGATTGCAAGATTCACATAAATCAGATCTGTTGAAAAGGATTTAGAAGCTTCCAGAAAATGGGTGGGATGACATAAAGCCAAACACCATAAAATTGCCAACATCCTCCCAATTCATACCAAAATAGGAGCTTTTGGAGCAAGTTATGGGAATCCATCAAGTGCAGATGAAGAATATTTTTGTCATATATTATAACAACGAGTGCTTGGGTCTGCATGTGGTGGGTTTAGCAAACCAATTGTTTTTTCCAGCATCCTCCTAGCTAGCGCCAACCATGGAATTTCAGAAGGTATTTAAGTCCATGAAAGCATAGAGGAAAAATAATTTTTTCTTTGTCTGTTGGTGTCTTGCTGTTGCCCTGGTAGACGTGTGGGGGCAGAATGTGGAAATAAATACAAGGGGTATAGACTGTTTGAATAAGAGACACGTCCTCATGGAGTATTGGGGGTGTTTCACCAAATGCAACTGATCTGTAAACCTCTACTTTAGAAATTTACGAGACACAAAAATACTGTTCCTACTTCCAATTTGCTTGAAAATGATAGTTCCTAATGCTAGTGAATGAAATCTAAAACTTAGAATTATTTTGTTAAAAAAAAAGATAACAATTCAACTCACAACATAATATTTTATCCTAGAAACCCCCAATTTGAGGTAAACCAGTCGGGAAGGGAAATTTCTTTTTCTTCCCAATATTATATTGGCCAATTAAAAGAAAATACAAATTACAAGAAGCTGAAGTAAGGAAAACAATGTCACTTCATCCCTTCTCTACTTGCTTGCTCTATTGTACAAACTTTGCTTCTACAAAACAATTCCAGCACCAATAGTTTCTTGCGCACTTCTTTCCATCAAGTCTTCGATGATCAATTCCACATGCTCTTCTTGCTTAAATATTTTTCTCCCCATGTCCTCTCATGTATTAGAGAATGGGAAGAGTCATCTAAGGAAGAGACATAGCCCAGACATTTGAAATCTGCAACCGTTTGTGGATTTTTTTTAATTTTCATTAGTGACAGGACTGCCAATGAACATAGACTAACGGTTACACAACCGCAACGAAGGTTATGCAAATGCCGGTCTATGTAGAGAGGCGGTTACACAACCTCCGCTCTACACAAGGTGGCGGTTCTATAACTTAACAATATGCTCTATTTTCTGATTAATTTTCCTTCTAATTCTGGTTGGTCTGATGAAGTTTTGTTTCTTTAGATCCCTATGGATCACACCTCCCCTGCTTAGGAGGCTTTTGGTCCCATAAAATCTTAATGGTGGAGTAGATGAAAAAATTTCCTCACTTTATCCTTCGAGTACCAACGGGCTTGTCTTGGTGTCTTCCCCTTGAGTCCAACCTACCAAGATTCCTGTGGACATCTCATATTGTTTCTCTAACCTTCTGTTGTAGCACTAAGTCCTCCTCCAACTCGTCTCATGAATCCAAGACACAATATTATATGGAAGGTAACAACTAACACTCTTATTCTTCATCAAGCATGGATGGCTCATATAGGTGCAAGTTCTCACAATTTACCACTGAGTACATCCACATGAAGGATGACAAGTCAAGTCTAAAATAATTTTCTCCAACCTACTCTAATATAGTGAAGGTTGCATACCATAGTGGCTTGAGTTTTCTTGCTTGACCTTGTAGTCTTTCCTTTCTCAAGTACAACCAAAACTTTTCTCCAACATGAAGTTTGTTCTTTCTACAATGCTGATCGTGCCTAGCCTTGTACTTGGCTTGAGACTTCTCTAATTGTTCTTTCACCTTGAGATGGATTTTCCAGATCCTCCCAACGTAATTCACTACTCTAGTCACTTTTGAATCATGTATCTCTCCTTCTTCCTACTGTCCAACCGTAATGTCCACTGGATTGGTAGGTAAATACCCCAAACATGCTTTAAAAGGTGACTTCATAGTGGATGTGTGTACTTCCTTGTTGTAGGAATGGTGAATGTAGGCTAAGGACTCATCCCAAGTCCGTGGATATTTACTATTGTATCCTCTAACCAGCTTCACCAAATTCATGTGCACCACCTCCATTTTCCCATTTATTTGGGGATGGAAGGCCGTGCTTCTCTGTAACCTAGTGTCCATCTTGTCCCACAAAGTAGTCCAAAAATTACCCAAGAACCTAGAATGTTTGTCAGAAATAGTAGACTTTGGCGAACCAAAATGTTCCCATACAGTAGCAAAGAAAATTTCAGCTGCCTCACATGCTTTTGTTGTCCTTTTACATGCCATAAGAACACTCATTTTACTGAATCTGTCTACAACAACATATAGATAATTGTGGCCATGTTTAGACATAGGTAGTCCTTCTACAAAATGCATAGAGATATCCTCCCAAGGACGAGTAGGGATTGGTAAAGGCATATAAAAACCTTCCCTCCTAATTTTAGGCTTACTGGTACAACAAAGTTTACATCCTCTTATGAATTTAGATGCTTATTCTTCCATATTGGGACAATATACATACCTTGGGAAGTGGGCCATGGTCTTGCCAACACCAAAATGTCCTGATACTTTTGAGGTATGTGCTTCCTTCATCAATAAGATCCTTTCTTCTTTTGACACACAAATCTTCCCCCATTGGTAGAGTAGCCCATCTTTGAGATAACAATCTTCAATACCCGTCCCTTCAGCCCCCTTGGAATGCAACTTCTAATATGTACCCCAAAATATTTGTCTTAAGCATATGCCTCTTTGTAAGCTTCCTTCGTGAAGGGATCAAAATGAGAGATAGTTGCCAAACTAGAGACCATCTCATGTGTGGGTGGCCTAGAAAAGATGTTTGCCACCACATTTGTGCTACCTTTCTTATACTTCACCAAATGGATTTGCTAAAGGAATCCCATCCACTTGTAGTGCCTTGCCTGCTACAATTTAGAATGTGCTTACAAATACTAGAGAGGTTTGCATTCAAGGTGCACAATAGTTTCTTTACCCAATAATTAATGTTTCCATTTCTTAATTGTTTGAACTAGTGCATACATTTCTTTATCATATACTGAATATCCCTTAATTTTTGAAGTGAAAGTTTTAGAATGATAACATAATGGCTTACCTCCCTATAACAAAAATGCTCCCATAGCATAATCACTGACATCTGTCTCTACTTCAAAGGGCTGCTGAAAATTAGGAAGAGAAAGTACTAGCGCATGACTAATTTTGTAATTCAATAACTAAAAATACTTTTCTTGTTCCTTACCCCATTCAAACCCTTACTATTTACGACCAATGTGTGTAGAGGTGCTATAATAATAGAGAAGCCCAGAATGAACTTCTGCATGTACTATAATTTCCCACAAAACTACTAGTCTCTGTGGCTCCTGTTGGTGTTGGCCAGTTGGTGATGGATTCCAACTTCTTTGGATCCAATCGTAGCTCTCCTCCTCCAACCACGTGCCCAAGATATACAAGTGTATGTTTAGGAAATTCACACTTCTTCATGTTGCATAGTAGCTGTTTCTCCTTGCATAGTACCCCATCTTGCTTATATTTGAATAAAAGTAAACACAACTGATTATAATTTTCTTGAATTAGTCTCTTTGCTTGGTTAACACTTACCATAACAAGTCTTGACTTACGTTGGTGTGCCCAGATGTTGTAAATGACTCCATCCTTGACCCATTTGTATTGGTTATACATTGTCATGAATATAGAATCTTTGATATACAAGTAAGGAATCCCAAAAACAACATCAAATGCATCAAATGGAATTACACCAGCTTTTAATACATTTATATAATGAGAATTAATCCCAAACTTAAATTTAGATGTTCTTGTTACTTGAATTTATACACCCTTCTTCACCCATCACAATGGATAAGGATGTGGATGCTAATAAGTTTCAAGACTAAGCTTCTTTACAACTGCATCATAAATGAAATTATATTGAGAACTAATATCAACCAAAGCATTTACCTTAGTCCTCTTGATTTGGATTTTGATCTCAAATAACTTATTCATCTCTTCCTCTTGTTCCTGATTGTCCATGTTGGGGGCCATGCATCCGAGCCTCTCATCTACATCATAATCATCCTCTATCTCTACCTTCCCATTTGTCCTTATAACTGTCATGGAGTTCTTGGAGTCATTGGCTCAATTATTTGGGTGTAATTTCAGATGTAACTTCAACAGTCCTTATAACTGTGGAGTCATTGGCTCAATTATTTGGGTGTAATTTTGGATGTAACTTCTAATAGGTAGCATCAGTATGACCATTGATATCACAATTAATGCAAAATTTATTAGGATCTTTACAAACATTCAAAGTGGTAGTGTTCTTTTTACCTTTCCATTTACCTTTGTTACTTGTTTGTCCCTGTTCTTTCTTTGGCTGATTTATTAACTGTTTTTTCCTTGACTCCTCTTCTCTTTGCTTCTTCTCATCATCTATGTAATGCACTTAAAAAAATATTCTTTCAGATACTTGGGCTTCGTGGAGATGACCTTCCTTCGAAGGTGAGTGTGAAGTCCTCCCAAATATTTGGTTAGAATATCCTCATCCTCCAAGTCCATATTGAGTAACATGGTTTTCTCTGAAACTTCGTAGTGTAATCCTACACACTTTGACCACTGCTTTGTCTAAAATACTGCCATTTAATCATCTGGTCAGTCTTATGGCCAATGGGATAAAATTTTCTCTAAGAAATTATTTAAAACCATCGCAAGAACTTACAATAGGATGCTTATTTTCACAAGTGTCTAGATGGTTTCCCACCAAACTAGAGCATGTCCTTCAATCTTGAGACATGTACAGATAATCATTTGTGCCTCAGTGAAATTATGCACACTAAAATAAACCTCTAATTGCTTTAAACATTTATCTAGCAATTCTGCATCTACTTGTCCTTCAAATATTTTAATCTCAACCTTAGTTTCAACTTTAAAAGGAGCGTGATTAGATTTCTACCTTCTCTCTTCCAACTAGAGTTTCCTCTTCACGTTGTTCGACATATTCTTCCTTTTCATGACTCTTTCCTATGCCAAACTTCTTAGCCAAAGCTCAAACCACTGAGTCGATGGAATAATTCTTAGCTTCTGTTGTCTATTGTAGATTTGAGAGCTTCCTTTGGTGTTGAAACACCCTATCCATAGTGATTTCCAATATCTCAATTCTATGGACCAAGTTCTCTTCTTCCATTTTATCTCTAATCCTTTATTTCCACTTCTTCATAGATATATCTGGATCACAAGGTAATACTTCTTTGCCTTTAGACCTTGTCACTATCATAAAAAGCACACAAGAACAAAAACCACAGACCCTTGGATAATATAGTCAAGTATGATACCAAAATGAATTGTAAACCTCTACTTTGGAAATTTATGCCACCAAAACAACACTATTCCTAATTCCAATTTTCTTGAAAATAACAGTTCTTAATGCTAGTGAATGAAATATGAAACTTATAATTATCTTGTAACAAAGAAAAGATAATAATTCAACTCATAACACAATATTTTATCCTGGAAACCCCCAATTTGAGGGAAAACCATCCAGGAAGGAAAATTTCTTTTTCTTCCCAATATTATATTGGTCAATTTAAAGAAAATACAAATTACAATAAGCTGAAGTAAGGAAAAAAATGTCACTTCCTCCCTTCTCTACTTGTTTGCTTAGTTGTACACACCTTGCTTCTACAAAACAATTCCAGCATCAATGGTTTCTTTCTCAGTTCTCTCCATCAAGTCTTCAATGATCAATTCCACATGATCTTCTTTCTTAAATAGCTTGCTCCCCATGTCCTCCCATGCACTAGAGAATGGGAAGAGTCATCCAAGGAAGAGACACGACCCAGATGTTTGAAATCCACAACCATTCATGGATTTTTTTGTTTTCATTAGTGACAGGACTACTGGTGAACATAGACTGGAGGTTACACAACCACCGCGATGGTTATGCAATCATCAGTCTGTGTAGAGGGGTAGTTATGTAACTACAACTCTGCATAGGGTAGTGATTTTGTAACTTAACAATATTCTCTCTTTTCTGATTAATTTTCCTTCTAATTCTAGTTGTTTTGATGAAGTGGTGTTTCTTTAGATCCCTATGGATCAAAAACCAACAAGTGTCCCTATGTTTGTCTCACCTTTGCTGGAATACTCCCAGTCTATGTTAAAATGCAAGCTTTGGGACATGGTTTATCAATCGTCAAAACACGTATATATGTTTATATAAAATTGGTTTAAATAGATTTGGTAGTTACAAGTGCTCTGGTAGATATGTTGCAAAATGTGGATGCATAAACAAGGCACAACTGTTGGATAAAATGCCTCAATGTATGTGTTCTCCTTGATGTTCTAGGTTAAGAGATTTCATACGGGTATCGGCTTCCACCAATGCATAATAGAAAGGGGATTTTGTCTCATATGTTGTAGTTGCTAGTGCCATGGTAGTTATGTATGCGCCCAATAAGTTTGGGCATTATTTTCTCTTATATCTATGTTGTTTACTGTGTCTTAGAGCTCAACCAATCCAAGAAAGGAGTTTTTAAATATGGTATAGACTTCCACCAAATAGTTGATCCCTCTTTCCAGCTTCCACCTTGCCTATGCATTTACATAGAGCATGTAGCATGATATAAACACCATCAAACATAATACTATGGGATTTATATTGGTTTTGAAGTGTGGTAGAGATGTATACCAAAATAAAAGGCATGCAAATTGTTTGACTAAATACCTTTAAAAAAATAGAAAAAGTGGATAGTAGATGGAAGGAGACATTTTCCTTGGCAATTTGTGTATGCAAACTGTGGAACTTCTCACTAGGCACATGAAATTTTTGGCAAAATGCCTGAAAGAAGTGTGGTCTCATGGAATGTAATGATTGCATTATACGAAGAGGATGGGTTCGTTGAAAGGGATTTGAAGTTCCAAGAAAAAGAAAATATTTGGAGCAGAAAAATTCCACTGTCAGCATTCTCCTTATGGATGTACCACGACTGTACATAATGTTGTGATATTTGAGCTTGTTGAGACAACCTTGGGAGTTTTCAAGTAATGTAAATTACTGGTGTTAGACCTCATCCCACAACCCTTACCAGCTGCCACCTAGGCTGTGACAAAATTAGAGTTTGGACGATATGTTTTTCCAGATGTCGTAGATTCATATGCCCTGGAAAAAAATATTAAAATGTGGAAGCATAAGAAAAGCACATGATTGTTTGAGAAAATGCGTGGGAATGAAAAATAAAAATAGAAAAAATGTGGTTTCATGAAATTCCATGATTGTTGGTTATTCACAAAATGGATTCGTGGAAAAGGCATTTGAAACTCTCAACCAAATGTAATTCTCTGGTCAAAGTCTATGAGAAAATACCCAAGCAGATGCTTCTAGCAAAAATTGAAGACAATATGGATTTTCCTTCCTCTTGCATTCAAATTTCGCATTTTACGTTTTCCTGGTTGGGTCTTAATTTCTTTAGAATAATAGGGGATGAAACTAGAATTAAAAATAAAACTCTTTCCTACTCGAGAAATTCAAAAAAACAACTTTTGATCACGTACACCGCGCACATAGATGGGTAAGGGATTCCACCAAAGCATAATAGAAAGGGCGTTTTGTCTCATATGTTGTAGTTTCTAGTGCCATGGTAGTTATGTGTGCGCCAAACAAGTTTGGGCATTTTTTTCTCTTATATCTTTGTTGCTAGTTGTGTCTTAGAGCTCAAGCAAGCTAAGACAAGAGTTTTTAAATGGTATGGACTTCCACCAAATGGCCAAGCCCTCTTTCTTGCATCCACCCAACCTATGCATTTAAACATAGCTTGGAGAATGATATAAACACCATAAAGCATAATAAAAGGAGATTTATTTTAGTTTTGAAGTTGTTGTAGAGATGTATACCAATGTAAAAGGCATGCAAACTATTTGAATAAATACCTTTAAAAAGATTAAAAGTGGATAGTAGATGGTAGGAGACATTTTACTTGGAAATTTGTGTATGCAAAATGTGGAACTTCTCACTAGGCACGTGAATTGTTTGACAAAATTCCTAAAAGAAGTGTGGTCTCATGAACTGCAATGATTGCAGTATATGAAGAGGGTGGGTTCATTGAAAGGGTTTTGAAATTCTAGGAAAAAGTAATTATCTGGAGAAGAAAAATTCCACTATCAGAATTCTCCTTACACCTATACAATGACTGTACATAATGTTGTGATATTTGAGCTTGTTGAGACAACCTTGGGAGTTGTCAAGCAATGTAAATTATTGGTGCTAGACCTCATGCCACAACCCTTACCAACTGCCATCTAGGCTATGCCAAAATTAGAGTTTGGACGACATGCTTTTCTAGATGTTGTAGATTCATATGCCTTGGAAAAAAAATATTAAAATGTGGAAGCATAAGCAAAGCACATGGATTATTTGACAAAATGCGTGTGAATGAAAAATAAAAATAGAAAACATGTAGTTTCATGGAATTGCATGATTGTTGGTTATGCAAAAAATGGATTCTTGGAAAAGCAATTTGAAACTCTAAACCAAATGCAATTCTTTGGTCAAAGTATATGAGAAAATACCCAAGCAGATGCCTCTAGAAAACGTTGAAGACAATATGGATTTTCCTTCCTCTAGCATTCAAATTTCACATTTTATCGTTTTCTTGGTTTGGTATTAATTTATTTAGAACAATAGGGGATGAAACTAGAATTAAAAATAAAAATCTTTCCTGCTCTAGAACTTCAAAAAAAAACTTTTGATCTCGTACACTGTGCACATGGATGGGTAAGGGCTTCCACCAAAGCATAATATAAAGGGTATTTTATCTCATATGTTGTAGTGGCTAGTGCCATGGTAGTTATGTGTGCGCCATACAAGTTTGGGCATTGTTTTCGCTTATATATTTGCTGCTAGTTGTGTCTTAGAGCTCAACTGAGCTAAGACGAGTTTTTAAATGGTATGGACTTCCACCAAATGGTCGAGCCCTCTTTCTAGCATCCACCCAACCCATGCATTAAAATAGAGCATGAAGTAGGATATAAACACCATCAAAATAATAAAAGGGGATCTATTTTGGTTTTTAAGTTGTTGTAGAGATGTATACCAAAGTAAAAGGCATGCAAACTATTTGAATAAATACCTTTAAAAAGATTAAAAGTGGATAGTAGATGGAAGGAGACATTTTACCTGGAAATTTGTGTATGCAAAATTTGGAACTTCTCACTAGGCACGTGAATTGTTTGAAAAAATGCCTGAAAAAGTGTGGTCTCATGAACTGCAATGATTCCAGTATATGAAGAGGATGGGTTAATTGAAAGGGATTTGAAGTTCCAGGAAAAAGTAATTATCTAGAGAAGAAAAATTCCACTATCAGATTTCTCCTTACACCTATACAACTACTGTACATAATGTTGTGATATTTGAGCTTGTTGAGACAACCTTAGGAGTTGTCAAGTAATGTAAATTACTGGTGCTAGACCTCATGCCAAAACCCTTACCAACTACCATCTAATCTATGCCAAAATTAGATTTTGGACGACATGATTTTCTAGATGTCGTAGATTCATATGCCATGGAAAAAAAATTAAAATGTGGAAGCATAAGAAAAGCACATGAATTGTTTGACAAAGTGCTTGTGAATGAAAAATAAAAATAGAAAACATGAAGTTTCATGGAATTTCATGATTGTTGGTTATGCACAAAATTGATTCTTGGAAAAGGAATTTGAAAATCTCAACCAAATGCAATTCTTTGGTCAAAGTATATGAGAAAATACCCAAGCAGATGCCTCTAGAAAACATTGAAGACAATATGGATTTCCCTTCATCTAGCATTCAAATTTCACATTTTATCATTTTGCTGGTTTGGTATTAATTTATTTAGAACAATAGGGGATGAAACTAGAATTAAAAATAAAACTCTTTCTTGCTCGAGAATTTCAAAAACAAACTTTTGATCCCGTACACCACGCACATGAATGGGTAAGGGCTTCCACCAAAGCATAATAGAAAGGAGATTTTATCTCATATGTTGTAGTGGCTAGTGCCATAGTAGTTATGTGTGTGCCATACAAGTTTGGGCATTGTTTTCACTTATATCTTTGCTGCTAGTTGTGTCTCATAGCTCAACTGAGCTAAGACGAGTTTTTAAATGGTATGGACTTCCACCAAATGGCCAAGCCCTCTTTCTAGCATCCACCCAACCCATTCATTTAAATAGATCGGGAAGCAAGATATAAACACCATCAAACATAATAAAAGGGGATTTATTCTGGTTTTGAAGTTGTTGTAGAGATGTATACCAAAGTAGAAGGCATGTAAACTTTTTGAAAAAATACCTTAAAAAATATTAAAAGATGGATAGTAGATGGAAGGAGACATTTTACTTGGAAATTTGTGTATGCAAAATGTGGAACTTCTCATTAGGCACGTGAACTGTTTGACAAAATGCCTAAAAGAAGTGTGGTCTCATGAACTGCAATGATTGTAGTATATGAAGAGGATGGGCTCATTGAAATGAATTTGAAGTTCCAAGGAAAATAAATTATCTGGAGTAGAAAAATTCCACTGTCAGCATTCTCCTTACGACTATACATAATGCTATGATATTTGAGCTTGTTGAGATAACCTTGGGAGTTGTCGAGTAATGTAAATGTTTGACGCTATACCTCATTCCACAAACCTTACCAATTTCCTCCTAATATGTGAAAAAATAAGAATCTATATGATAAGTTTTTCCAGATGTCGTAGATTTATATGCCCTGGAAAAACAAATATTAAAATGTGGAAGCATAAGCAAAGCACATGAATTGTTTAGGAATGAAAAATAAAAATAGAAAAATGTGGTTTCATGGAATTCCATGATTTTTGTTTATGCAAAAAATGGATTCATGGAAAAGGCATTGGAAACTCTCAACCAAATGTGATCTCCGGTCAATGTCTGTGAGAAAATACCCAAGTAGATGCCTCCAACAAGTGTCAAAGATGGTATGGATTTCCCTTCCTCTTGCATTAAAATTTCACATTTTATAATGTTCATGTTTAGGTATTAATTACTTTAGAATATTAGAGGATACAAGTAGAATTAGAAATAAAACTATTTCCTTATTGAAAACTTCAAAAAAATAGTTTTGATCTCGTACACCATGCACATGGAGCGCCAAATAAAATTGTTTTACCAATCTAGACATCTAGTATGATTCTTAATGATCTAGGACACCATGAAGGCCATACATATAACTGATAAACTCAATTTTATGCCTTGGAGAGACAAGTTTTGATTCCCATTTTGTATTTTGGTCACTCAGGGTGACGCTTTCGTTCTTAAGAAAATGCGATCGGTTTTGGCTTATAGTTGTTTTATCAATTTGGTGAAATTGAAAACTACCCCTATGTACCACTAGACCAAAAATGTGAGAATTGAAACCAACTCAGAACTTCATGAAAATTATTTTGTAAGCTATATTTTCAAGATGGGTTTGGGGCCCTCCGGTCGTTATACAACAATAGTGTTTGATGCGCTTACAATAATTGGTCTCAAAGTTACCTTTATATTTTGAGCCCTATTTGTTGAAATTGACTTCCATCGAATCTGATGAGTTCTTTGTATATGGGAGTAAGTAGGAATCATTTAAATTTACTTTTAAACTTAAAACAAATGCTTTCGGGACCTAGATTGTAAGGACTTTAACTGTTTTGGGAATTTTTTGCAAACTCACAACTTGAGCTAGAAATTTCGCTTGACACTCTCATTGTACTTGTTAATACTCGTTACCCTTTTTATATAGTTTTAGTGTTGCATAGAGTATGTTTTAATCTAATTAATTTTTATGAATGGATTTTGCAATTTATAGTGTTTTCTCTCTCCTCCCTAATCTCTCTCTAGAAATAATTATGAAATATTGGCTTGTCTTGACAACGTTAATGGATTAGAACTGTAGATGGGTTAAAATACAATGAAAAGGGATAATAAATGTAAATTAGTTATGATATTGTGAATAAAAAGGGGGGTATTTTAGTTTTCTCTCTCTTCCCTAGTCTCTCTCTTAGATAAACAAGTGTAAATGAAGTTGGAAGTGTGAATGTTTGAGGAAATTCCCTCTCCTTCCCTCTCTTCCTATCTTTATCTCTCTTTTTACCTTGTTTGGATTTACTTGAAATGATCAATGTGTTGTTTTGTGCTTGAGTGTAAGGGTTTTCCATACTAGTCCTAGGACTGACACAACGTTGGTTGTACGTACTCTGAACAAGAAGGATTAAGAGTGTGATATGTTGTAATTAGTGAGATGAAATTTAAACATTATACATTGAAATAAATTACAAATGTTGAATGAAAGTGAGTTAAAAAAATGCATTATTTAAGTCTGAGCTGAAAACCATTTTTTTTCTTAAATTCTTATGTATCAAACATTGTATATAAAAAATGACGTGGTTTGAATCTGCCTTGTTTGAATTGCTTTTTTGCAGTAACATTGTATATAAAAAATGACTTGGTTTGAATCTGCCTTGTTTGAAAATAACTTTCCTATGTCAGTAGGAGTGTCACCGAATGGATATAGGATCATCTATGTAGAAAAATGTTAATTTGATTAACCAAGCAGATAGTTGACAATCTAAATTGGAAATAAAGGGGGTGTACCGTTTACCTCATGGATTTCATGACTATATGGATTTAATTGTGGTGCTTATGGTTTAGATATTTGAAACCATCTATTGCTAGGTAATTATTGTGGCTCATTCGTAAACTCATAATGTTTAGTAGAAAACTTATCTTATCTTCACCATCACAATGAAGTGAGTGTATAACCTTGGTTGTACCCTCCCTATGAAGAAATCTTTGTCTAGTTTTGTAACAACCTTATGTCCTAAGAAATGATTTAATCCTCCCAATTTTTCTTCTTGTCCTACCGCTAATAAAAGTCTTATAAAATACCTTTCCATTAAATATTTTGTGAGGTGGTGACTATGTCATGTGAACCCTATCATATTTGGGTGAGGGGGACCTACATTTCTAGGTGTGGTAGGTCTGATCATATCATGTATAAGTTTAGACCTCATATGCGTAATTTCCCTTGGTACCCTAGTGAGTGGCCAAGACCTTGAAAAGATAGTTTGTGATATTCCTACGTTTGATCTCGTGGTGAGATATAAATGACACAAGTGGAGTTTATGTGTTAAAGTAACAATGCAATGAACTCTTATTTTTTAAACCCCTTTTGTCCCTCTTAGATAAATGTGTTCCCTTGGTGTGTAGTAGAGGATAACCTCATGTTGCTTGAAGGTTATGTGAGTTAAAAAGATTGGAACTCTCTTGTATTGTCTTGTAGTAGGGTGTAGTTTTTCCCCCTTGAATGTTTTTGAAGTTAATAGATCGTGGGACATCTCTTAAGGTTATTAGTGAAAGAGACACCGATGCATAATTACCCAACGATTGAAATAGTTTTTTTGGAAGGAATTTGAAATGCATAAAATTGTATTAGATGTCTCGCTTATAATATACATGTTTAATACTTGAATGTATAAGAGTAATGAAATGACTTGTCTTGTGCAGGGTCACACTCTTTGCAGTCATGAATCCCTAAGTGTAAATTATGTGTTATTTGAACTATAATTATTCTAAAACAATGCCAATAGTGATACCAACGAGCGACCAAAGTATGTAATAAGTGTAAAGAGTATAAGAGTAAATGAGAATTTGGTTTAGAATAACGTCATACTTGAAGTCCTTATAACTTAATTAGGCATTCTCATGTTGTTAAAAATGAATATGAATTGCTCTTGGTGAGATCAAACTTTTGATAAAACACACACACACACAATTTCAGGATGTGAAAATGTTGAATTGACTCAAACCTACTAGTGAGCTATATCAAATATAACAGAAAAATAAAGGTACTCTTTTGGAGAAAAGTTTATAGGAAGAGGTAACTTACAACTTCATCTCCTTAAACTCATAATACTTCTTCACCCTTGACTTCATGTTAGTTCCCTTACTTAATGACAGTAAAATGAAATTTCAATTAAACGTGTTTTGAGAAATTGAACCCTAGCATAAGAATGGGTATCATGAGTCTTGTATGTGTTTAAATGTGTCAAAGAAAAATGGAGTTATGGAAAATTATTGTAAAGGAGAAAAGGAGTTAACTTAAGTGTACTTTTATTAAGTTAAATCTTAAATGAAATTAAAATTTTGTTGGTTGAGAATGATAGCTTACGCTTCTGCAATAAATGCTCTTGGAATTTTAAATTATAAATATTATGTAACTTTGGTGAGGATGTGTTGTGGAATGTGCCTATCCTTGAGCTCTTCTGTGGTTGGGTTATAAGCTGTATATGTTCGATTGGGAAAGTGTCGCATTGACTTGCACATGGTGTTATGATGTTATCTATGTGGGTCCATACTTGTGTAAGTGTCTTATGCGATGTTGACTTTCTCTACTTGAGCCCATGTGGTGTCATGTAACGAGAAATGAAAGTCAAAAATATTTATTTTGGTAATTTACTATTGTTTTTAGGTGTGTAAATTGGTGGTGGGCATTACAATATGAACCTTTTTTTTGCTATTTTAAAAGTATTTTACTACTAATAAATTAAGGTAGTTGTAGACAATGACAGACTGATAATTTAGAAAACTGTATAATTTTTTTAATAAGCCTCTACAAATATAAATAAAATTTATGTTAATATACAACTTATTTCTATCTTTCTAAAACAATGATAAAAAAAATTGTTAAAGAAATTGGAATTCACAACCACCTGATAGTGTTACTAAGGTACATAATTCAATCAATAAAACAAACACAATATATTGAAACTTCAATTAAAAAGTTAGTTAAAACATATATTCAACCGCCAATACAAACCATGAAAAAAGTCTTAGGAAAATATGTATTCCTATAAAAATAAATACATATGCATTAATCAACAATATTTCAACCCATAGTTGAATTTATGATATCAATTTTCATCGAGGCACAAGTGTATTTGCAAGGATGCTTTAAAACTCTTTCAAAGTTAGGAGAGCACTATAGGACCTATCCTGACCATCTATACTTCAGTTGTGTATGATGATGTGTAGGGAAAATTTGTTACATTATAAAAAAACCTTATTTCTAGCAACCAAAGAAATTTAAAATTTACTAATAAATAAATATATTCTCCTACGCATTTTTCTTAACATATGTTGAAGGAAAAGTAAAATCAATTAAAGACGATCATAAACAAAGAAGTTTTTCTACCTAATAAACAACTGAAAGTGATGATTTCTTATGGATTTACAAAATTTAGTGTTCTCTTTATAATTGATCAATTGATGGGAAAGTAACTTTGGACATTATAGATTAGAGTGTTAGTTGAAAGGGAAATAATTTATAAAAGTTTATTGGGTATAATTTTTAGAATTTCAAGTTTGTTTTTTATTTTTTAATTTATTTTTAGTATTTTGTGAATTGGAATCAATGACCTATTACTTGCCAATTTTCTCATTTGATTTGTATAAGTTTTATGTTTTAATTTTCTTTTGACATTTCTAACATGTTTTTTCTAATAACATATGAAAGTTTCAAAAATATTACAAACAAATAAATTTTAAAATTTAGAAAACCCTAAATATTAAAAATACTAAACAATTACATACAAATACTATGAATGCCAAGAATTTTACAACTTATAGTTCAATGTACCAAATTTTAGCATGCAATCTATTATCTATCATGGATTTTCAAGTATCTTTATTGTAACTTGGGTGCTTCCAAAAAGTTATGGATCAATACTTTTTAAGATTTTCAAAATCCATTATGGCCAATTATACATGATTCCTTAATACAATGAGGATGAAGATTTTTAAAGTCAATTTTACAGATGTAAAACCATTTTTGGTTTTTGGATTAAAAAAATCTAAAAGATATAAATTAAGGAAACTAAACAAACCAGATTTTAAAAAAGAATAAACAAAAAAGAAAAACATACAAACAAACATACATATTTGATAGTGTAAAAGGCTATGAATCTTCCACCGTACTATTTTACTTCTCAAATATCTTAAATATATTAAACATACAGTGTTCAGACTTCTTTACAAGAAATTACACTACCTCGTTTAGCAAGATCAAAGAGGCAATGTGTCTGCTACCAAAATATCACCGATTTCCTAACTTGTATGCATCATTACAGGGATGAAAACCATTATGGAACTCAAATTACACCCATTTAAAATCCCACCAAGCTAGTACCTAAAAACTAAACAGCTTTTAACCTTAAATAGATGGACATGAATTTTTATATATTAGAAAATGCATACAAAACAAGTATATAAGAGATTCTCAATCAAAGAATCAGAAGACAAAATACTTTAAATTGATTAAAGGATAAGAATAAACATAGAATATTAGGAGATATAATGAATATGTAAGCTCTTAGAAAGCCCACCAAGCTAGTACCTAGAACCTGAACAGATTTTAACCTCAAATACAATGACACGAACACAAATTTATTGGAAAATGCATACAAAATAAGCATCTAAAAGTGTCTCAATCAAAGAATTAGAAGAAAAAATACTTCATATATAATAAAGGATAAGAATAAACATAAAATATTAGGATATATAATGAATATGTAATCTCTAAGACCCTATGATATTAGGAAATCATACCCATAAGGAACCTATAATGAAAAAACTATTTATGGTAGATTGTGCAAGGCTAAAAATAAGAAATCTTTAAAATATGACCTGCTTATAAATAAAATAACTTGACAAGCACACAACATATTCAATAGAATACAAAAGAAGCTAAAAAATTATTAATATTCAACATTCAAGTTTCAATCTTGTTCTGAAACAAGAATCAATGGACTTATGCATCTTCAAATTTAATGAAGGATAAGAATAAACATATAATATTAGGAGATATAGTGAATATGTAAGCTCTAAGACCCTATGATATTTTGTAAAGGAAATCATAACAATAAGGAAGCTATAATGAAAAAACTATTGATGGAAGATTATGCAAGACTAAAACTTATAAATTTCTAAAATATGATCTACTTGTAAATAAAAAAACTTGACAAACACACAACATATTCAACAAAATATAGAAGCAACTGAAAAATTATTAATATTCAACATTCACTAGGTTTCAATCCTATTATGAAACCATAATCACATCTAAATGGACTTCAGCATCTTATTCTTCCTTAACATTATGCGTGTATGGTAAAAGATTGTAATAATTTGCTTCTTCCTAGAACCAAATCATAGAACCCAAAAAACCTTGCAAGCTAAAGTTTATAATTGCACCCAATAGATATAAACCCTAACTCCTACTTCAAGAAGTAAACTCTGAGAAAACTTCCAAAACAAGTAAAATCTATACAAAAACTTTCTATTTTTAAATGATTTTCTTAACCAACAAATCCAAAACATTTTTTATTTATGGTAAAACCATTACGTTTCCTTGTTCTATATGAAACCTGCAACAACTACAAACACATTGTATACCAAAAAATCCTAGGTTAAAAAAAAGAAACGATGGACTATTTTACACCTCTGTACAACTATGCTCACCATTGTTTTTCTTTCTTCACCATGACTCCTAGCCATCCTATTTTTCATTAAATTGAAGATAAATATCCTTTGTCCCTTTGCTCCCATGACACTTCACATTATCCTCCATTTCTACGTGGATCAAAACCACCTCCTCTTTTAATTTCATTTTGCATATCACTTCTATGTTTTTGCTTCCTTTTAGGGTTCACTACCTTTTACAGTTTTTTTCGTTTTTTATTTTTTTCAAAATTATTTTTATAATAGTTTACTATAGGGCATTTGGATGATTTGGTTTTGTTTCCATTGTTTTCTAACAACCTTTTGATGTTGCCACATGTTATCTTATGAAGTTAACTTGTGTTTTAATGTGTCACAATTTACCCAACTCATTGATTTGAACATTAATATACTTTTAATCAAAATAAAGTTGCATTAAATTTTAATCGATGAGATACCTCCTCCCGTACTTCAATGTCTTCTATTATTCCTCTCCTCCTTCGATCTCTCTATCCTATGTCATACACTCACCCACTCATCCCTTTGTATAATGAATTTTGATGTAATTTAACCATTTAAAATATAAATATGATAGTAGTTAATTTAAAAATTTAAATATTTATGTGTAATTAAATGGATTATATAGAATTTATGAAGATGATATTATTTCATGATTGTTATACCTATAATAACATAAAAATCTTAATAGATACTATAAATAAAACTAATGAGGCTGTGTTTGAGTAAGGGATGAATGGATACCTCTCATATCTTAGCATCAAGTCCAAGAAGTTCACTTATTCATGCAACCAAATTTGGATATTATTATTTCATGCAGGGAAACTTTTAGTGGTGATTTTTTCCTTAATTCATGAATATTCGATATTTTAAAATTTTCATTTGACGATTTTGATGACTTGTACACTTTACTAATTCACCTAAATTATTGGGTTGTAATTCACTTTTCCTAGTTGGCTTGCCAATTGTTTACAATAATCCCTTGATTATGAATATATATTGTCTTTACCTCAAAGGAGTAAGTGGATGATGTCATTATTTGCTCAACCTTACCTTATTCATCATATCAATATATTTCCTGGTTAACATTCAAAATCCACATACAAAGACGTCTTAAGAATTTGTCACTATATGAAGCATATTATCATCTTGTTTCACTAGAAGATGAAGTCATTGTATATATTATCTTGCATGTGGTCAAGAACATACCTTACAAGAATACTTATAGTCTTAAATCCATTCTATAACCCCTTAAGAAATTGAATCCTTCAGGTATTAACATACTCCTTTATATGATGAAAACAACATACCTTACATTGTTTTTGTATGAAAATAGGTCTGTAGTGTTAAGAGAGGAAATCAACACCATCTAAGCATAGATCTATTCTTTATTAACCTTAGTCTATATAATATTCATCTTTGTGTTGATCTCTATTTTGTTCTATACTTCTTTATGTGCATTCAAGAATATTATTTTCTAGGACAATATAGGTATGTTAGGAGCATGATTTCTAAGTTTCTTCATGATTGGCATGTTCTAAAACACTTAACAACCTATGACAACCTTGGTTATCTATCCTTACTCCTGGATCAAACTCCAACTTACTTGCAAACTGATTATATTCTTCATATCTTGATAAATAAATGTAAATGATCTAATCATTGTATTTTTCTTGTTTTGTGAAAGGAATTTAAAGTTCATACTTCTCTCATTTGGATTGACATAATAAGGTTTGCTAGGCCTAACCTCCTTTTCACGATGACTACTTAGAATCTATTTACAACCTAAATTTTTAGTTGCTTTCCTTGTTGTAGGAGGTCTTAGGATATATTTTGGATTATTTCCTTCATAATGACTTATATCATTGGATTATATCCACCATTTCAACCCCCATGTAGATACTTGAAACCATTTTCAAGGATAATTTGGATCAATTTGAGGAACAAAGATTGCGTAGTCCTCTCATGGACCTACTTTAAGATTGTAGTGTATCAACTTACAAAAAAGGACTTCTTAGAGCATATAAAACATCATGAACACATTATAAATACTTAAATTCATCATTCAAACAATTATTGAGCTTCAAACATAAAGAATTTCAAAAATTTCATTT
The DNA here is from genome assembly GCA_019776745.2 of Taxus chinensis. Lineage (NCBI taxonomy): Eukaryota > Viridiplantae > Streptophyta > Pinopsida > Cupressales > Taxaceae > Taxus > Taxus chinensis. The sequence goes on from CM034154.1 coordinate 175,312,094, forward strand.
TTTGCCTCTATCCCCTGTTCACTGTCTCGTCATAGTCCTGCCAAACCTTCTGTCATCGATATACCCTTCATCACGAGATAATTTGACATAAAAATTGTTGTACTTATTATTTGTTCTAGTTTAGATATATCCTCCAAAGTTGGTCCAATTCCATTAGATAAAACAAAATCTAGACCAAGCCCTAGTTTAGGCCCATAAACAAAGAAATAGCTATTAAATCCTTGTAACTCGATTTTAAGAGCTCTAATAAATTTGTAGGGGTTTGAAATCACCTCATTCAAATTTTCATTGTGAAAATAGGGTGTTTGATAATGTTTTCTTAATTATGGGGTTTCAAGGCCACTGCCCTATCTAAACCCTTGTGTACAGTGAACATAGTTACTAGTTCATAAATCAAGAATCACCACATTATGAATCAATCAAATGCATACAATTAAGGATGTTTCAGAGGTTTGTGAGGCTTATAATATTCTAATTCACTTTATTCATGTCCCCAAACCTGTCATACAACATAGTCTTCATACAAAATTTGCATTTTCACTCAAATTATCCACTTCCTCCATGCAAATTACCTACTTCTTTGTCCCTCTTGATGATAATTCAACCTCATTTCCTCTTGAATATCTTGAATTAGTTGATCGGTGTCTTATCTTTCCTAATATCCTATATTTGGTGAGGTTTTTAACCATACATGCACAACTTAAGGATTTTGTTTATCAACTATGACCTTTCACAACTAACTATTGATAACACAATATCATAAGAAATCCTACTTTCCTCCTACATATAAAACTCACAAGAAAACTTTACATTTACACCTAAGAAACCTATTGTCACTCTTTTGCTCTTATGGAAAAGAGATTTTACATCACAATTTCAAATATTTCAAACTTGAAACTTGGAGGGAAACTTGACATTACTAATGCATTTCGAGGATGCCTTGAGAAGGATTATTCACACTTGTTCATGCTCTCTAAGCATCATGAATATTATCTTGCATCAGAATCTCTAGGTAAGAAAATATATGAACTCTAATTCAAATGGAGTGTCTTCCCCGTTTTTCAATCTTCATTATATTCATGGGACCCATGGTCTCTTTGAGAATGCTAGTTCTTGAGCCTCCTTGATATGGTCATTGGCCTTCATATTATTGCTCCTTTATCTCTTCTTGTATAGCTTCCTCCTTGTCTCTTTCCATGTCCATGTCTCATCATCATGTATGTCTTCTATATATTTAATTTATTCTTGTTCTATGAGCTCTCTCATTGAATCATGTACTCGATCCATTTCAATAGCTTTTAAACCTACATTTAAAATATCAAAGGATAGATTATATGCAAAAATTTATGGCCATGCAGCCCCTTGAGTGCCTTCATGCTTCTAATCATCTTCATTTTAATTTGTTTCTTCATTGACCATATTGAAATATGTCATCATCATCATGTTTTTCTCATGTATTATCTCACTCTCAATCTTTTCCATGAAGTTCTCATTCTGATATGATGTTGTATGTATCCCCTTGGGAGGATTTACCAACTCCTCAATCCTTTTCAACTCTTCATGAAATGTTATATCATCTATTTCATCATTGCCTTCATCATATTTAGGCTCTAAGTCTTTTTTTCTTCTAGACTTTGTTTTACATCAACATGCTCTTGCATTGCTTCTTCTTGTCTCAAGAAGTCTTTATAAAATTCATTAGAGAGGTATGAATCTTCTTGGATCAATGCAATCTCATCCTCTTCCATCACCTAATCATGAAATTGATATTTTCTTTCCAAGCTAGATCCTTCACCTTGCTGCATGTTAGTCATCATAGGCATGCTATTCAACATTTCTTCTTCATTTAAACTGAATTGAGATGATAAATCAGATGTATATTCACAATAATTGATCCAGGCAGCAATTCTAGTGGCGCAACTTCCAGAGACCATAACTTTTGCACCGTACCTCCGATTGACTCCGTTCAAAAGGCAACGGAAAGCTTGGAATGTGTAGAATGTGATGAGAAGGTGCGAAATTTGTTTGGAAATGTTTGACCCCCGAAATCCACGTTTAAGGGGCCCAAATTGTGATTTTTGTAGTGCTGTCTAAAAATAGTAAATTCTAAAAATAGTATGTTTCGCAAAATTAGTGCACATGTAAGTCTTGGAAGATGAAACACCTTGTCTCCCTCGAGACTGGTGACCTTCCACATCTTTCTAGGTGTCCTTTCGTATTTATAAAATTATTATAAATACATATGTAACCGGATCAGTGAGATAGACATCTCTTGGCAGAGATAATTGATGTAATTTAAAGTCTTTGAGTAATTTACATCTCTTTTCAGAGATAGTTGTTTTGCAATTCATTTGGCACATTTGTTAATCTGTTCCTTAAGTCTGAAACCCCTCGGTTTTGGATCAATAATCATCATTTAAATCATCATATAAACAACTTATTTACCTTTCATTTCCTTGGTATACCTTTCATGCTTCTTGAATACTTCTTGCTTGCTTGAGCTTGTTTCAAATTTCCTCTATTGACTTTTTGGTGCCATTATAATCTTCTCATGCCCATCACTATCAACTACATTTTCTTGAGGTGTATCTTCATCATTTCTTGCATTCTTAGGTACCCAAATTTGATATTTTAACTTAGGATCTGATTTATTAAGCCAATATAGGAACTATGTAGCCATGATCATAAGACAATTGTTTAGAGTTTTACCTCATTCATCCTCTTCATAACCTATGCATATGCATTTAAATTCTTAGAGGAATTATAAATATCATATTTGGAAGCTAATTTCATCTTGAAAATCTCATGTTTATATGCACTTTCTTGTATGAATTGGAATTTTGTAATTTCTTTTTCATATTTATTATAAGAATAAAAAATTATCTTTACCTTCTCATATTTATATTGCATGAACATGCATTTTTTCAAGACTTATTCACTTAAGGGATCTTCCTTTTGATATACATTTGATAGTTCATCTCCCAATACATCATAGAATTTAGGTTCATCTTCTATACCTTCATCTTCTAGCTGCATGATTCTGTTGTCCTCTTGTTTAGATGCTACTAAATGCATCTCTTCTTCTTGAGCTACTACAATATATTTTATTTATTCTTCATATTTCCTCATGGGTTATTTACGTTGGACCCATTTCTTGTCCACTTAAAGGTCATGCTTTTCATCTTCTCAAGACTACATTTCATTTCTGTATACACAAAATGAAATAAAGAGTTAGAAATAAAAACAAAACACCAAAATATATTCATGAGTGCCGCCATCATGGACACTCTCCTCTTCTTCACGCTTTCTTTGTCAAGTTCCTCTTTAGACACTTCTTCCTTTATGTTCTCTACAAAGAGAGCTCTCTTCTCTTCACAAGGTAACTCATTCTTCATTCTTCTATGAGTACCTTTCCTATTTTCTCTCTCCAAGGAAATTAGATCTTGCCTCCTCTACATACAATTGGTATCCTAATTGACCACTTCACCTTATTTCTTATCTTTCATCCAAATTATTGGATTTCATATTGTATCATGGTCTCTATCACGGACTCTAACTCCTCAATATTTTCTCTTATCTCATCTATTTATTTTTCAGAGATTATATCTCTTCTTCTCATGTGACATCTCTCTTCTTTTAAGCCTTTCACTCTTCTCAATTTCTCCATTTCACTAGACCTTGGTCTATGGATCCTCTTATTCCTCACCTAGGTATTTTTCACCCTATTTATTGGTATATTTTCTTCTTGTTGAGGTTCAAACTTCTCTTGGATTATTCTTTTCCACACTTCCTTCTTTTAGCCACTCTAGGCCTTGAGTGCTTCTATTCTCTTCTCTTCAATCACCTGTGATCTACATTGTACCTTTCAACATTTCATCATTAGTAACAAATATGAATTCAAAAACTTCTTCTCAGACCTTCTCTAATACCAAAATTGATACCATTCTTATCTCATCCCTACCTTATTCATAAAATCAATATCCACATAAAAATTTGTCTTAAGAAGTTGTCAATATATGAAGCATATTCTCAACTCATTTCACTAGAAGATGAAGTCATTGTATAGACTATCTTTCATGTGGTCAAGAACATACCTTACAAGAATACTTATAGTCTTAAATATATTCTATAACCCTTGATAAATTGAATCCTTTAGATCTTATCTTACTTATTTATATGATGAAAACAACATACCTTACACTGTTTTTGTATGACAATAGGTCTATAGTGTTAAGAAAGGAAATATACACCATCTAAGAATATATCTTTTCTTAGTTGACCTCCTTAGTATCTATAAGCATTCCCTCACTTACTTGGATTCTATATAGGCATTTTACTTGTAGGATTGCTAAGTTTCTTGCCTTACATGTTCTAAAATACTTGACCACCTATATAAGCATTGGTTCTCTATCCTTACTCCTGGATCCAATTCTAACTTACTTGCAAAATGACTGAATTATTCATATCTTGAAAAATAAATGTAAAGGATATAATCACTATATTTTTCTTGTTCTATGTAGGGAATTTAAAGGTCACACTTCTATCATTTGGATTGACATGATAAGGTCTGATAGGCTTAACCTCTTTTTCACATTGACTCCTTAGAATCCATTTGCAATATGACTTTCTAGGTTTTCTCCTTGTTGTAGGAGGTCTTAGGCTAGATTTTGGATTCTTTCCTTAATAATGAATTATATCATTGGAGTATATCCAAAAATTCTACCCCCATGTATAGACTTAAAACTATTTGCAAGGATCATTTGCATCAATTTGAGGAACACAGATTGTGCAATCCTCTCATGGACCTATTTTAAGACTAAAGTGTAATAGTTTGCTACAATGGACTTATTAGAGAATATAAAACATCATGCACACCTTGTAAATACTTAAATTAATCATTCAAAAAATTCTTGAGCTTCAAACATAAATAATTACATTTTTTTCATCTTTTACCTCTATCCCTTGTTCCCTGTGTCTTCTCACAATCCTGCAAAAAAATTATGTTATTGATATCTCCTTCAACATATGCTAATTGGAATCAAAGTGAAACTTGGTTCACATTATCCTTGTCATGTTAAGGAATATATTTTGTCCAAAGTTATGGATGAAGTTGGTCTAGATAAAATTAATTCTATGAGTTTTCCCTAGATTCAGGCCCATGAAGAGAAGAAATGGCTATAATAACCTTGTAGCTCAGATTTTAAAAGATCTAATAAATATTGTAGGGGTTTTAAATCACCTCCTTAAAATTTTTGTTATGAAAATAGGGTGTTATCTAATTGTTTTTATTGATTATGGGGTTTTAAGGCCACTGTCCATATCTAAACCCTTGTGTACAGTGCCTGCAAGCATGTAAGAACACCAAAACAGAGTTGCTAATTCATAAATAAAGCATCACCACATTATGAATCAATCAAAAACATACAATTAAGGATGATTTAGAGGCCTGAGAATATTAGAAGATTCCAATTCACTTTATTCATGTCCCAAAACCTGTCATACAACATTGTCTTCATACAAACTTTGCACTTTCACTCAAAATATCCACGTCCTTTATGTAAATTACCTACTTCTCTATCCCTCTTGATGATAATTCAACCTCCTTTCCTCTTGAATAGATTGAATTAGCTGTTAGGTGTCTTGTCTTTCCTAATCTCCTATATTTGGTGAGGTTTTCAACCATACATGCACAACTTAAGGAGTTTATTTGTCAACTATGACCTTTCACAACTAAATATTGATAACATAATATCCTAAACAATCCTACTTTCCTCCTATGTAGCACACTCATAAGAAAACTTGAAATTTACACATAACACACCTATTTTCAATATTTTACACTTATGATAAAGAGATTTTACTTCAAAATTTCAAATGTTTCAAACTTGAAACTTGGACGGAAACTTGACACTCCTAATACATGTTGAGGATTCCTTGAGAAGGATTATTCACATTTGTTCATGCTCTCAAAGCATTATGAAGATGCTCCTACATCATTTGATGCATTCACGGTGATATGTAACTAAATAAGACTCAGAAAATAAAATTTCAATTCCATTTAACAGACGATGGATGCTTGTAAGATGCAATTTTCTTATAGTGAATGATTTTTTGTTTTTGCATCTTTTTGAAATCAACATGCATGTGTTTGAATGAATATCACAACCAACCAACTACAAATACAATTGTCTATTATTTATAAATCCATTTAATTAAAGATTGCAACAGTTCATCCAAGAAAGCCACCACTTGACACTGTGCAACCATCTGAATGCAAATATATTTTCCAATTATTTATACAACCATTCAACTAAATACTACAACTTTCCATCTAGAAAAGCCACCGCATGGTAGCGTGCAACTACCTGATTGCAAATATACATCTTCCTGACTAAGATAATGCTACAATGGCCTTTCTTGACAATGGAATGAAGTTAGATCAAGTACCTAACTAAATGAGCATATTATCTTATTTTGGCCAACCAAAAATAAGACCCACACAACCAACATTCACACAAAATATAGTTACAAAATATTAATTTAATTTTTAAATTTTTTATTGTAGTTTTAATAATATCAGCACCCTCTTACATACAAAACACCCCACTGATAATAATATCCCACATGAAATAATAAATGAAAAAAACATGTCACCAATTGAAGATATTATTGATGATGATATGCCTCCACTAGACGACAACCCTCATTTTCAAATCTAACCACAACAAGAGATTTCAAATTCTCATAAAACACCATCTTTAATAAAAAAAAACTACTAAAAAATATAAGTGAAGGAAGAGAACCAAAAGTAGAATGGAGAACATTATTGATGATGAGATGTAAGTACCAAAATATATTTCTACATATAATAAATCACAAACTTCAGATGACAATAACACTACTCGTAAATATTTGCAAAGGAAGAGAGCTAGATGGAAAATTGGAAGGTATTTTAAGGTTGAATAAACATCAATATATTATTTCATTGAATAGATAGAGCTAGTAATTGCTAATGATACTACAATAGAATGTAGATGTATAATATATAGTTAGAAAATAGGAAATGACCAAAAAATGTAACTTAAGTTGGACACATTTGAGAAACATTGTGGAAAAATATATGTGTCAGTCAAGAAGACAGATGGACAAATAAAAAGAACACATAGGTGGAAAAAAGCAAAAGAATGCATACATGTAAGAGTATGAAAATGATTAGAAACATCTACAACATCTTACTGAGAAAGGGGAACAATAACAAATCAATTTGGAAATGTTAATCAATCCAATATACAAGCCAAAAATGTATAGTTCTCTAATATTTACCATTTTCTATAAAAGATAGACCTTTTTTTGATTTCTTAAATTATAAGATTTTGTTTAAAATTAATGGGTTTCACAACATTCCACAATCAAACTGGTCAAATAGTAGTGCTTGGGAAATGGAAAAATGTTTCACAATGATCGAGAAGGAGGACTTGAAATAAAAAGTAAAAAATGCACAGTTTCTCTCAGTGTCCATTGACGAGGTCATAAAAATTAACATGTCATGGGTTTTCATGCATGTTTATAATTTTGAGAATAATTCAAGGTAACCTCATCTATTTTATGTTCAATGCTTTAAAATTATAACGGTAAAATCCTTTACAAATGGGTTATTTCTATTATGAAGGATATAGTTGGGATGTATGATTATATTATATGTACCAAGTTGGTGTGTGTTGGTGCTGATGGTGCATCAGTAATGCAAGGGCGTAAAAATTGTATTTTTAATTTGTTATAAAAAACAATTGCCCCTATATGATTCCAATTCATTATATGGCTCATTTAATGAATCATGCATATAAAATTGTTAACAGATTCAAAAATGTTGCAAAAGTGGAGGATCTTATCCGTGATTTGAAATCTATACATCTATCAATCCAAAAATGATTTTAGAGTTCAAAACTTTGTAGTTAGTGTGAATGATGGTAAAAATATGCTAAAATATGTTTATACAAGAAGGATTTCCATGTAGAATTTTTGAATAATATCCATTCTTAATAGGTTTTATGTTTAGATACCATCAGGAAGTTAAGAAGGTCAAATATTTGTTGTACCATTTAAGAGATTTGGAAACATTACTGAAATTATGTGGTATTCTCCCCATGTTGAAGGAAATCATCCAATGAAACATGAACTATATATATAGTAGACTTTATACGATTGAGAAAACATGTATGTAAATCTTTAGATATGCTTTACATGTTGCAAGAAATTTTTAAGGGGCATGTATTTGGTAGATGACAACTTTTAACAAATACCAAGGATCCTAAAATATATTTAAAATTCAATATTAATGATAATATTTATATAATTATTAATGGGATGGAGATACCGATGCACACTTTTCACAAATGTGTCGATTTGGTAGGAGTAAAATTTGAAGAAATGTTTATGACACATACTCTATATGATGTTTTTATATCTAATACAACAAAGAAATTAAGAAAAATTTCAAAAATCTTATCTAGTGAGATAAGGTATCATTTTAAAATGGATGAGTTATTTGAGGCCATGGGAGAGGGGAATCCCATTTTTTGGAACACTGTTGATGGTGAACAAGTAATAAGTAATTTATTTCAAAAATACATGGGTACTCTCATTAAGCATTTTAGTAAACCTGTAGAGATCAACGAAACTAAAATTAATGGTATTTTACAAAATAATTTACTCACATCTCTCAACACATTTTGTGCTTACAATAATTGATCAATATTGGTTTCTAACTGAACTATCAGAACATGATGTTATTACAAGACTATAGAAAAAATTACAGCCTTGCAGTGTTCAAGAAGAAAGTATTAGTGAATATTTTTGATTATATAAATGGTGTCAAAAATGATTTTGGGATTCATTAAATGGTTTTTAGTGCTATTTCTTATATTAAATCAAAAATTCAAAACCCATTAGATAAAAATCTCAAGACTTGTTTGAGATTATATATTTCATATTATTTGGTGGATGCATTTCCCTATGAGAGAGCATTGACCATTTAGAGATCACTCATTGAAAGGAGAGGCACCACTAATACAAAAAACATCAAAGATTATGTAAATAATGAGTATGAATATGTATTTGAGACATTAGATACAAATATCATTTATGAAAAGTGTGTTGCCGAAGGATTGATTTAGATACCTGAATTTTAATTTCATATTTATAAATAATCATTTTTCTATCATATTTCATATATAATTCTTTTATATTTGGGTTCTATTATAACCAAAAAATCCCCATTATATTTTGACAAGAAAATGGATCCCCCTTTTATTCATTAGTAATGGAACTATGTTTTAAAAGCTATTTGAATTTACATTTTAATCAAGCTCTCTATATATAACATAGTTAAACTTATTCTAGACACTTGCTTATGTTGGCATGAGTGAGCTTGAGAGTTTTCATTAATGTAAAATATCATTAATGAAAAATATTATGATATAGGAGTGCTAAAGAATGCTAATTATGATGATGACAAGGTCAATCAGGGTGTGACATGGAGGCAACTGTGGAAACAATGAGAATGGCTTGGCCTAGTAGGCCTAATCAGGTGACCTAGTTAGCCTAGGTGATGGATCATGATTGTTTGAACTACATGGTGACTTGAGGATCATGATAGAGGCATGGAGATAATTATTTTATAGTGTTGATGTACTCACATAAGCTTCAGAGTGTAAGTACATGTTGTGGACTCAGTTGCAGGTGATCATCTAGACCTAGTCTAGGTGCTTGAAGACCAAATGGAGCATGAGAGTAAGTGGCAGAGATATGTGAGACAATGAGGGAATGTAGGTTAGTGAGAAACTATATATCAAGGTTTTTAGGGCCTTTTGGAGAGGTTTCAAGTTGAGTTATGAGGTTCTATTACTCTATTTTGGCCTAAACTATGCAAAACCCGAAGATCTAGTTGTAATAGTCCTAGTGGTTGAAGATATGTAGATATATTTTTGAGAAGATGATAATTTTAGATGTTAGTAGATATTTTCATGGTGATGTGGGAAAAGTTTCAGGTTGATATGAATAATATTTTCACAGTTATGGTGTTTTGAGTCCTACGAGCTCAAGAATGCAAGTTTCTTAGCTCGAAGTGAGAGAAATGCTCATGATTGGAATGTGTACGGTTTGCATGGGGAGATGAACATTTCAAGGATATTGGGCCATGGAGTTTAGAATATCTCAGAGTTAGAATGGGGTCAAATGAGGCCCAAACATTTATGAATGATTGTTAAGAAGGTAAGTCACTTTTTATGGCTTTAAAACCCTAGGTTATGAGCGATGGAGAATATCTTCATGGTATGTGCATAGAATTGATTATTGGAGGTTTTAGAGGAATCCTCTATATTTCTAATGAGGTATTTTAGAGCTTGTGATAATATGTGGATCCCACTTAAAAATTCTTGTTTCTGAATATTTTCAGTTTGTGCAAAAGATGTCCATTAAACCTATTGACTACATTACCATTTATGAAATCCTTGTTAGTTTTAATACATGTCGATGATATTTTTAGGTCATGATTGAGGTCTTAGAGTTTAAAGTGTACCCTATCTTTGAAGACTATTTTTTGGGAAAAAAAGACAGTTTTAGTAGGCTTGGTGAATGGAAGTGCTTGAGAACTTGTGGGCATAGTGATGAAGTTTAATGGACTTGGAGGTTTTGTTGAAATATCATGTTACATGTTTTGTTTGAGCTCTGAAAGTGTGATGAGGTGGCATGGATGAGATTGTAAATAATTAATGGAGATTATTCAGAGATGTAAATCATGTAAAGATTAATGGAGAAATCAAACTGAGAGAATATTATTTTATTGTAATATATTTCCTAATGCATGGAATCATAATTATAGCCAAATATATAGGAAAGAAATATACTATAATAATAGAGGTAACATCCCATGATTCTCTCCTAGAATCATGTGATTGTTGGACCTGCATATAAACCACAATAACCAAAACATATATATGAGTTCGTTGTAAATGACCCATATAACAAACAATACTACTACCATGCAACGTAATAATAATTCACACATATAAAAATATGTGAGCACTAAATATTAATTTTATAACATTTCCCCCTTATTGGGAACATGGGAGAAAAATTATTGCACTTCTTCTGCATCTTGCCACCCATGTGTGCTCATGATCTTGGCTCACCGATTGTTTTAAAAAGGTTGACTAATAACCTCGGTATGAACCTGTGTTCATTCGAAATGAACCCCTGTTCACTATACAAACCCTGTTTGAAAAAAATGGATCCCTATCCACCAAATAAGGAACCCCTATTCTAGGTATGAACCCCTGTTCACCCTCTTCAATAAACATGATGTTGCTTTTTTCTTTGTGCTTTCATCTTTCCACAATATTTTCACATCAAGAAAGTACATAGGATCTCCTCACTTTATTACAATAAGAACATACTGTAAACTAGATAATAATAGGTACACTACAACTAGAAAAACACACTGAAATAAAATGCCACAACCTCATTTTGCGGCCCCATCACTTGTGGTTGGTGAGAGGACGTTTCTTGTCCTCCATCCTCCATTACCCCCAACCTCCAGTGTTGGTGCTTCTAACTCAGTGGAATGTAAACATGAAGCACATTTGTTTCCACATTGGGTTTATTTTGTCTCTTCCCCCACAATGTGAAACAATTTATTTTTGGATGTCGGGTAACACCAAAAAATGCATCCGTGAGGCGATTTTATTTTTATTTTTTGGACTTTTACAATTTTACTCAATGAATCCACAAGATGACTATACTTGAACAAGGACGAGACAATAAATTTATTTACGTTTTTTATACTTTTTACAAAGCCACAATGATAAGACTGTAACAAGACAATAACAAAAATCCTAAAATCACCTAGACAAGGCTCACCTAATATATTATATATATATATACTATATATATATATATATATATATAAATATATATATATGTTTTAAAATAAAAATAAAGATGAACAAATACAACTAACCCTTTTAATAGGGAAAAACTTCCTAAAGAAGATTATAATCGAGATATGACATAAATAAATTGACCTAACCCCTAACAAAATTGACTTAACAAATGTTTAAATAAATTAATATAAAGACAATATACAAAAAATGAATATAACTATGATGAATCTTCATAAAACTATAACAATGAGACATGTATTCAACCAAACTCACATGTAGACAGACGGAGAGTTGGTGGGTACATGAAGGTCGACGTGAAATGAAAAAGAGGTGTAGTTATATTTGAAATATACATGTGTTAAGGTCCTATTTCCACATGAATTCCTATGCATACAGATTTGTAGAACTCAGAGAAAAATTTGGAGTCCTCTTCAAATGAGGAAGACGAGTTAGAAGCCTATGGATCGATGGTACGACACACATCTGATGATATATCTTCTACAAGCACTCCATTACAGGCTAAGATGTCACTAGAAGCTTACCATATGTTATGATAGAGACATGTAACCAAATCACATCCATGATATTATCTAAGAAGTTACGAGTCACTATGTTTGAATGCGTAGGTATGCTCAAGAATGTAGAAGGAGAATGGGCAAGGTATACAAGTCTTTGTTATAATTCAATCAACGCCACTACCTTAATAAAGAAACTAGACTGTAATTCATGTTGAACTTTTCTTGTTGCTACCATGTGGAAACCTTCAAGTTATACACGTGAAACTATGCACGAGATGATGAGGATATTAATTTATCCTGACTGAAACATGAATGTAAATATTGTAGTGATCATTTAATCCAAAACATAAACAAGATCAATATAGTAGAATTCAAAGCGTAAATACAATATCTAGCAGATGACAAACGTATCTCTCCAAGAAGATTTTGAAACTATCCTATGCTAATGGATCAAACAAGTAACATCACCATCAAGTTATATCCATTATCCTTCCATCATAAGATATCCCTCTTCTCTGATACCACTATAAATAATCAATAGAGATTATTCAGAAATTTAAATCATGCAAAGATTAATGGAGAATTCAAGTTGAGAGAATATTATTTTATTGTAATAGATTTCCTAATGCACGAACTCGTAATTAGGGCCAAAAATATAGGAAATAAATATCATATAATAAGGGAGGTAACATCCCATGATTCTCTCCTAGAATCATGTGACTATTGGACCCGTATACAAACCACAATAACCAAAACATATATACGAGTTCATTGTAAACAACCCATATAAAATACAATACTACTACCATGAAACATAATACTAATTCACACATATAAAAAATATGTGAGAACTAAATATTAATTTCCTAACAGAGATCACAAGTTGACCTAGTTTGACTGGTTCAGGACAAAACTTCTTTTGCTAGAAGATTGATGTAGAAAGCAAATGATTTGGATTAGATGATGGTGGCTATCCATTTAAGAGTGAAGAGGGATGATTTTTGTTCATAGTACATACATTTATAGGTCCTTAATGACCTTTTGTATCTTTACCAGACATTTAAGTTTGCCTTCTTCCATTTTGTAAAATTTTTCTTCCCATTCCTTCCTTTCCTTCTTTTTCTCTTCCGTCTTGCTTCTTAGTTCCTCATTTGATGTTTTAAATTCATTAAGATTTTTGCAGGTATCATCCCACAATTTCTTAAGTGGCTAGTAAGTCAATTCAGTTTGTACAACCTGATTCATTGAAGATATCATAGCACTCTATTTACTAACCAATTGACATTCTTTCTCTTTTTTTACCATTTTTTGTTTGACCAATGTCAATTCTTCAGTCCTATCTAAGATATGAGTTTTTAGTTTCTCAATGAGCATTTCCCTATGCTCCAATTTTTTCTTAAGGAAGTTTAATTCCCCATCCTTCTCCCTAATGATAAGTTCTGCTCTAGACCAAAACAAAGCCTGTCTAACTTGTTGTTTCTCCTCTTTTTCTGAAAGTTCCTTGGGGAATGAACATTCCTCTTCCACCAAAGGGAATTTCCCTTTCCATTTCCAAGATGCCAGTTCCTCTTCTTCACGTGAAAGTTCTTCTAATTCACCCATCTCTTGAAAAGTCTATTCTTCAAATCTTTCATCTTATTTCTCCACCTTAGTTTGACTTGGTTGAGGAGGAGACATTGCCATGCTGCCCACAATATCAGCAACTTCTTTCTCCAAACCATCTTTTTCTTCAATATCCACTGGAGTTTCCCTAGACCTCTTATGAACTCTTATTCTTTGAGGAGCTTTAAATGTTCTAGAAGTGGGATTCTTCCTAGAGTTTCTTCTAATTTTCACTTCATGATCCAACTTAGGTGAGTTGTCACTGTCAAAGACAAATATTAGTTCTTCTAGTATTGATGCAAAGGAAGGAGTTTCTTTTGAAGGCACAATAGGTTTTACAGCTTTGATAATTCTTTCAGATCTCCTCCTCTTTGGCACATTAACCCCACTTATTTCCTTCTTTTTCTCTACAGAGGGATCAATTTCCAAATTATTTTTATGGGAGAAATGTGTTAGTATTTCCCTCCTGATAATATCAGGGCTTTGTTTGAATTTTCTAAGAACCTTTTCCCATACTTCTCCATTTTTCTTTGAGAGAAAATGGTGCTTATAGACCAAATGGACTAATTCATGATGTCTAATTTTCCCAACTCCACAAGAATACCTCTGAGCCATTGTCTGGATGGAGTCAAAAGGGAACCATGTAGAAGGTTTACTATATATTCTAGTTTTGCATCCCCATACCTAAGATATATTAGCATCTTAAGGACCTCTCTTCCCATAGTCCTAAATTGGCCATTGTAAGTTAGGTACTTAACTACCCAAAATTCTACCCTGTTATAGGGTTTGAGAAAGTTGTATCTTCTGACCCCCTTGATGATTTTCTTAGTGTTATAAATATATTGCGGTTCAGATTCCCCCTCTTGTGTCAAGGTTTCCACCTGTTCTTTAGGGTCCCCTTGACAGGATTTGGGACATGTACAACTGGCACCCCAAATACATTGCTCATTGTATTTACAGTAAAGGGAATTATAATTATTTTAACCTTAGTTATGAATTATTCTAAATTTACAAAAAATTCCCTTACCAATTCATCATTGTACTTTGATAATTTATTTAGGAACTCCAGCCACCCTACTTGTTCAACAATGGTTACCACTTCTCTATCTGCAAGAAGTTGTGTATCATCCTCTGTTTGACTTCTTTTTTATCCCCATGGAAAAGATGATGATTCAAATTATTCCTTCTTTCAAATCCTTA
This sequence comes from Taxus chinensis, assembly GCA_019776745.2. Taxonomy (NCBI): domain Eukaryota; kingdom Viridiplantae; phylum Streptophyta; class Pinopsida; order Cupressales; family Taxaceae; genus Taxus; species Taxus chinensis. The sequence continues at coordinate 175,327,353 of CM034154.1, forward strand.
CTTTGTCAGGAGATAGCTGTGGAACTATTGGATTTGGCTGCGGAAATGCTGGGTTTAGCTATGGAATTCAAATATAATTCTACTATTTCTTCCTTTATTTTTTCTGCAACTGCTTCTCAAATTCATTTATTCCTCCCAAATGATAGCTCATTATTAATACATCGCCACTTTTACTTATTCAATCGTCATCACCCTCATGATTACTTGCTTTTAATCATAATGTACAATAAATGAATCATCATACCGACTACTTAAATCAAGTCTAATCACACATGCGAACTTTTAATTTAACCTTAAATAACATCAAGATATAATTACCATCCTTACTATTGTAATTCCTCCACCTTGATGACTCATCATTCCTAAAAAAAGTGAAAATAGAAAAATGGTTAGAAAAGATAGCTGGAATTCCAAAGAATTTCCTTTTATTTTGAATTAGCCATTTGTTGAGGAGACCAACTACCATTTTTGGTTTTCAATTTGTCTTTGAGAGATTTGTTTTTGGGAAGACAATGCCATTTACTAGTTTTCATTCCCTCCCTTTTTAATTTTTTAAATATATATTTTTTTAATTTTTTCATTTCTTTGGCAAGAGAATGCTATTTGCTAGTTTTTATTCTGTTCCCTTTATTTTGGTTGCATGCACCTGATTACTTGATCATTTTGGAAGAACTAGGTTCTTCCATATGATCAAATTCCTTATCTTCTTCAATCTTCTTTAAGAAATCATCCTTGGTAGGAGGCTTCCTATAAAGTTTCAGCCTGTGTCCATTGACCAGAAGTGTCCTTCCTGCTGCCATCAATGTGAAGTAGCTGAATAGATCCATTGTCAAATATCTACTCAATTTGATAAGGTCCTAACCACCTAGTTCTCAATTTTCCTTTGAATTGCTAGTACTTGGAATCAAACAGTAATTCCCAATCTCCTACCTTGAATTGCCTTTCCTTGATATGTGTATCATGCCATTTCTCCCTTCTATCTTGGATTATCTATGTCTCTTGAAGTGCTTCCAATATTAGCTCATCCAATTCATTGAGTTGTAGAATTCTTTCCTTTTTTGCTGCATCCAATTCAATACCCAATTTAGCTGTTATTCTCAATGTTTGTAGTTCAAATTCAATGGGTAACAAGGGAATTTTACCATAGACTAACTCATATGGTGAGAAACCTATTGTAGTCTTCCAAGTTGTATTATAAGCCTATAATACTTCAGGTAACCTCTTTACCCATTCTCTTCTACATGCTTCAACTGTTTTGGTGAGGATGTTTTCCAATTCTCTGTTTGTCACTTCTGCTTGCCCTTTTATTGTGGGTGATAGGGAGATGAATTCATATGATTGATCTGATAATAAATTGTGAATTCCTGGATCTTATTGGACATGAACTGTGGACCTTGTTCTGAAACTATGCTTCTTGGTGCACCAAAATTCATCATAATTTTATGCCAAAGAAAATCAGCAACTGCATCTTCATTAACATTTGTTAAATACTGAACCTCTACCCACTTTGTCACATAATCAATACATACAAGAATGTGCTCCTTTCCAGGTTGTGAAGGAGGACTAAAAGGGCCAACAAAATCCAGCCCTTGCCTTTCAAATGGTTCAATCACTACTTGAGGTTGTAGAGGCATTTCACTGGTGAAAGTTGGTTGTCCCTCCCTTTTACTAGAGATGGCCAATAATAACCAGTACCAATTATTTTGTGTGTTGTTCTTTTAACTGAAAAGTTTCCTCCACTTGGTTCATCATGACATGCTCTGAGTATTTCGAAGATTTCATCTTCTCTCACACACCTGCGTAAAACCAAATCAGGACCACATTTAAATAACATTCCTTTCAACCATTTAAATTGTGCATTGGTTTTGATTAATATTTTTATTTGTTTCTTGGTAAAAGAAGGGAGAAAATTCCCTGTTGCAAGATAATTTTCCATATCAAGCAAACCATGGTGTATCAACTGAAATAACAAATAATTGTTCATACGAAAAGTTGTCCTCAACTAGATCTTGCTCCCCTGTAGTGGTTAATCTTGATAAGAAATCAGCTACCACATTATATTTTCTTGGATTATCCAAAATGGGTAATAGCAAATTATTGTAAAATTAATAACCACATAATTATCCTACCTCCAACCACTGGTTTGTTCATTAAGTATTTAATTGCTGAGTGATCTGTATGTACAAATATTTTGTAGCCTGTAATATAATGCCTAAACTTATTAATTGCATAAATCACAACAAAAAATTACTTTTCAGTGGTGGTGTAATTTATTTTAGTTAAAGTAATATTTTCACTAAGGTAGTAAATAGCATACATTTTCCCTTCTTCCTCTTTCTATCCCAGAACTTCACCAATTGAGTTATTTGAGGCATCTTTTTGGATGTGAAATCTCGTTCCTAGTGAAAATCCTAGGAATATTAAGAGGAAGAAGGGAAATTATTTGCATCTTCCTAGAATTGCTGTGGTTCTGGAGTTGAGTATGCATGTTCTTGAACTAAGTTTGAAATTTCTGGAACTAAGTACGACGGTTCTGGAACTATGTCTAAAGGTTCCAAAACTATCCTTAATTGTTCCACATACAATTGGTGATCATTTAATGGATGATTAATCATATTCTCCACTTCCCTTACATGATCATGCAATGTTATCATTTCCAAATAAGACAAATTCTATTTATTAGTATCAGGATCATCAACCCATAAATGTTCTTGATTATCAATAAAATGTTGTGCAAAAATATATAAGGAAATTTGCTTAGAATTCTTACCATTTGAGATAGTCATATCACTTGATCTACAATCAATTAAAGTAGAAATTGTGGCTAACCATGGTCTTCCCCAAATAATGGGATAACTAAGTGTTTTAACTTTTGGCTGTAATATAAGGAAGTCCACTGGATACTCCCATGACTCCACATAATTGCCACATCTTCAATGATTCCTTCTTGTTTTGCTACTGACTGATATGCCATCTACAATATGGTGCTAGTAGGTTGTATACCTATTAATGGTAATGTTTTCAAAGTGTCTATTGTCATCACATTTATAGTTGCTCCCAAATAAACCAAAACATTATGTATATCTTTATTTTCTATAGAGATAGAAATAACAGGGCTTCTATGATCCCCATATTTGGGAAGTAAGATTTTTCCTGCCAATAAATGAACAAGTTTCCCATATACCTTAATAGTCTTAGGGTACCACTTCTTCCTTCTAGGTCTTTTCAAACATAATATTTTGATTAATTTGTTTAATTCATGAATTTCCTTGATTTCTTGCAACAATGGTATTTCAATATTTAGTTTCCTTAATTCTTGCACTAATTCATATTCCTTGGTTTCAATAATTTCTTTAAATCTTTCTGGAAATGGATTTTTAGTAGAGTTGTTATCTGAATCCTCTTTTTCTTTTTCATCCTCCTTAGGAACAAATGAACTAGGGGTTTCAGTTTCTTCTGTCATCTCAGTAATTATAAAAGGTGGACTTTTAATTATTTTGTGAGATCTTGTTTGAATATGCTTATAGTCCATGGCATTAACATCAACTAGTTTTTATGGCTCTATTCCATAGACAAGGGTTGTTTATTAGTTCTTGGGATTAGCAATTGGTTGTGCTGACATTTGTGTTTGAACCACATTTTCATTTTGTGTACCTTGTACTAGAGAACCCATTATGGCCTGTTGATGTTGGTTGGGATATGTTCTTCCCTGAGCATAGTTATTAGGGTTTCACCTAGGTTGTGACCAATTATAAGGGTTATTATAACCAGACCATGGTTGTTGGTGTCCCTAAGCTTACCAAGTTTGTCTTGCCCAATCCTGGGGATTCCATGTTGGGTGAGGGGCCCAAGGTGGTTGTCCCCAATTTTGTGGCACTGTCTGAGCTTCCCATGGCATCATCTAGGAATTAAGAACAAATCTTGGTATGAACTATCCTTGTCTAGGTTGTCTTTGGACAAAGTTTACTTCTTCTGCAGTGGATGAAGTGTTGGTTTGTTTAAGCTGATTTTTGTATGAATGGAAGAAGAGAACAAACATTAGCTTCATGCTCCCTAGATTCACAAATAAGATACATTTCTTTTTTATCCAAAGGACAATCTCTTAGTGCATGATTCTTTCTGCATCTATGACAGTACATAGCTAATGGTTCAGTATTAGCATTTTATTTGGCATGCAATCCATCCATGGTGGAAGTTATTTGAACTAGGATATCTGTTTTAAATTTTGCTAGTTCATCCATAAGTTTGTTCATGTCTTGATTTTTAGTTTTCATAGTTTTTCCTTTTCTAGGTCCACCCCATGTTCTTTAATAACTTCTACAAAGGTCTTTCATATCATTAATTCTTAATTGATTGATGTTTCCACCTGCCATTAAGTTAAGCAATTCCCTAGATTCATCATCCAGACCTTTAAGAAAAATGGTTTTGCTAAGCGATTCTTGAAGTAAAAATGCACACCTTTTACTTACAAAGAGGAATCTATATAAATAATCTTCCATATTTTTATCCTCTTCCTGTTTGATCCTAAAAAAATATTCCTTTCTGTTTCTCCCTCGACAACAGTCTTGGTATTTGTCTAGGAAGACAGTTTCCATTTGTTCCCAAGTGGTAATAGAATTAGATGTTAATCTCATAAACCACCTCATTGTTGCATCTTTCAGAGTGGATGGAAACAACTTGAGTTTTTGATTTTTTGTTTTGTAATTATAGGTCTGACACAATACTTTAAATTGAAATAAGAATTGGTCAGGATCCTCAGATGACATCCCTCTAAATGTAGGCAAGTGTGCAGGTGAAATATTTTTCATAGGTGTATCATCATCTTCCAACTGAATTGGATAGGTAAAGGTCCTATTAGGTTCTCTTTCAACTTCTCGTGCCATATCTATAGTATCTTCTAGATATTTTTCCCAATCAATGTAGTATGTGATTTTCTTTGGTGTAGGTGAAAATTCAGGAGTACGAGGTTGACTACTGAATTGAGAGTCAAAACTTTCTCTAAGCAGGTCTTGGGATATAATCCTCCTCCTAAAAGTTCCACTTCCTTCTGGTGATTGATTTGAAAATTCTAAAGGTGGAAGGTCTTCTTCTTGTCTAATAGGAGACACTGGTGCTTCTATTTCTTTCTCAACCTCCTTATTTGAACTAGAGGATGCTGATAGTTCTTGTTGAGATATTTTTGGGAGGTATCTACCCTTTGAGTCTCTTGGTCTACTCATAAATTTTATGATAACAGAGGGAAGATTTTTCAATTACTATATGTATGATTGTTTCTCTTGTTGATACCTAATTAGACAATTCTAACTAGTGGGTCCCTAACAAGGATGCCAAAAATGATGGGTGTCATTATTCCCTTCATTTAATCAACTCTTAGTTGATGTCATATTCGAACCAGGGGTGTGTTTGAAGCTATATGCAACAAGAAGAATCTTAGTGATCTAGTAATTGATTATAGGTATTTATTATTATTTTTTATTTTTTTGGGGGGTTTTTATAGTGTCTTTAGGATTTCCTGGCCAAATCCTTATTAAAACTATACTATAAGAAACTTGCTGAAATAAACACTCATTGCTGAAATAAATAAATCTTCATAATTAAACGTGTTGTTGGAAATGAAACACACTTTTACAGAATGAAACAAATTACTAGAAGTAAACACACTCTTGTAGAATGAAACAAATTGCTGGAAGTAAACACACGTTGCAGAAGTAAACAATCTTTCTTGGAAATAAACACACGTTTGAAAATAATTGCAAAGAAAAAAGATTCTAACCTATAACACCTATAGGGACAAGTACATGACATAATTCAACTAAAGAATCAAAAGAAGTTACAGAATTAACACTTAACAGATTTACATGAATTGCTTAGAAATATAAATACCAATAAAACAAAGAATCCTGCTTCTTGGAGGAGTGGGACCTTTCTCCACCTTGAATCAGGAGTTGAAAAAGTATGATTCTCTCAAAACGAAATGGCTATCTTATTACTGAAATGTTCTATCTTAAAAACTTCATTGTATATCTATCATATATCTAATCTATCTACAGTTCCTTATATATATTTCATCATCCAAAGATGCATTTATAATGATAAGTGCCTAATAGATGTCCATCTATCAATAAGTTCTAATGAAACAAAATAGTGCTCAAAGTAGATTTGAAATTTAGGAACCTTGCTGGACATATAGTTGTTTGATCCTACATACGTATTTTTTGAGTGTGAAGAATAAACAATATGTTGATCTGATCTTGATTGGAAGGCCCATTGATTTCTTTATCACTGGATGTTGCAAAAATAAAGAGATTCCCATTGATTCCAGAACTTTAGAGAAGTTTTAGAACCAAAGGGAACTATTTTAGAATTAGCTGCAAATGTTCCGAAGCTAAGCACAAGAGTTCCGGAACTTAGTGCCGGAATTCTGGAACTAAGCCTGAAGGTTTTGGAACTAAGAAATATATTTCCTTTGCTGTGTGATGGAGTTCCAGAACTAAGCCTAGAGGTTCCAGAGCTAAGTCGTATTGAAGCCAATGTTCCCAAAAACATGTTGGTTGCTTCATACTTTGTTCTTCTGACTGAATGTGACCTGTTTTATTACAAAAACTGAATTTCCACACACTTTATTAGGAATTACAGAGTTTTTAGATGTTAGAACTAAATCCAACAAAAGATGGACAATTACATCCTAACTTATACTAGATCAAACAAAATTCAAAAAATGCACTCAAACTTGATAAAAAGGAGAGTAAAATAAGATCATTTATTGCACATTGATGAGGCATCTTTTGGCCTTATCAAAGTGCTTAAAGGTCTTGGAGTGCTCGGAGATGGGGTTTTAGGACTTTTTGGGCTAGTTAGAGCTAGTTGTGTGTCTTGATGCATTTCCGACCCATGAGGGTCCTCCATGATGTTTTATATGAAGATGTAGCTATGTTTTTTATGTTTTGGTCACAAAAATATTGGGTCTTGAATGATAATTTATGTTTTTGAATTAAGTTTCATATAAAAGTAAATGTAATGGTTATTTTTTGAACTAGTTGAAAGAGAGGGAAAAGTACAAGCTAGGTGAGAGAGTGTAGGTAGTTGAAGGGCATTAAGATAGAGATGAAAATTTGTGTAAATGCCTTAAGAGTGTTGAAGAGGTAGTATGTAAGAGCATTTTTGTATTGCATTCCATGATTGATCAAGTTTGAGTGAGTTAGGAGAAGGTGTGTTTGAAGAGTGTTTTACGGTGTGTGAAATTTGTGATCTCCATCAGTTGTGGAAGAACCAATGGCAATACATCAAATATATTCATATGAAGGTGGTTGGGCTGGTCCTTGATCATCTTATGTGGTTGTATCATCCTTATGGGGTTGGTTCCTCACTAAACTAGGTGTTGGTGCTCATTGTAGGGTTTGATCTACTAAACCAGGTGTTGGTGCTCCTTGTGAAGTTGGTGCTTCACTAAATAATTTTTATTTGAGTAATATAATCAAAATTTTAGTGGTTTTTCTTCCCCTTGAGGGTTTCTCACTTATATCTTATGTTCTTGTGTACTCTTTCACAGTTGTTATCTTGTGGATAGTTGTTGCATATTGTTAATGTTATCACCAAATCAAAACACCCTTTAGTTTTCACAAGTGTGTGTGCTTGAGCTCATGGTGTGATTGGATAACATGGGCACTATCTCCAAGTTTTGGGACTTGATACTTGAGATAGACCTCCAGAGAAAGTTGGTTCTTGCTCCTAAATTGTCTGCCACAATCTACTCTAATGCAGGAAAAACTATCTTTCTTAATCTAACTTTCCAAGGGACCAAGGAGAGAGAGTGCATGAAAATAAAGCCAAAAATAAAGTGGTGATACACCCGAAAAAGAGTGAATGAGTCCAGTCTTCCAATGTGTGAAAAGTAGAAGAAAAATGCATGCTATAAGAGGTGATAACAGTTCTCCACGATCCAGCAAATGCATTCATAACAAAAATTCATATACATGTAATGATAATGGATCCCTGTAAGAGCATAAATAGAAAAAACACACATGTGATGAGATTGAAGGGGAAAAATTAATGCAAACAAACACGACAAGGGAAGAGACATCCACAACTTGTATCTATTACTTTCATGGATATGCATAGTTCAGTCTGTTACAAAATAAGGGCTTAGATCCCCATGTAAGGAGTCCACTACAAGGGCCTGTAGCACATTGGCTTCACATAACAAATTTGAAATATTTTTTCTACTAAAAAACTACCTCCCCTTATAATGATCCCAACACTTCAATTTATAGATTTTTGAGAGGAGAGAGAAAGAGGGGGAAAAGAAAATCCTGAAATTTGTCATTCAACCACTTGAAAAAGGTAGCAAATGGAGTGAAATGATGTTATATTGCTTGTAAAAGGCTCCCTATACTGCCCCATAACTTGCAGCAGTGAGATATGTCAGCCCATGCTCCATTAATGCATCCTAGCTACCAGATAAAACATTGTTCTGAATCTGGCCACGTTTTCTACAAAATCACCATTAATTACTAATCAAATTCTAGATTTATTGATTTCTGTGCATTTGGCTCAGAACTATGATTCCAATGGTACCAATTTTTTATGTTTTCGTTGAGAAATGCAAAAGTTATGGCCTTTTGAGTGTGAGTAGTTATTTGGGTTTGCCAGGCATTTCTGTCATTTAGCAGGACTAAGTGTTTGATTAAATGGGGATGAGGAAATTTCATTTATTTTCATATACCTACCCTCACCAAAATTAATAAATATTTTTTCTGTGGCATAGAGGACATTGTGCTCATTCTAGAAAATCAAATTTCATGAAAATCAGAGCCGAGGTCAAAAGTTATGGCCGTTTGAAGTTCAGGAGGGTCAGCCATTGAATTTTCCTTTATATGTGGCTATTTCGGTGAAATCGGGTCTTGGTGTCCTAGATGCCCCTTGTGCAACTTGGGATGAAAACCTTCACTTTTTTCGATTCCCTCTTGGTGCGGCAATTTTGGTGTTTGATGTGTCAAATGTCCCAGCGTTGACCGGGCCGTGAGGGCCGTTGACCTCCACTTCCTTCGCATGTCTCTCGACCTGCTTTGCAAATTGGACAAGTCAGATTTTTTGAGCCCACGCATCCCAACCACCCAATTGTATTGCGTGCTTCCTAGGACATTTCGACCTGACTAAATCAATTTTCACTATTTTTGGCCATTTCGGGAAAATCAGATATTTGGGTCCCGACGTCCCGTGGACCGCGCGAGACAAAAATATCCAATTTTTCTGATTTGAACTTCCTGCAGCCATTTCAGATTTTCAAGTCCCGAATGTCTTGCGTGAACTTGTGTTGTCTGGCACAAAAACCTCCGATCCACCCGCAATACACTGTTTGAAGCCATTTTTTTTCGGATTTTCTCAAATTTTTCTAACTTCTCAGATTTTTTCCTTGGATGGGGGAGTCAAAGAGAAACCAAAGGGAATCCCAAAACTTGATTTTTTGGGCCTTGGACCATTTCTACTCGCTCAATCCTGAATAAATGATGCAGGTTATCAAAATTACCTTGAGGGGTGAATTTTGGATAACAGTTAATAACACATTAATGCATGGTTGAATGTTAAATGGTGTATGTAAGTTAATTTGAATTGTTTAAGGGATTTGAAGGACTGATTCACCCCTATCAATCCATTGTGATTCTAATAGTTTTTACTTTCAATTAGACTAGGTATTGTTATCAATAATACAAAGTAATGTTATAAGTACCCAATTTCATAGATCATTGAACCTCCATACTGTCATTAAAAAAATTAATTCACATGTATTTCATTTATGCCTGAATAAAACACACACACAAATTAAAATGATAGGTATATAAGATAAAAAAATCATTTACATGGAATGTAACTGATTAAACTATACATAGTACAATTAGAATAAGATATTCTTCCATAAGTTTAATGAATGAGACATCCATTTGAAAGATGACAAGACCATAATGATAATCTTTTAAGTCCACCGCCTCTACCACTTGGGCCTTGTTTGACCAATGAAATTGTTAACAATCTAACAATAGTGTTCACAAACATGATGTATATATAGGTATAAAATAAAATAATAGATAGAGATCAACCATATATCACATTGATTCACACAAAATTAGAACCCTCAAGAGAAAACTCTTCCTGATAATTAACATGCTCAAAATAGCCATGCATACTTACATGCGTGCGTTACAAAACATTTACTAATAATAGATTCCCTAATAATATATATTTTTTATCCTATTAAAGCTAAACTCATGCATGTGCTTTAATCTTGTGTTTGCATGTGATTTTTCCCAAAATAGCCAATACTTCTCACCAAGGTGGCATCCTAGTATCCTTTACGTGGTGAACACTCCAAGTCTACATTTATACTGATCCAAGAAAATGGATAAGTCCTCAATTAACCTACCTTGTACGTGCAGTCGCACATGCCACCTTTCCCAACTTGTGGGCGCACTCTCCCTCGCACTAATTCTACATCTGTGTGTACGTGATTTTGTGCATGTTCTCATACTTAGTAATTTTTTCTTCCCAACAAATGTCATGGAGGTTCTCCAAGTTCATCAATAGTGGAAATGTTGATCATCACCAATGGTGTTCTGGTGAGCCAAAGTGTTCTTTGAAGAGAATATGATGTGTTCAAAATGAACATATGTTGATCATCACCGATGGTGTTCCAATGATCCTAAGTCTTCTTATAAGGGGAGATGATGTGGTCAGGATCAACATGGAAAATGTAGCTTGGGTAGGCTTGATTAGATTTAATCATTTTCTCTTTGTGTTTTTATATGTACATTGTTGTAAGACCCATGCTTGGGAAACATTTGTAATGGAAATATTTTTACAATCCATGTATACTACATTAAATTTTAAGACCCCAAGAAGCATGAATTTTACAAGTAGTGACCCCTTAAAACACCACTTTAGAATGAAATGTATTTTGTGTCTATTTTTTCTTGTGTTGTGAATGTGGAATGAGAAGCCACAACAACTCTATATATGAGAGCTTACAAACCCATATTTGGAAATATTTCCTCCTATGATCATGGAGAGAGACTTTGGTAAAGGGGTTTATGTACCTTTATCAAAAAATATACCTCGAGTCAAGAGATAGCTTCTCTCAACTAGAGATTTGTACCAATGACCAAAGATCAAGGTAAGAAAAGTTCCTTCTATTTATTTTTCTCTGAGTTACCAGATGTGTTACATAAAGAGTTTATGTTCGAAAGAAAAGAGAAATAGTTATAAATGAGGATGTTATACCTTCATTTTAATAGAATGAATAATGTTTTTGGACCAAAAGAATCTTAGTCGAGAGGAGTGATCGAGAGGACATTTAATGATTTGGAATTTCGCTAAATCTACCTGAACCTATTACTTATAAAATATATTGGAGTTATCTTTCAAACCCATTTTGAATTGACCAAAACACACACTGTATATGGGAGATATCATGCACACAAGATCAAGTGTCAATGGGAAAAATTGAGGGCACATGTGCAACAATGTAATGAAACATTGTGAAAATGCCAATCGACCTATCAGGAGTTGATAAGTGGTCATGTGAAAAATAATGGCAAAGAAAAAATGGGTTTATTTCAGCCTTCAATATTTGAAAGTCAAGGTGAAAAAATGGGGTCCACTTTTTAATCAGGTAGGGGACCCGGATGCCTCATCACCAAAGTGACATCATTGAGCTCAGTATTACACATCATTATTGAGATCATAATTTGGTGAGTCACATTATTTATTTTGTAATTCCAGCCAATGTTATTCTAAGTGTATATGGTGAAAATCCTATCAAAAGCCTATTTTAATTATGTTTATCCCGTCAAAGTTGGATTTTAAATCAAATGATAAATAAAATATCCTTAAATATTAGGTCTCTTGAATATTATAAAAGTCCCCTTATCGCTTATGGAGATTCATCAAATCATTAAATAATTAGATCAAGCTTGAGCATTGTAGCTCACACAGTAGTGTAAAGATATATCAAGTTTTTTGGAGAAAAAATCGTGGACCGAAGCTCCCAGAGAAGATTTTGTGGCAGAGCTTGTGTAATAGTGTGAAGAGGAGAGATTATAGTTTTAATATGGTCCTTGTAGTGTGAATGATATTATTTATTATAGAGACCATAAATGGAGATATTTTCTCCTCGAGGATGTTTATGGGGAGAGAGGTTTGAAGCCTTTTTCTATAAAAAGGAGAGTGATGACAATTATTATTATGGAGATCATAATCATATCTGAGAGAAATATTTTATAATAACATTATCACAGAGGCCATAAGAGCATATTGTAACACCATTATTGTCAATTTAAACGTAGTACAACATTGTAACATATCACATTGTCAAATTGGCCATGGAGCTTATTAGTAATGACAAGCTATCCGGAGGTCGTGGATCCTCTCGATATTATTTTCTAAGGTTGAGGAGCCCACGTGTATGTAAACATTATTGTGGAGAGGCCATAGAGCATATTGTGATCACATTCTTATAAAGAAGACATTAGATCATGTGTGCCAAAATTATCATTGCAGAGGCTGTAAGTGTCATGAGTTATGAGATAGAGGGGCTAGTAGCCCAATCTAGAGCTAGGAGCTTGTAGTTAGAGATAAGAGCCAGTACCTAGAGAAATATCATTAGAAACTACTGACCGAGAGTAGATAGGTGATGTATAAATTGTATAACTACATCATTTATATATCGGTTCATATATTAAATGAACCCAAAGATGCATGCCATTTTTCAATGAACTCCGTTATCATCCCAATGTTTATTTTTTCATGATTTTTTGGTTTTCCTTTATATTATGTTTTGCAACTTGTTTTTTTAGATAAGGTAAATAGGATTTGGTTTTGAAGGGTTCAAATAAACTTGTATAAGAAATGAAGCCAGGCCATAGAATGACCACAATGAAACGATAATTTTTTAAGGGATCAAAATCCCTGTACAACCGAAAAATAGGCATCAAGGCACAACAAGGTATAAAGTGAAGCATGGTCAAAGAACAAAAGACAAAAACCCTGAAAAAACCAATCCAATACCTATGATAGGAATGTACAAAAAATACAAAGAAGCTCCAAAGAGACAATTCAAATAGACTTGACCGTTAACTAGGAGCTCGCTAAATCTCTGATGAACAAGTCTAATCGAAGGAAAAGAAATGATTACCCAAGAGGCACCCGAACATGATATATTAAGATCATCTTAAGAGGACTTGTAGGATTCTTTCCTTTCTTTTTTCTATTCACAACTATCCAACCCTCACTCTTATTAGGATTTGTGTTTTCATCCGAAAGGATTGGGATAAAAAATTCTAGCATCTCATTTTCCCAATATTTGAGTCCTTCATCATGTTTCCATTTTATAGATTTTGTATCCGAAGGTAACTATATAAGCATGATAGGATGAGAAGAAAATGTACCTACATGCTCCACCTTCTCAGCTGAAATTTGAATATCACCTTCTTTAGTTTCTAAATCCTCCGAGGCATAATCATAATCCTTTTCTACAACCAACATATTAGGCTGAGCATCCTTCCACCAAGAAACTTGCTATCGGATATAAATGATCCCAATTATCTTTCTCTACTTCAATTTCCTCTCGTTTCATGATTAATTTCATGGCCTTCACACCCATGTTTTTGAATAATGTCAATATTTCTTGAAGCAACACCTTTCCCTTTTCTCAGATCATGTTCACCCATTTATCATTCACTTTGCCATGCATGGTGAAGGATTTTATTTTTTTGATAGACTCAGGGTCAAATATTTTGATGGGAGTAACTTCTTCAACTGGGAGAGAAGTGGTGACATTTAGATCCAAGAGTGATTTCTAGTATTAAGTGAGGGTCCTAATATGGTCTTCCGCTTGGTCTAGTTTCTCCTTGTATTCTTGATTTCTCATAAGAAGGTAAGTGGAAGACTCCTAAAAAATATGGGTATCACACTCATGTGTCATTGGTCCAAGCGAGATAGTGTTGATTTCATAATATGAAGGATCTATCTCGCAAAGAGGCTTGATGACCTTGGGCCGAGCCACCTCCACATATTGGTTACCTAAAGTGCCATTGAAGAAATAAGAGGAAATATGATCTTTATTTCCTTTCTTGACCTTCACCATTGTAGATATGGTCTGGAAATATAGGAACACCACCTATTGGCTTGTGTGTGTCTCTCCTGTGATCATGTCTTGTACCCACAAGAAAGACTCATTTGTCCTAATATCAGTGTTGGGCATGATAAAATTTTCTATATCTGACTAATAAGGTGGGTATTGGACCTTTTGAACATGCACAACTACAGTTGATGAGATGCTTTGAGTTTTGCGAATGACAGGTGCAACTGAGGAATTTAAACCTCACCTTATTCTAATCCTTCTGGATTCTCTTGAGCTGATTTGGCCTTCTTGTGAGTTCTCTTGTGGTGAGATGAATTGGATTCCCGTGAATTTATCTTTTGCACCCTTTTAGAATGAGTTAAACTCAAAGCCTTCTCAAGTGCCCCTAAAGTCGGAAGAGGAGATGTTTGTTTCTTGAGAGCATGAAGACCTCCTGATTCGATGAATGGTTCCCTCTTCTTCTTGAACTAATTTCTTGATCTTCGAATCACTTCCTCATTACTTTTTTTGATATCACTTGATTCCATGATGCTCCAAAAACCTAAGAAAGAGGATAATATTTCACAACTGGGTACTTTGGATTATACAATTTTTTTCTATCATCCTCGATGCCTTCCTCGAATCCTTGAAATCCAAACTTCCTCATTTGATACCCTTTCATCCTCATATGATCTCTTCTTCTAACTTCATGATCATAAACACAACTCGCCTAATAGTCTTCAACTTTTGGCACATGATGCAAGTTGGGGATGTGAAAATATCAGGGGTGCTCTGGATGTCAAAGTTATCCCTTGAGGTATAAGAAAATAGATTCATATGAGAGAAATAGGCCTCAAAATTAGATGCATCAATGAGATATTTACAAGAAAATATTCCTGTTACAAATATATTGTGAAATTATTAATAAATTGTAATATTATTAATAATTAATTTCTAGAAGTCATATTTGTTGAGTTGTGGAGCTCAATTACATTGGATTATCATGCAATATAAAACTTGCTGGAAAACACAGTAACCAACATAGGTTATGGAGGGACCAACATCGGTCACCTATGACTAGCATTGGTCAGGCAAGGAGGAACCGACATCAGTTAGGGATAATCAACATCGGCTACCTGTGTATGAGTGTTTTAATCAATTCACGGGAATTAGATCTATTTTTAGTGTTAAAGTAGATCTATTGATTGTAATTGCATGGTTAAGTGCCCTAAGTTGGTATACACCTATATAAGCATGAAAGTTAGGGTTTAAAAGTAAGAATTAAGAAGAACTTGCAAAATTCAATGATTATTGTGATAATAATTGTGAGAGAGAGAATTATTGGAGAAGAAACAAAATCTTGAGAGAAAGAAAGTGTTGTACATTTGAGAGGTGTGAAAGATTGTAAATATTCATTGTATATATTGTGAAAGATTTGGATAGTAAATTGGATTGTTTCTTGGTTGACATAGCCCACACTGAGTGAACCACATTAAATTTGGTGTTGATTTATATCTCTTGTTTTGTGTATTTATTCTGGTAGAATATATACTTTTATTTGCATGTATGCTTAGATTTGATATATTATCTATACAACCGGTGTGCTAACCCCATTAAATGGTATCGGATATTTGTTTGATGTTTTTGTGTGTTGAAATATTTATTCACAAAGGGTTTTCTGATTGAGTGGGAGCTACAAAAATGACAAAAAAAAAGATACAAGTTAGAGAAGTTTGACAACCGAAATTATCAATTATGGAAGATGCAGATTGAGGATTATATGTATCAAAGAGATTTGTATTTACCATTGGATGAGAAGTCTAGACCTTCAAAGATGACTGTTGAAGAATGAAATATTCTTGACAGAAATGCTTTGTGATCTATAAGATTGAGCCTGGTCGCATCAGTGGCTTCCAATATTATAGAAGTAACTTCTACGGTAGGGTTAATGAAATATCTTACTAATTTATATTAAAAACCTAGTGCTTCAAATAAAGTTTATTTGATGAAGAAACTATTTAGCTCTAAGATGCATGAAGGTGGATGTACATCTAGTCATTTGAAAGATTTTAGATCTATTGTAAATCAGTTAAAATTGATTGATATATCGTTTGATGATGAAGTGAAAGCACTTTTATTATTATGTTATTTTCTTGATAGTTGGGATAACTTGGTAATGGATGTTAGTAATACAACATCTACTAATAATATTTTGAAGTTTGATGATGTGGTTAGTATAATCTTGAATGAAGAAATTCACAGGAAGAGTATCGAGGAATCATCATCTGTGAATGCTTTGAATTTAGAAAGCAGGGGTAGGTAGAAGGAGAGATCCAAGAGTAAGATTAATAGGGAATCAAAGTCAAGGGATATCAAATCTAAATCAAGAGGTAAGGGAATTACTTGTTGGAAATATGGAAAGAAAGGACATGAAAATAAATACTGTTGGTCAAAGGATATAGATAACTAACAACCAAACAAAGGTAAAGAAGTAAATCTTGCTACAACAAAGGTAATGCAGGATGTTCTTATTATTATTTTAGATAATAGAATTGAATCATGGGTTTTAGATTTAGGAGCTTCTTTCCATGCAACCCATAATAAGGGTTATTTCAAAAATTATTTCTAGGTCAATTTTGGGTATGTTTATTTGGGCAACGATGAACCTTGCAGTATTACTGGTAAAGGGGAAGTTCATCTAAAAATGCAAAATGGAAATACATGGGTATTGAAAGATGTGAGGCATGTGCCAAGCCTTAGGAGGAATATTATTTCTGCAGGAAAACTAGAAGAAGATGGTTGCATGGTTACAATTACAGGAGACTCTTAGAAAGTCACCAAGGGTGATTTTTTTGTGGTAAGAGGTAAGAAGGTAGGAACATTATATTTATCTACCCATGTTACTAATTCCTTTTTCTACATTATCTACTTCATATTCAGATGTATGTATGTGGCATAATCAGTTGGGACATATAAGTCAAAAAGGAATGAAGATCTTAAATGCTAAGGGTAAGTTATCAGATTTGAAAGATTTAGATCTTGATTTATGTGAACATTGTGTTTTTGGAAAGCAAAAGAGAGTGAGATTTCTCAAAGCTGGGGCAATTGAGAAGGAGCAGAAGTTGGAGCTTTTACACTCAGATGTGTGGGGACTATCTAAGGTAGCTTCTCATGGAGGATCCTAGTATTATGTTACTTTTATTGATGATGCTACAAGAAAGGTATGGGTTTATTGTATTAAACATAAATATGATGTTTTTGAAACTTTTTAAAAATAGAAAGCCCTTGTTGAGAATGAATCAAATTCAAATTTAAAGTGCCTTTAGATATGACAATGGTGGTGAATACTATAGCAAGGATTTCATTGATTATTGTTCAATGAATGAGATACGTAGAGAAAGGACGGCTCCAAGAACACCATAAGAGAATAGTGTTGCAGAGAGAATGAATAGGATAATCATGGAACGTACTAGAAGTACGATGATACATTTTGAATTGCCCTTGAAGTTTTGGGTAGAAGTAGTTGATACAACAGTTTATTTGATTAACCATGGGCCTTCAAGTTCACTAGTTGGAGGAATACTAGAGGAACCTTGGACTGGAAAAGAGGTAGATCTTTATTTTTTTCAAGTTTTTAGTTCAGAAGATTTTGTGCATATTTATAAGGAAAATAAGAAAAAATTGGATGCAAAATCCAAGAGATGCACTTTTATTAGTTATGGATCTGGTGATTTCAGATTCCATTTTTGGGATTTAGAGAATTCTAAAATTAGGAGTCATGATATTGAATGAAATAGAAAAAGAATGTACAAGGATCAAATTTTTGTACCTAAGGATGGAATGGTTGAAAATTTTGTGAATGAAAATGAACTCTCGGATTTAAAAGTAATACCGACAGGGTTACATAGTAACCGATGTCAATTAACCCTTGACCAACATCGGTCAGCAGAACCAATATCGGTTATAGAAGATCCAAAATGACATTAGTTAGCTGAACCGATGTTGGTTATAAGTGACCAGCGTCAGTCATTGATAGATTTGGATACAAATGTCTAGGAGGTCCAGAATGAGCCTCCGGTACCCCAAAATCCTGTGAGAAGGTCACAAAGGGTAAGTAAACCTCCAGAAAAATTTACACTTTCTCTATTTTATTTATTATTGATTGATAATGGTGAACCAGAGAGTTTTGAAGAAGTAATACAGGATGAGACCCACATGTAGTGGGAGCATGGCATGGATGAGGAGATTGACTCCTTGGAACAGAACCATAATTGGGATTTAGTTAAGTTTCTAGTAGGTAAAAGGAAATTACAAAACAAGTGGGTTTACAGGATCAAGGAAGAAGAGGGTGGAAAGAAAAGGTACAAGGCAAGACTTGTAGTAAAGGGATTTACACAGAAAATAGGCATTGATTTTGGTGAAATATTTTTTTCTATTGTTAAGAAGACTTCTATTCATACTGTATTGATTTTAGTTGCAGTAGAGGATTTACATTTAGACAAACTAGATGTCAAGATGGATTTCATTCATGGTGATTTAGATGAAGAGATTTATATGTAGCATCCACTTGGGTATGAGTTCATGGGTAAGGAGAAATTAGTGTGCATGTTAAAAAAGAGCTTATATGGGATCAAGCGAGCTCCAAGGAAATGATACATGAGGTTTGATAGTTTTATGCATGAACATGGTTACTTGAGATGTGAATCTGACCATTGTGTTTATTTCAAGAAGCTTGAAAATGGGAGCTATATTATTTTGTTACTATATGTGGATGATATGCTTATTACATGATCTAGTATGCAGGACATTGGTGAGCTTAAGGGAAAGCTAGCTCACACATTTTCTATGAAGGATTTTGGAGCTGCCAAAAGAATCCTTGGCATGCAAATACATAAAGACATGAAGAAAAACAAATAGTATTTATCTCAGGAGGATTATATCTACATGGCATTAGAAAGGTTCAAGATGTAGAATGTAAAACCTGTTAGTACACCTATGGCTGGACACTTCAAATTGAGCAAAGTTCAATGTCCTTCATCACATGAGGAGGTCAAATACATAACACAAGTACCATATGATTAAGAAATTGGGAGTCTCATGTATGAAATGGTTTGTACAAGACTAGACATTGCACATGTAGTGGGAGTTGTGAGTAGATATATGGCCAATCCAAGTAAAGAGCATTGGAAAGTAGTCCAATGGATACTCAGGTATTTGAGAGGGACATCTAGCATGCAGTTATGCTATGGAGGTTCATATATTTCATTATGTGGCTATGTTGATTCGGATATGGTTGGAGATCTAGATGGTAGGAGGAGCACTACTGGATATATTTTCACAGTAAGTGGGATGGAAGTTAGCTAGATTTCAAGATTGAAGAAGGTTGTGGCTTTGTATACTATAGAGGTAGAGTATGTTGCAGCTACAGAGGATAGTAAGGAGATGATATGGATGAGTAGGTTCATGAAAGAGTTGGGAAAGGAGCAAGATGATTACAAATTGTTTAGTGACAGTCAAAGTGCAATTCATTTGGAAAATAACTCAGCATTTCATTCGAGAATGAAACAAATTCAGTTGAGGTATCAATTCATATGACAGTTATTGGAGGATGGGCAATTGAGTTTAGAAAATATTCATATGAGATATAACCCTACGGCTATGCTAACAAATCCGTTAATAAAAGAAAAGTTGGGGCTACACTCTAATTATGTTGGTCTTCGAGTTTGAGACTTGAATATGAAGAAACAAAGATAACGAAGGATCCAAGAATGACGTTGTACAGGTATGGTGCAGTAATTAATCTCCAAGTGGGAGATTGTTGAGTTGTGGAGCTCAATTACTTTAGATTAGCATGAAATATGAAACTTGCTGGAAAACATAGTAACCGAAAGACATTATGGAGGTACCGACATCGATCACCTATGACTGGCATTGGTCAAGAAAGGAGGAACTGACATCGGTTAGGGATAACCGACGTCAGTTACCTATGTATGATTTTTTTAATTAACTCATGAGAGCTAGATCTATTTTTAGTGTTAAAGCATATCTATTGATTGTAATTGCATGGCTAAGTGCCCTAAGTTTTTATATGCCTATATAAGCATGAAAGATAGGGTTTAGAAGTAAGAATTAAGAAGAACTTGCAAAAGTTGATGATTATTGTGATAATAATTGTGAGAGAGAGAATTATTAGAGAAGAAGCAAAAGCTTGGGAGAAAGAAAGTACTGTACATCTGAGAGGTGTGGAAGATTGTAAATCTTCATTGTATATCTTTTGAAAGCTTTGGATAATAGATTAGGTTGTTTCTTGGTGGATGTAGCCCACACTAGGTGAACCATGTTAAATATGGTGTTGATTTATATCTCTTGTTTTGTGTATTTCTTCTGGTAGAATATCTACTTTTATTTGCATGTATGCTTAGATTTGATATATTATCTGTACAAGAGGTGTGCTAACCCCAACAATATTAATAATATAGGTGTAATAGTTAGTATTAGTATTTGGGTGAGTTGTGAGAACAATTCACTTAGCTATTTTTGTGTTTGAGATAATAAAGGGATGCGAGAGATATCCTAGGGATGAATCTGAATGATTCATAGAGAGAGATATGAGGGTTTGAAGATGAGTGTTGACCGCACCTTTATAGGAGATAAAACACTATAATTTATATGCTCCATCTATGTAAAAATATCCTGAATAAATTTAGTTTCTAATTTATAATATTTTGTGTTTTATTATTATGTAGTATTTAACAATTCTCAATGGGAAAGGACACATCTTTCTTCTTCCTGCTATTGATCTTTCCATTGACATGGGCTAGTTGTCTACAAACTTAAAATATGAATTTCTTCTTCCTGAAGATTTTGAAGAGTGAAGTCAAATCTGGATACCTTGATGAATGAGAAGGTTGAAAACTGTGTGAAGAAGGATCCATATTATGAATCAATACAAAATCTAGTGAGGATAACTTGAGCTCGAGGTTTCCTTCGAGAAGCCTCATAAGATACATCGTGAATGCATCATTTACCCTAGAAAAGTGACAGTCAGTCTCTTTAAAGATCAGGTTGGGTATTTCTCATAGGGTACATTATGAGAAATGTTTGGTGTGAGAATCAAGCCCCTGTAAGCTCTCATACTAGCAAGTGCATAAAATATATATGATATCATGGAAAACTTTATTGTGATTGGAAGTTGAAACAATTGGAAATGAATGATGTTACTGATGATTTGACCGTAGTTAATTGTTTTCTTACCTTTGAAGATGGTGAGGATGAATAATGTCATCCAATCATGGAACTATTTGGTCTTTTCCTCTTTAATCACCCTACTCAGGAGAATTATGATATTCGAGAACCCTTCATGATATTCATTTCTGGACCAAGACCTATGCATGTGGGAAGTGTTATCCCGAATTCACCCCTCGAGGTTAATATGGATAACCTGCATAATTTCTTCAGGCTTGAGCAAGTAGAATTGGTTCGAGGCCCAAAATCAGGTTTTGCGGGTTCCTTTGGCTCTTCTCTAACTTCCCTACCTAAGGAAAAAATTCAAGGAGTTAGAAAAAATTGTAAAAATCCAAAAAAATGGCTTCTTTTAGTGTATTGCGGAAAATGCAGAAGTTTTTGTCCCAGGCCACACAAGTTCAACCGGGATAGTTGGGCTCTGAAAAGGTGAAATAGCCGAAATACAAAGCAAACAGTGTATTGCAGAAAATGTAGAAGTTTTTTTCCCAGGATGCACAAGTTCAACCGAGACAATTGGGCTTTGAAAAGGTGAAATAGCCAAAATGCTAAGGAAATAATGTATTGTGGAAAAAGTAGAAAACTTTGTCCCAGGCGGTCCACGGGACATCGAGACAGTCAAGACGTAAAAACCTAATTTTGTTGAAATAGCCACAAAGGAAGGAGGCCTACGGGTGGAGTGGATAAATTTGACTGGGACAACTAGGACATAGGTATGTGCGGGATGCAAAAACCCACAATTACCGTAATATATAGGAAAATTCAACGCCCAACCTCCGAACTTCAAACGGCCATAAGATTTAACCCAGAGCTATGATTTTCATGAAATTTGACTTTCTGGAATGGGCATGACATACTCAGCCCCAGTCAATCAAAAAATCAGTCCTGTTAAATGCCAAAAATTCCTGGTAGATCCAAAATAGATTCTCACACTTAGAAGGCCATAACGTTTGCATTTCTCAACAAGAATACACAAAATTGGTACCGTTGGAATCATGGTTCTGAGACCAACGCACATAAATCAATAAATCTAGAATTTGATGAGTAATCAATGGTTATTTTATAGAAAATGTGGCCAGATTTATAGCAGCACGTTTTATTTGGTAGTTGGGATGCATTAATGGAGCATGGGCTGACATATCTCACTGCTGTAAGTTAAATGACAAAAATCCCTTACAAACCCAAAATAGTTTCCTACACTCAGAGTGCCATATATTTTTAAATTCTCAACAAAAATGCAAAAAAAATGATAATATTGGAATCGTGCTTTCGAGCCCGACACAAAAAATCAAGAAATCTAGAATTTGATTAAGAATTGATGGAGATTTTTATGAAAATGTGGCCAGGTTTAGAACAATGTTTTATTTGGTAGTTGGGATGCATTCAATGAAGCATGGGTAGACATTTCTCACTGGTGCAAGTTATGGGCCAGTATGGGGGGCCTTTTACAAGTAACATACCATCATTTCAACCCATTTATGATATCTTGCAAGTGGTAGGAGGATAGATTTTGGGATTTTTATTCTCTCTCTCTCTCTCTCTCTCTCCTCTCCTCGTAGAATTCTATAAATTGGAGTGTTGGGCTCATTGTAAAGCGAGATAGTTTTGAGTAGAAAAACTATGTCATATTGGTTTTGTTAAGCCAATGTGCTACATGACCTTGTAGTGGAATCCTTGCATGGTGATCCACACCCTTATTTTGTAATAGATTGAACTGTGCACATCGATGAAGCAATAGATACAAGTTTGTGGATGTGTCTTCCCCTATTGTGTTTGTTTGCATTCTTCTTACCTCTCCAACCTCATTAAAAATATATTGTGTCTATTTTATGTTGTTGTTGGGATTCATTATCATTGCGTGTGCATGAAATATTGTTTTGAATGTAGTTGCTAGATTGTGGGGAACTGTTATCACCCCTTCTAGTATGCACTTTTCTTTTGTTTTTCACACATTGGATACTACTCTTACACTCTTATTTTCTGGTGTATCACTGCTTTAGTGTATATTTTATTTTCAATTCTCTCTCTCCCTGGTCCCTTGGAAAGATAGATTAGGATTAGATAGTTTTCCTGCATTAGAGTAGATTGTGGCAGATAGTTTAGGAGCAAGAACCAACCTTATCTAGAGGATCATCTCAACCTCGTAAGTCCCACAGCTTGAGAGATGATCCAATGTCACACAAATTACACCAAATTCCCCACTCAAATCTTAGGCCATTCAGGGGTGATTTAATTTTATGATAACAGGAAGGATTCCTCACTTTCTTCAACCAAGACTTGTATACAAGTACTTGAAGGTATGAATATGTATTTGACCATTCACTTGTTAAAAACACCTTCTAGATGATGGCCATGTTGCTCTAAGTTGGAATTTACATACCCAGTGATATCCCACTAGGTGTGAGCACATCCAAGATTAAACTGTCATCTGGTCATATGATTCTCGTGTCTAGTTCATAATGATGAGAAAGATTCATGACCAATTCTGTGCTCTGAATGGATAGAGGATGGCCAACTGCAGCATACATTCCACTTGTGTAAATGTTTTCTTCCATAGACTCCTTGGGTCTACCAAACATCTGGTTCTTAAGGTATTCCAAATCCATGTGAGAAACATCACTATCACCCACTTCCGAGAACTATGATGAGAGAGTTAAAACATGCTCCAAAATAGAAAACTTTAACTGCACAATTTCACAAGTTGATTAGGTTAGAGAAAGTGATGAATATAGACCTTTTCTGCATCTAAAATGAACAATTTCTATTTTTAATAACTAGGAATTTGGGTATGCTTTTTTATGCTTTTTTGATTTTTTGTGCTTTTTTCTGTATCCCAAGACTCCTAACATACAATGTACACTTTTTTCTTCATTTTTTTTGAAATTATGGAGATCTTTCACTATTGCATACAGATGGAACTCCAATTTTTAAATTAGGGTCAAAATGGACTCCACCTCGACAACATTAGAGTCCTCCTTTAAAGACTAAAAGAAAGTCTTATCTTGTTGCTTAAACGTTAGTAATTGTTGGATCTAGTCCTTCGATAGGATGGAAAATTCATTGGGAAAGGGAGAGGGGAAGCCCCATTGAACTAGTTCCTCTATGCATTGCTTCCTCTCTTTGATCCCTAGTTAGAGCTGATTCAAGAGATTTTGGCACCTGATAACTGCCTTGTTACAACTTAGAATCTTGTTGATCTTTGTTGCATCCTCCTGTCTGTAATTCAAGCCCCTTACAAAGTAGATTCTGAAGATTCATATAGTTTTTGAACCAACATCTATGATTTAGGGACCATGGGGGATATGAAATTACTAATAGTGGATGCCAAGGATGCCAGGTTGGCGCATAGGATTTGTGCATCAAATATGAATATGAGTGTGGGACCTAGGTCTGTTGCCATGGTGGTTATTATTTTAAAGTAGAAAGTGTTTAACCCCTACAAAAATGTGACAATCCCCATTTCTAGGATTTTTGAGCTAGTTTCTGCTTCAAATCCTTGACCGCGTCTTCTGATGACTTGCAATTCATTTATAAGATACCCTTTTCAGCTTCTGAGGCACACAATTTCTCTTAAAGAGTGGTAACCTCTACTTTGTTGGAATCTATCTCCTTTTGAATGAGCTTTTTCTACTAATCAAGAAAAATGACAGTAGTTTTACATGCTCCTAACTTGGCTTCTAATGAGTTATTATTCACTTGAGAATCTACATTAACTTCTTGTGATGCCACCTCTTTTAACTCCTTGTGGAGTTGTTTTATTTCTTTACCTTTTCCTTTGATTTTATAATTCAGGTGGGCCACCATATTTTTTGTTTCTAGGAGGCTAGCCTCCGTTTTCTTCAACTTGTTGTTAAGCTTGAGATAGTTCATGTTGACCATGATAGTTGTTTCATTCATCAATTCAACCTTATCTTGAGGCTAGAATTGAGTAAGGTCTGCCGAAACAACACTGATGGAATAATCATTAAGTTGTATATGCTCTTTGGGCTTGGAAACATTGGGGACCATCTTGGTGATGGTTGGAGAGCTCTGCTAATGGTCATACAATGACCACATCTATTTCACATCTCTTGCCACCATCTCCTTTTTCTTCTTCTCCCTCCTATTATCTCGGGTCACTTTGGCCATCTCATCTCAGTTCAAAAAATATAAAGGAGAAGGGACTATCCTACCTACAAATGGGAATCTTTGCGACAGGATGTAGGGGATTATAACTGGCTATGGGGGCTAAGAATTAATGAGAGCCGTAGAAGGGATGGTAAAGAATTATGGAGAGAATGTGGGAATGGTGGTGGGTGGCAGAGGAAGGAAAGGGGAGCTAGGTGGAGGAAGATTCTGGGGTGGATTGATTAAAACAGGAATGCCCCCGGCCATAGAAATGAAAGGTGAAGGGGAAAGAGATGAAGGACTGGGAGGAGGTGAAGGGGTGGTGGAAGAAGAGGCCTCAACCATTTTCAACTTCTTCTTCAGAGGGATCTAGGGGTTGGCACCTTTACTCGTGGTTGTGAAGGGAAAGACTAATGGTTGTGGTAAGGTGAGCCCATAGGCTAGGTTTGACACTAGTTGCAATAATATCTCCACACCCTGAGGACCTGGTGCCATCTGAACCATGGGCGTGTAGCCCAAGGGATCGTACTAAGAAATGGAGGGAGGGAATCGAGGTGGAACTTGTGGTTCAGAGGAGCCTGAGGAATTTGTTGTGGCCTGCATGAGCTACTCTTTGGAGACCACCACTGCCTCCTCGCTGTCTGAATCAGAATTGTGCTCCGCATCCCAAAATTCATCCCAATGTTCAACTATTGTGCTCCTCAGAATTTTCCTCCTCATAATTATGCCCCACATCTGGAATTAGTGGGCACATCCTTGAAATTGAGGGTAGTCTTCCTGATTTTCTGCCTATATTTCCAATAGGCCTCTATTTTATCTACGCTCTAGCCCTTGTTATATAGGGTTGCCCTCAAGCCCCTGGTCATTATCACAATGGGGTCATACTTGTGCGAGACTGGTTAAAATGAATCCCATAGTGGAGTGAGGATGTCACTCAGTTTAACAAAAATACAAGGAACCTATGCCTAGGGAGATCTCATATCTTTAAAATACTTTCTGTGCTTGTACTGGTAGGATTTTGAGACTTTTCTTTGAGACATGGTGGTGGCCATCTTCTCTTCTGGGCCATACCTCCATGTGTCTTGGATCATGGAAAAGCTGTAGTGAGCCAAATTTTGTGTGAGTATATGCTTTGCCCTGCGTTTAGTTATAGTAACCATTCCCCTACTCAATGGGAGGTTGAACAATGCCTTCTTTTTATGTCCATAGACATATTCTATGTCAAGGAGCACCAACTACCTAGTTATCTCCAAACCCACCCCCCATGAAGTGAGGATCCTTGGGAGCATGAAGGATTCATCTCAAAATCAATGCAACCGGATCATTGAATATATGGTGCTAAATAAATAGTCACAGGGATGTAGGAGGTTAGACATGATGGCCCAAAATGAATCATTCATTCTATTATTGACCCTTTCTATGTCAAATTCATGTAGGAGAGGTGCAAAAAAATGGTTAGTGAACTCATATGAGGCCGACGAGTAGGACAACACATGAGTCTATGTAGACAATGGGATAACCTTATAAGGATTCACCACTATGTTCCATAGGTCCAAGGTCATAAATTGGATAAAGAACTAGGTGTTATGATACAAAATGAGGTGGAACAAATAGGAAGAATACCTGAAAGTGGAGTTCAAAGAGAAATTCACCAACTACTCGTAAATATATCCTCTTATGTCTTCAAAGAAATCAAACCAATATGCATGGTCCCTCTTTATTGATCTCATCCTAAAAAGGGCCCCTGCTTGCTAGTTGTGGAAATTTCTATCCAAGTCTTGCATGAAAATGAATGCTAACAAGGAGCAGGCATCCTTTGAATTTTCTATGAACAATTTTAGTGGGATTGGGAATCTTGGTGTTCTGGAGATGCTTGAATCTGCTTGTAGTAACTCGCAGTTGATGAATGTGTCTTTATTTTGGTATTGGGCCTAGACACCTTGGAGTTTTGCCACATCTTAAAAAATAGCCGTTTTTTCATAGGGTAGGGCCAATATATCCCCGATGGTGTGTGGTGTAATTACCACCTGCATGTTTTGGCCCTTGATGGTGTTGGAATTAGGGCAAAAGAATGTGAAAACATTTACACGAGCTCTAGATATGTGTGCACAAGAGGCACCATGTATTGGGCGAGTGTAGAGGTCTAAATTCTGGATCTAAAGGATTCAAAATCTCCTAGATTTAGGAATTTGGCGTGGGCAACATCTCTCAGAGTCTTTGGTTTTTTTGGCGAGGACGGGATCGCATAGCCCATACATAAAGTCTTTGACCATGGAAGTGTCACTAAATTGTGTTGCCTTGTTTGTGAATCTTATCCTTGGGTTGAGAGAGTGATGCAGCACCGGGCATCCTGTGTAAGATTTTGTTTGAGGTAGGGAACAAGAAGCTACCATGGCTGCTCTAAAACTTGTGAAATCTTTGGTTATTTGAAATGGGGACTCAAAAAATTGGGGGAAAACTATTAGCGCTCAGAATGAAGCTTTGGTGACTTCAAAAATTTCCTCAAATAGCCTCTGCAACTCATGCAAAATAAAGGCTCGTGCATAAATTAGGTCACATCATATAACAATACTTTGGTCGAATGATACCTAGCACTGAGTTTTTCATTCCCAAGAGATTTTTCATTAACAATCTGATCCCTTTCATTTATTATTTCAAAAGGCCATTAAGATCATTTATTTCGGGGAAAATTAGGAAGGTACAATAACTTTCAAAACTCCAAAAAGGGGGAAAATGGTCTCCGCAAGAGACACGTTTCTGAAGACACTTGTTCGAAGGGGCAACACTGTAAAACAAGGGAAAAAGAAGGAAGGGGACTATACATATGATACAAAATTTACAATAAAATTTTCAATGGAAAGGTTTGAGGTGGATCCCATTCACTGGAATCATAAGGGGCTCACCTTTCATAGTCTTGAGCTCGAAAGAATTATGTTGTTTGCATGTAGTGATTTTGAATAGTCCCACCCAGAGAGAGTCATATTTTCCATGATTACCAGGCTTGGTGGCCCTCACATCCCACTTTAAGAATAAAGCATCGTCTTGGAAATCAAGTTCTGAAGTATTTTGATCAAACCCAGTCTTGACAATCTACTAACGGATGATTTTGGATTCATGGGCTGCCTCCCATATTTCTTGAAGCTCTATCAGCTCTGTGAGTCTTACCTGTATCGATCCATGTTCCTCGGTCTCAATTTATTTCAACAACTGCAAGGATGGGACCTCCACAGTGATAGTCATTACAAAAATTTTACCATAGACCAATTCATATGGTGAGGCCTTTCAGATTTATTTGGGCATGATTTGATCAACCCCTAAGGCCATCTCTACATGCTCATGCCATAATTATGTTCATCTCTCATCCTTTTTATGAGTCTGATTAGATTCTTGTTGGTTGATTATGCAAAACCATTACCTTATGGGTAGTAGTTAGAAGATTTCTTAATATAGATTCCATTCCTCATTGCAAATTCAGACACTCTGGCCCCCAGAAAATCATTTGCATTATCTAATATGATTGTGCGGGGGGATCTGAAGCAGGTAGTGATATGTCAGAGAAGTTATATGATCATATTATCTATAACTTCCTTCAATAGACTTGCCTCTGTCCATCAAATGAACTCATTAGTGGCAGTGAGAATCCACTTGTGACCCATGCTTGAAACTCGATTAACCATTCCAATGAAATATAGACCCCACTATGCGAATGGTTCCTCAACTAGGATGGGGTTAAGGGGGAGTGTGATATTTCTTTGTAAGCCCATGTAGAACTGGAAAATTTTGCATTTTCTCACCATTGCATAGCAATCCACAAACAAACTGGGCCAAAATCATCCTACCTGTAGAACTATTATGGTTGTGGTTTTGGACGAGAAGTGGCCTCTCGAGCTTCCATGATGTAACACATGTAAGACCTTTTTGGCCTCCTCACTTTCTAGGAATCTAAGTAAGATCCCATAAAAGTTACTTAAAAAAAATAAACTATCAATTATGATAAATTTAGATCCCTGTTGTCTATAATATCTTCTCTTTTTAAGAGGAAGGTGACTTGGATACTCACCTGTCTGCATGAAATGCATTCTATCTGATACCCAAGTTTTGGATTTAATTTCTTGAATATGGAGTGCCACTTCAGATTCTTCATTTATTGGGGTCATTGGATCTTGTGCGAGATACTAGCACATACCTCTTCCTCTTACCATATTTGTGGGATTTATTTCAATGTCATATTATAGGCTTAGTGATCCAGTTAGCCCCTTTTTTTGTTATCTCACCTTATTTGATGTATTATTTGACACTTGAGTGTGCCAGTAAGACTGTGATCTTTCTGTTGGTAACTAGGTGTATGAATTTATTTAAACCTTTAACAATTGCGTAATATTATCTCTCCATGAATTTTTACCTTGTATTATAATCATGGAGGGTTTTTGAAAAGAAAGCAACTGGATTCTCCTCTCTGTTGCCCTCTCCTTTCTATGTCAGCACATATGCTACACTTTTCTTGCTCCCATATACGTACATAACAAAATCCTTGGAGAAGTTTTGGTTGTGTAGCACCGAGGTAAATGAAATTTCTCGTTTGATCCCCTTTAAGGCTTGATGAACTTCAATGGTCCATTTGAAGCTTATATTATTTTTTCGCATTAGTGGGATTAGGTGGATCATTCCAAAAAAATTGAAATGAATCTACTGATGAAGTTAATCCTTCATAGGAAAGATTGCACTGCCTTTATTTAATAGGTAGGGGAAATTCCAAAATGGACTTGGCTCTTTCTGGATCAATTGAGATTCCATCCCTTGAGATAATGTGTCCCAAGAGTTTACCTTGTAGAACTCCAATAAACACTTCTTCAGATTCAGAGATATTACGAATTCCTAACATTTCTGAAATACAACTTCTTGGGCATTAAAATGATCCTCCACTATTTTGGTAAACACTGTGAGGTAATCCAAGTATATTAGGATTATCTTGTTGATCAGCTCTCCAAATGCGGCATCCATGGATATTTGAAAGGTTGTAAAGGTGGTTTTATGTTGGTCTTCCTCCACAAGCCATATTTTGTTGTAACCCCAAAAACCATCAAGCAAAGAAAATATTTCTGAACCCACTACTGTTTGTAGTATTTGTTCCATGGAAGGTAAGGGTTAATGATCCTTAAGGGACACCTTATTCAAATCTCTGAAATCCACATAGAGTCTGATTTCACCATTTTTCTTTCCTACTGGTACCATATTGGACACCCATGTGGAGTTGTTGATTGGGAAGATTGTTTTATCATCTAGGAGCTTCCTGAGATCTTTAGAATTGAGAGACTCTATCTTTGGATTCAAGGGTCTCTGCTTCTAACGTATAAGTTTTGTCTCTTTTTCTAGATCAATAGTATGCTAGATGATGTCCTTGTTATAACCATGTAGGTCTTCATAAGTCCAGACTATTACGTTATCATACTTATGGCATAGAGCCACAAGTCTCTCTCTTTCCTTCTGAGTGACTATTTTCCTAGCCTTTAACTTATTCCCATCAGACACTTCTAGCTTATCATAGTATTTCTTGACTACCGCAAAATTTCTACTGGTTGTATTAGCATCATTGGATTTGAAAATATTTTCCAACGTTATCAATCCTTTTGGAAGCTTGTTTTTTTTGAACTGGATGACTTGATTTCCATATGCTTCTTCAATTTTGGGTTGGAGTTGATCTGAAAAATCTTCAGACTATTGTAACAAGATTAATATCTCATGATCACTTTCGAAGACTTTCTAATGATCCATATTATCAGGTATGGACAGGAAGATGATAAATTTCACCACGTCTTTGTTTACCAACAGATCGTGGGTTGGGTCGAATTGTGATCTGATCGGGGCCATTCTATTTTATTCTATGTTTTGCTCCTAAGGGATAACCTTAATGTTAAAGGCCTCAAATTCCTCAATAAGATCCCATAAAATGTGACAATAAGACCTCATCCTTGGATTTTTTACTTTGGGAGTTCTTCTTACTTGTGTCACTACTAATTTAGAGTCCCCAAAAACTCGTAGTTTTTGTATGCCCTCTTTCCATGCCAATGTCAAAAAATGTACTGAAGCCTTGTACTCTACCTCATTTTTGGTGCAAACAAAGTGGAAGTGAAGTGACCTGAGTATCTTCCTTCCATCTTGTGAAGATAGGCATATCCCAGCTCCTGATCCATTTCTGATTGTCTCCATCAAAATGTATAATCCACATTAGAGAATCCTGTATAAGATTATTTTCATCTTTACTATCCTCCCTCGTAATATTTGGGATGTTGGGATTTTCATCAAAGATCACATAAGTAAGTAACCCAGTGGAATAAAAATTTCCAAAGGGATCTATAGGTGATAGGCCAACCAAATAGTTTCCACTTTTATGGTCACCATCATCCATATACGACTCTTCCTCTCAAGTGATAATGACATGGGAGGCCTCTAAACCTAAGGCCACTTGATCCGTAATATGTTCCTTTGTGAGATGTTGTGATAGCACCTTCATTTTAGATTCGTACTTAGTCTGAAGAATCAAATGAGACCAATAAAGGGACATATATCATCTAATTTTATCCGTGAAATCACAGGACATAGATAGTTCGAAGACTGTCAAAACATCAATTACCACTATATCCTATGGAATAGTTATGTTCAGGGAGGAATAGAGCTACAATGGGAGACATCTAATAACAATAATGGTTTGAACTGATTTACCATCTAGCTACATGCATCCACTCTTTAGGGGCTCATATTTAACTACCAAAACATACATGATTTATTTGGGAAGGACTGTAGTGCTTTCCCCAGAGTATATCATGGATTTATGTAGTAATTTATTTTACCAATTATAAGAGTCATGAAGAAGGGTTGGGGTCTTGATTTATTTACCTCTTCTTTCTGGTTCATCAACACTGACTCTGTTTGAACTTGGGTCATTCTGAGCTGCTCTTTCCCCTTCCTCGTTGTAGTTAAGCTGCCACTATATTTCAGTGCTTCTTGAAACAACTCCTTTTGTTCCAAAATGCCCAAGATATCCCACATGGATACATTGGCTAGTCCCATTTTAAGTTGTTCGACCACATTCATCGGTCCGACTGGTTGTGCTTTGGAGTATTGCTGGTATTTTACCCTCTTAGCCACTGGATGGAAGGTTCCTTAATTATGAGTAGCTTTCAGAGTCTCTTGTCTAGCAGTGGGTGGAGGGGCAGTGAATGTAGGATATTATTTCCTTTCCTCATTTGTTGCTATAGGAACATGGATCGTAGCTTCCGCCATCCACCTCTTGGATCGAATGTTGTAATGTGACTGTACTGGATTCTTAAAAGTGGATGCTTTGTTTGTGAATACAAATTATTCTCCTTTAACCCAAGATAAAAGCACATGTTTAGGTGCAATCTCTACCTCCTGTTCCAGGGACATCCCTTGCATTTGTGCAACTAAGGCCGTGATTTGAATTCCCAGAGATTGGTAAGGTTTGAAAGTATTGACATCATAGCCTTCCCTCACTCTTTTCTCTGTTACCTTTTACTGTAGATTCCCTTAGGGGAAATATCTTGGCATATGTGGGGTATTGCAAAGGAAACACCAAGCATTGGGATCTTCTGCCAAATTATTTTGTCCTGGAATCATCTCTCTCCCACTATTGGGTGGAAGGGTCTAGAGTGGTGTTGGTACTGGGACAATTTGGTTAGACGGATGTGATGGCGGTGGTATCGGGGAATTTTGAAATTGCAGAGGATAAGAGGGTCTACTCCCTTGATATCCTTGATAATACTATCTCAAGTAGGTGTTTTGATTCTTTTTTAGATTAACTATCTTGTTAGAGAAGTTCCTAAGGATGGTTTTTACTTCCTCCATCTCCGAAGAAGAATAAAATGACGCTCCGGAAGGGCGATGGCTCCTTGAGAGGATGGGTAGATATATATATAAACACAGGAGATTGGGCATAACTTGAGGTTTTATCTTGGGGAATGGGATCTATCTCAGGAAACACTAAAAAAGTGAGCTTCGAGGGAAGTTTCCTAGCATCTATTAAGTTATTCTCAGCCTGGAATGCAATATTGTATGCTTGTGGAAAATAATATCATTGTAATGAATTAATAATAAGGGAAATATCCAAGATTAGAGATTTTAGATAAAATACAGTAGCCTTACCTACAGGTGGTCTGGCTATAACTGTAAGCCTTTGAAATATATTTTGGAATATGGTATTGAACTCAGTCATGGGATCTTGCAGAACTTTCTTGATAGTGATAATTTATTGTAGGAGTGAAGATCTATCTCCATTTTCACTGAATATTATAAAATATACATTTACCAATTAATCTTAGGTACCGATAGAGTTAGGAGTTAAAGACCTGTACTAGTCGAGAGCTTTTCCCTTAAAGGAGGTAGCTAGTAACCTTAAGGAAACATATTTCTCTATGATGTAATGTACCATGCATATCTCATCAACATATTAAAGATGTTCCTATGGGGTATTGAAGTATTCACCATTGAATTTAGGTAGTTCCTTTAGTGCATTTACTGGGATGGGATTCCATGTTGTCAGAGGTACTAGAAAGATGAGTGAAATTCCCTGATTCCATGGGATGAAATATCTCAGAGGAGGTTGATGAACCATAGTAATGGGTGTGAGAACTCTAGTGGATTGCAAGAAGGGCCTACTAGGTGGAGGTTTTGAAAGAGTTCAGTTTGAAGGGAATGGAGATCTTTAAACTATCTTGCTCTTCTCCCTTCGCTTGGGGATAAATGCAAGTATTAAAATACACCTTCTTGTCTTGTTCTAGACCTGTTTTGGATTCTTCTCATGAATTAGGGGCACATATGGATCACCAGTGTTGTTATAACCAGTTAATATCAAATGGAGTCACCAGATGTGTTATTGTAGAGCCTCTAAAGGCTAGATTTTCATCAAGACACACATCAAAACTTGATAAAAACTTGAAATATTAATTTCTAGTCCTACCAGGATTGCCAGGAAAACTGTTGTCAATTATATTTGCAGATAAACCATCAAAGTTGTGGGGAATCTTAGGGATGTTGGACTTGACCCCTAAGATAACCTCTAGGTTTTATACAAACTGGATCTTCTATGATTTGGATTGAGATAAGGGTTAGAGAGAAAATGAAACAAAATGAAAAATTCTAAGGTGATGCACAAAATATTTACTAAAATAACATAGAGATTGTTATTGAAATAACTCATAGATAAGTTGAAGAGAATCGAGCATGCTCAACTATTTCTAAGATATTTCAGACCATCAAAGGCTAGATGAAACTTAAAATAATCACGTGCACAATGAATAAATTTATGTAAAATATCTAAGGTCATGTAACACAATAGATATTTAAACATTCATCAAGAACTGAAATAAGAGTAAACAAGAAGAAATAAAGGACTCAGAATATTGCAAATTTTTCAGTGCACAGAACAAGAACTCTTATTTATAAAGAAAATAGTACATAAGGCCATAATGGCACATATTACAATATTTCCTTACAACATAGCCTTGCTAAGGACAATGAAAAAAATAGAATGAACCTAAAATTCTCTTCTATGGAACTCTAAAACTTGATTTATGTCCATATTATTATTGGCACAAGAACATTATCTTATAGAACCTGCTACTCTTGCTCCAACGCGCATTCATTCAAAAACTCCACCATCCACATTTAGTTTTTACCTACGTGATCTTTCAAACTTCAGAGAAAATCTCAATTGCATGCTTTGGGCCCCAAGATTGCATTCAATCCGGTGAACCTTGAGTCCTTTACTTCTTTAGTTGGTAATTTTGATGGTGGTATCTACATGTGTGACACGTGGATGCCTCAGGCGGCTTTGGGGCTTCAAATTTTTCCTTTCCTTTTGAATATGCACCTGGGAGACACGTGGAGGCTTGCGTATTCCTCTAATCTATATTATAATTTT
Organism: Taxus chinensis; assembly: GCA_019776745.2. Classification (NCBI taxonomy): domain Eukaryota; kingdom Viridiplantae; phylum Streptophyta; class Pinopsida; order Cupressales; family Taxaceae; genus Taxus; species Taxus chinensis. The sequence continues at coordinate 175,362,749 of CM034154.1, forward strand.
CAGCCCACTTGAGTTGCTTTTCCACACTTCAGCCAAATGGTCAATTCTCATTGCTTGAGGGATCTCGATTCTTTGTGCTTTCTCCAAAATGCATTAAAGGGACACGTGGATACCCTCCGTGTATAGCTCCATACTTAGGCAAAATTTAGTCCTAAAAAAAAAAACATCAAAAGGAAAAAGGGATCAGGTGATAAAAGATAATAGAAATGGAAGAGCCCCGAAAATGTAGAAATCATTCTAGAATGCCCAAATCACCACAAGTGTTGTCAAAAGAAACATAATAAGAACATATAGTATCCAAATGATGATAAATTCCATGTCCATCATTACATAAAAAACAATGATGATAAATTCCATGTCCTCAAATGGCCCCATACAATGAGGTGAAATATTAGAACCCTTTCCATAGAGGGTTGGCCTCTTATGTGGATGAAGTCTCAAGAAGAATTTTTCACCCAATGATAAGTGACGATCAGTCCTCTTGTTGTCTACGTAGGCCTTCTGACATACTCTAGCTTGCTCAAGACATTTCCTGATAAAAATAACCTACTACTCCAAGTTCTAAAGGCAAGCTGGCCAAAGTACAACCCTATTTTCTAGCCTATCCTAACTCAAAGGTGTCCTACAAGATCATCCATACAAATCTTGATATGGATCTATACCAATAGAACTGTGATAACTGTTTTCGTAGGAAAACTCCGCAGGGTAAAAATAGTCCTCCCACTTCTTATGCTGGTCCATCACATACATGCAGAACATATCCTCAAGTACCTAATTAATCCTCCCTATCTAACCATTTTTCTATAGGTGATACGTTAAACTAAAATTAATCTATGTTCCCAAAGTGGTATGAAATGAAGTCTAGAAGTCCAAAGTGTATGTGGTGTCCCTATCATTGATAATGGTCATCAGAATCTTGTGCAATCTGACAATATCCTCCAATTTTTTTTTGGCAATGTTGATTGTATTATAGGTGACCTTGGTTGACAAAAAGTGCTCAACCTTGGTCAACTTGTCCAAAGTGGCCATGATGGCATCATGATGATAAGAATACATAGGGAGTTTGATGGTGAAATCCATGGAGATGTCATCCCACTTCTACTCAGGAATGTCGTGAGGATACGGAAGTCCTGTGGGATGAGAATGCTCGACCTTGACCCATTATCACTCAAGAAAATGAGATATAAATTAATCTATATCCCAGTAAATACCAGGCCAATAATAAAAATCTCTCATATTTGGGTGCATATTCTTCACTCCTAGATGTGATGTATAAGGGGCTTAGTGAAATAGAATGAATATATGAAGATCACCTATCTGAGGCACATAAATGCACCTCCAAAACCAAAGTAGCCCATCTACCTCTGTAATAAACACTGAATACTTGCCCTCTAAGGAACCCTGTGACTCAAACATCTAATTAGTACCTTCATAGAATTTTTCCTTTAGAAGACGTTGAAGAATCCTGTCTCGAAGATTTGATTGTTGTGTTATGAAAGAAATCACATGTCATTGTATACTAAGTGCATCTACTATGACATTATTATTTCCTTTGATATATTGGACATCCATGTCATACTCACATAAGAACTCCATCTAACGCCATTAATGAGCATTAACATTTGGTTGTGAGGAGATATAATGAATACTGTGATGTTCAGTCCTCAAAATTAAAGGTCTACCCAAAAGGAAATGATGCCAATGCACTAGATTTGTAAGCTCCAAGTTATGGTTAGGATATTCAAGCTCAAAATACTTGAGATTATGTGACACAAAAGCAACGACCTAACGCTCCTGTATAGTAACTACTCCCAGAACGTCTAATTAAGCATCGATACAAACCACAAAATATCCTATTGGATCTGGAACTGCTAAGATAGGTGCCATGGTCAGTCACTCCTTATGTAGCTGAAAATCTTGCTCAAAATTTTTTAACTAGTAAAATTTCTTCCCTTTCCACTAAAGAGAAGTAATAGGATGCAAAATCCTCTAAAAGTCCTGAACAAATTTTCTGTAATACCCTGCTATTCCTATAAAACTCCTCACCTCTGTCACTGAAGTGGGTGATGGAAAATCAAGGATGGCTCATATCTTAGAGGGATCTACCAAGATACCCTCTCCTGAAATGATGTGAGCCAAGTATTGAATCTCTGACTAAAAGAAAATGCACTTCTTTAGGTTCCCAAAAAGCTTTGGATCTCTCAAAACCTGTAGTACCTATCTCAAATTCTCCTCGTGTTCCTCCTCAGAATGAGAATATATTAATATATCATCAAGAAACACCAAGGAAAAACGGTCCCAAAAACTCCATTCACGAGGCTCATGAAAATAGCTGGGGCATCAGTCAAAGTAAACGGTACAACAATGAACTCATAATGCCCATAATGAGTACAGAAAGATGTTTTGTGAATATATGCATCTGTAATGTGTAACTACTAATATCCTAACTTGAGATATATCTTAGAGAACACTTTGGCTCACCTCAACTGATCAAATAATTCATCAATCCTCGGAAGTGGATAATGGTTCTTAATTTGAACCTTATTAAGCTTCCTGAAATCAACACAAAGCTTGAGAGAACCATCCTTCACAAAAACAAATTATGCCCCTATGGAGACACACTAGGGCGAGTAAGTCCCTTCTCAAACAACCCCTCTAGCTAAATATTGAGCTCGTGAAGCTCTGAAGTCATCATTTGATAAGGTTCCCTAAAAATATGTGCTTCTCTTGGTACTAGATATACAGTGAAATCCACCTCTCTACGGGGTGGTAACCTAGGAAGATCACTTGAAAAGACATCTACAAAATCCCCCAATATTGCATTCTCATTAAGAGGCGAGTGCTATGAAGTACTCTCTAATTTATCACTAATCGTAATCATAATCAAATGAAAACCCTTGCGCATGATCTATTTGATTTTCTTAGTGGAGATCATATGTAAGGAAATAGGCCTTTGTATCCCAGAGATAACAACTGAGTTCCCAAGGTCATCCTGACACTCAATGATCTTCCCTCTATAGTCTACTTTGGCATAATGAGACTCAAGCCAATCTATGCTGAGAATAACCACGTAAGAGCCTAAGGGAAACACTCTAAGGTCTAAGGTAGTGGAGAATACTCCAAAATAGAGTATATGACTCTCCACGTAGGTATCCACTGTGATTTTAGCCCTAGATGCCAACTTGACCGCTAACTATCTGGCTGCCTAGCCACTACTATCCCAAGATGGTCCACTCTATAAGTTTATATAAATGAATCTGATGCACCTAAATAAAAAAGAATTGAGATAGAAATACCCCTGATAGTACCTTTCGTCTCGATAACCATGACCTAATGTTCTCCCTAGTGGTTATCTACTTATGCGTAGGTGTGATGGGAACGTCCTATGTCTACCAATGTCTGCTCAGAGATAGGATATATTTGTCTATTAATGGTGGCGAGTTTGTGTGGACACATATGCACATAGTGATCATGGGACCCACAAATGAAACATCCTACTACACCTCTGAGAAGGGGTCCCTCTCATACTCTAATGTATTGAACCTGCTGGCCCGACCATGGTATACTAATGAGTACGAGCTGGTTATACCTTCTAGGTACCCTATCTCATGTCTCTACCCACACCAAACCTCCTCAAACTCCACCTCTATACATACTTTGTGTCTTCCTAGTACTCTACTACTGGTATGACTGGTGCTGAGCCTATTGATGTGTGTACAGTGGAGGCCTCAAGACTGATTATGGAAGCCTGAATCCTCCTCTAGGGGTCGTGTCATACCCCATGATCTTTGATCTTGAAATGACTACATCTTCTCCTGAAACTTACCCCTATTCCTATTTCTGTGCTCTTGAGCCATGTTCTTGTTCTCCTCAAATAGGCAGGCCTTCTCTATGGACTTCTCAAGTGTCAGAGAAGATAACATCCTAATGGCCCCAGCTATATCTACATTCAATCCCCAAATGAACCTATTGATTTACAATTTCACATCCTGTAAATAATCCACATAATGCAACAAATCAATAAATAAAATCTCATACTCTTTAACCATGCTTGAACCCTTTCATAGATCATAAAACTCGTTGATCCTCTTATAAAATAAATTATTAGACATGTATTAGGATCTAAAGCACTTATAAAATAGATCCCAAGTCACTATATCTCTATTCAGATGGATATTTCGATACTCATTCCTCCACCATATGCCTGTTATGTCATGAAGGAGGTGTATCACAAACCTATGCTTAACATTTCTCTCATATGAGTGCAATCCAAAGTAACTATCAAGGCTTAAGATCCATGACATGGCCCTGAATCCATCTGAGGTGCCACTGTAAGTAGGTAGTTATAGACGAAGTAGATCCCTAATTACACTACCTAGGTCATGATCCTAATGCCAATGTCTAACCATTTTCTCAACTAGTGAATATGGTCATCCCTCCTGAAATGACCCCTTAATGTTGTGAGAGAGGCTATGATGAAGTGATTAATCTCTCTCATGGTGAATAGAAGGGCTACGAGACCTCTCTTGTCTCTGAGTGTCATGATGATGTGGTTCTGAGTGGGCACCATCATATGGAAGTGTGTCATCTCCTTAAAAATATATATCTTCTTCTTTCTCCTACTATGGAGGGAGATGCTACTGCAAAACCTCCATCGTCTGTTGTAGCTCCTTTAATTTCTAGTGTCCAATATAAGGGGCATGTGGCTTGGGTGTAGGGGACCTACATCCCAAATCCCTGACTGAATGAAGTCTCATACCTTGTGCATGTGGCATCCAGTGTACGTAATGAAGGGGCAAGTTATAAAGTTGTGTAAGATAGCGGAAATGGTTTAAATAGTTTTCCTTTATTGTTTTATCCATTATTAATTAATTTTAAAGTTACACCTAGAGCATCTGGTGTGTGATCCTGAGCTCTGATTCCATATGTAATGCCCCAATTTTGGCACGTCTAAAACCAAAACTAAACACCAAAATTTTTTATTTAAAAAAAAACTTTAATAAGGTCTAATCTAATGTTTATCACTCGTAAAATTTTAAATCCAACCACTTATATTATAACACTTTTTTTTCAATGATAAAATTTCACTTTATCTTAATATTATCCCCCCACAACTTTAAAATCACATCACCCAAGTCTATTCCCCTCCATAATCCTTATATTATTTTCCCCCTAGGCACCCAAATTAATTAATTCACACCATTAAATAAACTCACCCCATTTAATTAACTCCCGCAACCCCATTTATTTATTCCACTTCACCCCTGTTATGAAAACCCATTTTAAATCCCATAACTTAAAAGGGGAAGAGGGTTAAATCACAACCTTTGGAATTTAATCTCATCCTGTAGATTCTTAGGTTATCCTAAAACCCTAATTCTCTCTTTTTGTTTCTCTTTTAACTTTTGTGTTGACTCTTTTTCACTTCATTTGTGTAGGTAGGCTTTGGGAGGAGGAAGAAGAGACAAAGGAATTTCATGGAGAAATATTGATCTCCTTTCCAAAGCATATAGTTTAAGTTTTTTTAAAACACATAACACGGAAGGGAAAAATCTTTCCCATTGGTTTTGAATCTCCCTTTTCCTTTGTACATTCATTTATGCAGGGTATTTTTGTTTTGGTTGTAAGAACACACACACACACACACACACACACACACACACACACACACACACACACACACACACACACACATACACACACACACACACACACACACACACACACACACACACACACACACACACACACACACACACACACACACACACACACACACACACACGGTGGAATTTTTTTCTTTTCTTATTTTTACATAGTTAAAATAGGAGGCCAAAGCATCTGGACAGGGGGTCCACTATGGTCGCGGAAAAGGTGTGGGGAGTCCAAAGAGGGAGGGTACGAGGTTGTGGTGTGGCCAAGCCACACCATAACATTGACAAAATGGTTTTAGAGGGGCCCAGGGGTTCGCCACCCCCCCCCCGAATTTTCTCAAACTCTTTTTTTCTTTATTAAAACCAACAACCAATCATTGGGGAGCTTAGATTTCACATAAATTGTATTTTTTAATTTTTAATATTATATATATATGTATATAAATAGACCTAAAATCTATTTATGTGAAAGCATAAAAAAACAAGTTCAAAAATGCTAAAATCTTTCTTTTTTTCCTATATATATATATATATATGGATTTGGTGATGCATTCAGGGATGATGTCTAGTCTTTTTTTTTAATTTCTCAAAGTGATAACAATATATGTGTCAGTATGTTGTCAAAATGGTAAATATATAAAACTCTCTCTCTGTGTGTGTGTGTATACATATGTATATATATACAAATATATATATATATATTACATATATTATATACATATATATATATATATATATATATATATATATATTAACAATCGTGCGCTGGTATATATATATCTATATCCATTATATATATATTACATATGTATTATATTGTTATATATATAAGGTATAATACATAGGTATATATATAGATGTATATGCTTATATAAGATATACATACATACATACATACACACATACACACACACACACACACACACACACACACACACACACACACACACACACACACACACACACACACACACACACACACACACACACACACACACACACACACACACACACACACACACACACACACACACACACACACACATTTGTATATAAGGATTATGTTTATTTCCAGGTTTGAGTGCATATATAAAAAATATAAAGAAGATAACACTATAAAAAATGAGTTTATTACAATATTCAAATTTTCCATTTTCCTTTAAGAAAATGCACTTCATAACATAGGATAAAATAAAAAGGAACTCTAATTGCAAGAGATAAATTTTAGGCATTCAACTAAGATTAATTCACCACTCTTTTAGTGATTCACAAGTAACTTCTTTCCTTTAACACTAAACAAAATGGGAGCTATATATCTTCAAGATTTCAAAGGGAACAAACAAGCTTTAAGGTTTTACTAGCTAATCATTTAACACATATTTTAAGAGAAACATTCTTTTCATATATCCTCCTTTTACAAGAAAAATGCATCCCTTTTTACTAACATGTACTAAGAAATTAAAAAAAAACAAGACCTTCATTCCTTAATATTCATAATTCATGCCAATAAAATCACATTTGATGAACCATAATGAATTAATAAATATGAAGCTCATTTTTATTAATACCACAAAACAAGATAAATAAGCCAAGAGTAACAAGATTTAGTGAACTCAATATTCAATCATTTCCTTAAATCTTGTTTTCAAACATACAAGATAATGCAATCTTTCCATTCCACAAATTTTACCTTACAATCATTCTTTCAAAATAGGTGAAAACTTACACATAAAAACTTCCATTAACTAAAGTTTACAACATTTATAAAAGGAAAGGATTGGAAGCTTATTTCAACATGAAAGAATCAATATTTCCATACAACATCATTCATCTTCAAGGCAAGTAAAAAGACTCAACCTATCACATACAACCCTTCAAGTTCCTTATCAAGGAAGGAGAAACTTAACAATTGATACAACAATATTAGGTGCAAGATACAAGTTTCTTCTCAAAATGGGAGACTTCTAAACAAGAGTTACAACATGATCACAAGAGAAAAATAAAATCTAAGTGTAAAACTCTCTCCCCTAAAATGGGGAATAACATGTCAACATATCTAAATTTTCTTCATCAAGTTCCAAGCTAAATCTGCAAGTTCTCCACTTCAAAATGGTCTTCATAGCACAAGAAGAAATGGCCCAGTTACCTCCCAACCTATTAGAATAATTACATTCCATCTCCAACACATGTAGGACATGCTAGCTTCCCTCCAAGCACATGGGGCATAAAGGATGCATGCCTCAAGTTGCACAAGTAAATAGGGAAGGGTAACAAAAACACAAGCACAATTTTTCAACATACACAACAAATGAAACAAACAACACATGAGGGAAAAATCCATTTTTTTCCCAAAAGGGGAAGAGTGAAAAGAATCCCATATGAAGCCAAATTATGAACCAATCATAGGAACACAATAATAATCTCCAAGAACCATCCTTATCTCTCCAAATCATAAATTCCCTCCTTATCTCTCCAAACCAAGCACCAAACCTCCTCCTTGGAAGGATTTTTAAACCATATATGATTTCCTCACCAAGGATGGGGAAGGAAGTTCAAACCATATGAAAACCCTTCCCCACATCAAACCATATGAGTGGAGGAATAAAATAAGACCAACATGGCTTGCCCATCAAGCCATGTGGTAAAAGGGGTCTTCCTCCCTCTTCCCCAACACTCCAAAATCCATCACAAAGCATGATAGATGGAGAAAAAGACAAGATAAAAAAATCACAAACACTCGCATAACAAACACACCAAAAAAGACACATATTGACACCATTTTTATTTCAAAACTACACTATATTATCATAAAAAATATGGGAGAAAGATATGGAGTTCTACCTCAATCAATCTATCCAAAAAATCTAGTAAATCCATCACTCTAAAGCTCCAAGCTCCACAAGAACTCTCCAAAATATCCAACACCCAAAAGAAAGAATGGCCAAAAAATCCCAACCCCTCTCCATGAGTGGGTATAAAAGAATAAACAATTTTTGAACCTCACAAAAGAGAGGGTGTGTAATGCCCCCCTCAATTTGCAGTTTTGGAGCCACCCTTGTCAGGGATGGAAGGTGTATATGCCTATAAACATGTATTTCCTTACAGAATAATACAAACACTTTATTTGAGGTCTAAATTTGTTACTCACAAGAAACCTAGGTTTACGTTTGGATTTTTGTAGTGATTTGATAGTTGCAGCAAGTGCAGTTATACACTCTCTTAATCAAATAAAATGAATGTGCAGGGGGACCATGATAAATAGAGCTATCGCCTTTAGTCATCCTAAACTACAACCATAATGGGGTAAATCAGTGTTACACAGAGGATAAATCTGTAATCCCAAAATCTTCTCATTCTTTTGTATACAAACTGACTAATCTTGATCTGTTTCTATACCTAAAGCGGTTTCATTTACCTCTAAATTTAAAGGAAACTCCTACCTACCACCGAAGTGTTGTTGTATGCATAGGATGAATAAGATATAGGATTAAGAGGCGCTTCACTCGAGTTTATTGTCTAGTTGTACTAATTTACTTCTTCTGCTCCTAAACATCTGTGCTATGTGCACTGTAACATGTGCAACATGTTTTCTTTTTCTTTATCTTTTATTTAGAGTGGTTGTTGTATTGATGTAGACTTTGGTAGTGACCTTTCCTGTTATCCCACCTCTGTCTCTACAATATTTATCTTTTTCACTCTTCCTCTGCATGTAACCCTCTGGTTTTCCAGTCATTGCCTTACATGAAAAAAATGTTGTCTCTTTGGATTCAGATAGGGGCTTTGTTAGATGTTGTAGTTGCAAGGATTTGGCATAGATGTATGAAATTTAGAACACCATGTTAAGGCACATGGACTACTTTTCCAAGTTCCCTGATTTGGGAGGGAATGCATGGGAAAAAGTTATAATTTAAGCTTCTTCTTTGGCTTATTTGGCACCACTGTAAGCAAGGAACATGGCCTGATATGATTGCAGGATTTACAAATATAAGAATTTTGAAGGAAAAAAAAACTAACACTAAAATTGTTTCATGGAATGCCAAGATTGTTGGATATGCAAAAAATGGGAATAGGAGGCAATATATGGAACCACCAAAGCACACTTAGAAATGGTTATCAATTTGACTTGTAGTGGCAAGTTACATATAAGAATGTGCAAGGTTGAGGCAAGTATGATACAGGTAAAATGATGGTGAAAATTTACTTTGAACATGGTGGAGAAATGTTCTTCTTCGTTGCAGTAGAACCATACTCTTCGCCTAGGACTGGGTGTTTCCTCCATAGGGATTATTCGGGTATGGATCACTCTTACTCTTGCTTCAAATTAAACATTTCATCATTTATTTATTTTTAGTGTTGGATTTCTATAAGTTATATATATTAAGAAATAATGCAAATTGGAATGAATTGATATGGATTTTAACTTTCCCGAAAATATTTTACTTTAAACTTTTAAGAATAAATAAATAAATAAATTAGGCCTTCGGAACCATGCACATGGAGTGCCATGTTGAATGCTTAATGAGAACCAAAACCTAAAAAAAAATCCATGTTGACCCAAGACACCATGAAGTTTCTTAACCAAAAATAATGAATCGATTATATGCCTTAACAAGGTGACATTTGATACCCTTCTAACACTTCAGTCACTTTCGGTGACATTCCCACTTTACAAAATTGTGATTAGTTTTCACTTACTAATGTCGTATCGATTTGGTGTAACTGGAAAACACCTTCACATACCACTAGCACTCCTATGTGAGAATTGAAACCAACTCCCAGTTTCAAAAAAATAATTTCGTAAGTTAGAGTTTCAAGTGGATGTTGAAGCCCACTGGTTGTCGTATAAGAGAATTATTTGATGTGTTTACAACAATTGATCTCAAAGTCACCTTCATAAATTGAGCCCTGTATAACGTAATTGAATTCCGTCGAATCCGGTGAGTTATTTGTTTATAGGGGGAGTAGGTAGGAATCAATGAAATTTATGTTTGAAAGTAAAATGAGTTGGTTTTGGAAACCATATTGTAAGCACTTTGGTTGACTTGGTTAGTTATCGCACACTCACAACTTAAGCTAGAAAATCTTCATGAGCATCCCATTGCTTATATAAATTACTCATGAAACCTTTTTATATGTGTTATAGTGTGTGTAGAGTATTATTTAATCAATTACTTTGTATGAAAGGATTTTACAATATATAGTATTCTCTCTCTCCTTCCCCTCTCTCTCTTAAAATAAATATGAAATTGTGGTTGGTCTTGGAAACATGAATGGTTTAAAAATGCAGATGAGTTTGCAACACTTGAAAATGGGTATGAATTGTGAAATGGTCAAAATATTGTGAATAAAAAACAAAATGTTTTACAGTTTCTCTCTCTCTCTCTCTCTCTCTCTCTCTCTCTCTCTCTCTCTCTCTCTCTCTTGAAAAAAATGTGTAAATGAATGTGTGAGGAAATTATCTCTCCTCTCTCTCCTTATCTCTACCTCTTGTTGTACTTTGTTTGAAATTACTTGAAATGATGAATGTCTTGTTTTTTCTGGAGTCTAATGGTTTTCCATACTCAGTCCTAGGACTGACGCAACGTTGGTTACAGGTACCTAAACAAAATAAGTAGTAAAAATGATATTTGTGTCTTTTATTAGCATGTTATTTGAAGGCAATGTAATTGTTTAGAATATTTTAATGATGTTTTTTTATGAATAGAATGTATTATTTTTATTATTTCCATGATGAAAAGGATGGTGTTGCATATTGGGAAAATGTACTATTTCGTACGTAGTTGTAACTTTTTCCTATTTAATGAATGTTACTCTTAGTTGTAATTATATATTTTGTTAAGTAAACGGAGTTGATTGTATTATGTACTTTGGAAAAATGATGTCAAGGATTCCTTCTTTTAGTGTCAAAATAAATATAGGAGGATGAAACTGGAACCTTGTCATTTAAAATGTTTATTATAGCTGAAAATTTTGGATATGATTGTCTGAGTAAAATTGTTAGCAAGTAATTTAAAATGACATGTTTGTACCTATTTGCTAGTGTTGCAATGACCTAGGAAATCACTTAATATTCAAATAAAAATATCAACTTACATTTGTGTGTGTTTTTCATATTGAGCGGAAAGTGACCAAACAAACATATAGCTCAAAATATTTACCTTTGTTGGATGTAATGACCCTCTCTAGTAAGCTCCAAGTTAGGCTAGCTCCAAACATATTTCACAGTCTTAGAGACATAGAGGTAATGTATGTGTTTGTGTATTCCTCCCTATAAACCTAGTTGAGAGCATTCACATAGGTATGAAAGTGTGCAAGATTCCTTAGTCTGATGCATAACATTGTTTTAATGGCATATCAAGATGACATGTTGAGCTTGAAATCTCATGGTTGTTTTTAGAGACTAAATAACGTTAGAAGTGGAATGTAATGAATAGTGGGTGGGACCACAAAGATAGTTAGGTTGTGCATTATTTCACTATTAAGTTTTTAATTGTAAAGGAAAATTTGTAACTTTCCCTTGTTTGGGAACATACCCTTGTGATGTCGATCTAATCATTTCAAGGGTCATGGAGATTGCTTGCAACATATTAAATATTTCTTATGAGGTGAAGTGGACGTGATTTGATCCATGCGAGAACAAGTGAATAAGAAAACATACTTTCCCATTTAAGAATCAAACCTAAAAGGTGAATATGATAATATATTTGAAATTAACTATTGGGTGATATATTTTTATTGGCAATCAAATAAATGAACCAAATCTAATAGAATCCTTTATAAGATAAATGTTAAACGAAAGTGAGAAAATGTATTCTTGGAATACCTTCAAGTGGCATGAGTGCCTTGCAAGACACGGGATTTGATTTCTCTAATTTTATCTTGTGGTAAAGTGTAGAAACCCTCAAGCATTAATAAATGTAATGTATCGAGTGACCTATCTTGATGTTAATGGACAAAGGGGATATGATGTATGATTGTCTATGATTGTAAATATGGATTTAGAAGGTTGTTGAACATGTAAAATTTTATATATTTTGCATTTGAACCCATTTTTTTCCCTCTTATATAAATGTGTCCCTTAGTATGTAGTATTGGATTACCATGTGTTTCTCATATGGGGTAGTTTATCCACCATCCCTGAATGCTTTGAAGTTAGGAGATCGTAAATCATGTCTTAAGTGTTTTTTGGTGAAGGAAACATGAATGCCTATTGACACAATGATTTAAATTTTTCCTTGGATGGAATTTGAGAAGCAAATAGTTGTTGGGTTGTCTTGTTATATGCATTTAAATTTTTGATGGTCTAAGAACAATGAAATAAGTAGATAGGTGCAATGTCAAAACTTATTATAGTCATGAATCCCTACGTGTAAATTACGTATCATTTGAATTTTAATTGTTCAAAAATATCAATAGTGAGACCAACGTTCATTGTAAGTGTAAAGAGTACAAGAGTTAATGAGATTTTGGGCTAGGAATAATGTCATGCTTGAAGTCCTTATAACTCAACTAGACACTTTCATGTTGTTAAAAATAAATATGAATTTCCCTTGGTGAGATCAAACTTTTGAGATATATATATATATATATATATATATATATATATATATATATATATATAATATATATATATATATGTATGTATGTATGTAACTATAGATAAAAATCTAGATAAATTTTTTGATGTGTAAATGTCGAATGGATTCAAACAAGTAATTGAACTATATAGGTTGTAACCGAAAAAATAGAGTACTATGATGGATTGATGTTTATGGGAAGAGATATCTTGAATCTAAATCACCCTTTTAAAATTTAACATATCTTCCTTGAACTTGTGATAGTTTACCCTTGTCTAGCAAAGGTAAATTTTAAACATCGAATATACGTCTCGAAAAGTAGAACCTTAACACCTTATTAGTTCCTTTTTGTAACAAGGATAAAATTTAACATCAATTAAACATATTTTTTGAAACAAACCTCTAACGCAAGAATGAATATTAGGAGGCTCGTAGTGGTTTAAAATGAATTTTATTAACAAATGAGTTGTGGATAGTTAATGGAAATTGAGAAAGGAATCAACAGTGCATTCTCTTTTAAAGGCTAATACTACATCCACAAATAAAGTATTTGAATTAAAAAAAAAAAAAAAGAAATTTCACACCCTTACTAGTTTTATTCACTAGAAACCTATAAGGTTATATAATGGAAAACTAAATGTAATAAATATGTAAAAAAATAAGGAGGGGGGCGGCATGTTGTGGAGCATGCCTATCCTATCTGCCTTACTGTAGTTGTGTCATTATCTTGGTTTACACCATTGGAGTAAGAAATTGACGTCTACCCTATGTTATCCTATCATATGAGTGGGTTCATGTTTATGTAAGTGTTTTATGTGATGTTAAGTATATCTATTGGAGCCCATGTGATGTCGTGTAATGAACATTCAAAAAAAAATATTCCGGTAATTTTGTTTTTGTATTTTGGTGTTGAAAATGTGGGTGTTATAGGGTGACATATGTCACCCATATCATCTCCCCACAAAAGTTCCCCAAATTTACAATGATTATAAAAAAAAACCATTTTAGGATGTAATCTCCCAAATTCACCAAAATGTAAATAAATCCAACACCCTACAAATTTTAAGAAACATAAAAAACAACATCTCTTACAAGATAGTGTGATGTGTGAGGGGTAAAATGGGAGGGAAATTCCCATTTGTCCTTAAAAAGAGACCCCCTACCCATAGGTAGGGTCCAAGGGGTCCTTTTCCATGAAAGGGAAGATCCCAAACAGAAGAGAGGTCCCCAAAATTGCCACATTTAACCAAATTCGAGATTGGGCTAAATGGCACAAGGGTTGAGGTGGTGGGGCCCACACAAGTGACAATAAGGTGGTCCCATGCCTCAAACAACATACTTAATTAACCTAAAACATAATTAACACATGTAGGGACCACTATGTGTATTGTCTACCTCTTCCTAACATAGTTCTATTGTTGAATCCTTACTTTTATTTGATGATGGACATGGACTTTAACATCATTTGGTTATTATATGTTCTTAGTATAGTTCTTTTGAGGACAGTGGTGGTGATTTGGGTGCATAACACCAAGCTAGTATTGTGGATTATTATCTTAGGTCTTGCATAGTATGGTTTGGATATAAACATGTATGACATAGTTGGTTTCTCACATGTGATATATTTGCTTATGGTTTCATCATATACTTGGTTATTATTTGAATTGTAATGTCTAATTGAATGTCGTGATGTGTTACGTAGATGGTTAAACTATTTTGAGTTAGTATGGATGTTTATGATTAGAGTTAGCCATTTCATACTAATATTATTTTGATATAGTTAGCATGATTTATCCACGTATGATTTATTGAGATTTTTTAGTTGATATATTTTATTGGGCATGTATGTTTAATGTTTGCATTGAGTGTGTAGATTACAGTGCACAATAGAACGTGGGTTTTATTGTTGTACTTATGGTCTACACAAGTGGTCAAATGGGATGAGTCCTAACCATGTTTGATTGTGTGAAGACTTATATGTTGTTGCATGTCATATTTGGGCACCATGGGTGATGCCTAATTGTAATTTAATTATTTATAATTTATTTAGTCTTGTTTTGAGCTAGTTTAAGGACCTACTGGTCCCTACTTTTGCTAATTATGTTTAATGTTAATTAGGTATGTTTTTTGAGGTATGAGACTACCTAAATGTCACTTGGGTGGGCCCCACCACCTCAACTCTTGTGCCATTTAGCCCAATATCGGATTTGGGCTAAAAGTGGCAATTTTGGTGACCTCTTTTCATTTTAGGAGCATCCCTTTCAAGGTAAAGGACCCCTTGGACCCTACCTATGGGTAGGGGGTATCTTTTCAAGGATAAATGGGAGTTTACCTCCCATTTAACCCCTCACACATCACTTTCATATAAGAGAGTTAGTTTTTGTGTTTCTTAAAGTTTGTAGGGGTTTTGGATTTAATTACATTTTGGGGAATTTGGAGTTTACCTCGAAAATGAGAGTTGTTTTATTCTTGATTTTGTTTTGGAATATTTTGTGGGGAGATGAGGAGGGTGACATATGACACCCTCTTATTTGGGAGAATTGTTAATTGTTTTTCTTGTAAATATTCCCTCATGGAGAGGGGTTGGGACTTTTTGGTCATTCTTTCTTTTGGGTGTCTAATATTTTTGGAGTGTGCTTATGGAGGTTGGAGCTTAGATTTTTGAATTGCATAGATATTTTGGATAGCTTGATTGAGGTAGGTCTCCTTATTCATCCACTATTTTTTCTTATGGAAATATCATGTATTTATGAAATGAAAATGGTTTATTTTTGTGTTGTTATTGGGTGTTTGATTATGGGTGTGTTTGTGAATTTTGTTTATTGTGATTTTCTCCATCCATTATTCTTTGTGATGGATTTTGGAGTGTTGAGGCAGAGGGAGGAATACCATTCTCACCACATGGATTGATGGGAAAACCATGATGGTATTATTTATTCCTCTCATCATATGGTTTGATGTGGGGAAATATTTTCATATGGTTAGAACTTCTTTGCCCATCCTTGGCAAGGGAATATTTATGGTTTGAAAATCCTTCCAAGGATGAGGCTTGGTACATGGGTTGGAGAGATAAGGAGGGAAATTGTGATTTGGAGAGATAAGGAGGGTGCTTGGAGATTGAAATTCCGATCCTATGGTTTGATTCACCTCTTGGCTTTATATGGGATTCTTATCACTCTTCCCCATTTTGGGGGAAAGAATGGAGTTTTCCCTCATGTGTTTTTTTGTGTTTTGGTTTATGTGAATGTTGTAAAAGTGTGCTTGTATGTTTGTTTCCCTTCCATATTCACTTTTGTAAAATTGAGGCATATGTCCTCTCTCTCATGGGCCTAGAGGGAGGCTAGTATGTCCTTCATGTGTTGGAGATGGCATGTAATGATGACATTAGGTTGGGAGGTAACCGGGCCATTTCTTCTTGTGCTCTGAAGAAAAGTTTGGAATGGAAAACATGCAGATTTAGCTTGGAGCTTAGTTAGGATAAATTGAAGAATGTTTTTCCCAAATTTAGGGGAGGATTTTCCCCTTGGATTTTATTTGGTTATTATAAGGATGTTTTAAACTCTTGTTCAGTAGTCTCCCATCTTGGGATGTACTTGTATCTTACTCTTAAAAAAAAAATTCTTTTGTAAAGTTTTCTCCTTCCTTGATAAGGAGTTTATATGTTTGTATTTGAAGGTTGATTTTTTATCCTCTTCTTGAGAAGGATTATTGTTGTATTGAAATATTGGTCCTTTCATAGTGAAGTAAACTATTACTCTTGTTTGTAGGAAACATAGTTATATTGTATCTTGATTTTTCTATGTTGAAAGAAACTTTTATTCTTGCCTTTGTATATGTTTTGTAAACATTGCACGATGAAATATATGTGTAGGATTTATTATTGTAAAAAAATATTGAAAGGATTGGGTTATGGATGGAAGGTTGTATTATCTTGCTTTGTGGTATTAATAAAAATGAGTTTCATATTTATTAGTCCATTTTGGTTCATCAAATGTGATCTTATTGGCACAAGTTATGAATATTAAGGAAACCTTATCTCTTGTAGTGTGTGTATGATGCAACTTGGTTTTATATTATGCTTGAATGAATTTGCATTTTGTAAGGAAAGTCCTTAGAAATTGAAATTGGAAAATATGTTAGAACATTACAATTTCATCTCCCTTTTGGAATGTTGAATCAAACTTATGAGATTGTTCCATGGATATTTTTAGTGGCGAATATTCGTAATTTGGTGAATATTCCAGTTTTGGAATATTTGAAAAGGTGATTTTTTTAGAGTAGGTTAGTGTACTGTTTGCCTAAAATTTCTAGTATAAATGTTTTTAGGGGTCGGCTTCGCCAACCGTTGAAAACTAATCCTATATAAACCTAGGTAATTCACCTAGTAGTATACTAGTAACTTACTAAGGTACCATCCAAATTACTTGTAAATTACAAGTAGACAAAGTGTGGATCAAAGTCTCAGACTGGTTGTTGTAGATTTACAATACAAAAGTGTCACTGATGCTCGAAAAGGAATATTTTCATTTCTAGACGAATGACAATATAGTGTTGCTGACGTGTGACAAGAGAAGGTGTTGAAGCACAACCAGAGGCTTTTTGACACGTGACCAAAGGGTTGTTGACATGTGACAAGGGAGGGTTACAGGTGGGTGAAAAATGAGTGTTGTTGATGAGAAAAAAGGGGGTTGCAGACTGTCAAAAAATGAAGCATTTTTTTGGTGTCGTGCAACAACAAGGTTCGCTGTCACATGACAACAAGCCTTGATTTCACCCGACAACAAGCCTTGCTTTCACTCGACAACAAGTCTTGTTGTCGTGTGACAACAAGGTTTGTTGTCATACAATAAAAGGGTTCGTTGTTCGGAAAACAAACCCTGTTGTCACACAACAACAAACCTTGTTGTCGCACAAAAACAAGGATTGTTTTCGTGTGACAACAAGGCTTATTGTCAGGTGACAACAAGTCTTGTTGTCGTGTGACAACAAACCTTGTTGTCACCTGACACCAAAAAAATGTTGAGTTCTCCCCCTTAAGAAAATGATGGTAAAAAATTTGAATCTGAAATCCTAGAAAATTCACCTTTCCGATTAAAGTGGTTTGATGTATATTCGCTGGGGCTTTTCCACCTCCAATTTACCAGAGGCTTCTTATAATGAACCCTGTATTTTTCTTTTTATTCAAAAAAAAATATATTTCTCTTTATTTAAATATTTTGCATGTTGTGTCCACATTTTTGAATGTATCATATTTACCTTTGGAAATAATTTCCCCTTTTCTCTATTCCTTGATGTTGTTTCCTTAGGGAAAAAAATAGGAGATTTTAATAAACTTGGTTTCATGGTAAAACTCCTCCTTATTATCTTTGAATGAATATTCAAAATCTAGAAATTAGCTATGTTATTATATGCAAATGTGTGAATGTGTGTGTGTGTAAAATTCTATATACAAATATACATATATAAAGATAGAAACATGCCCTTTTTTAATAAAATCTGGTATATTTGTAAATATGGAATAATATTAAGAATAAAACTTGAAATTATATCATTGGTGTTGTTATTCACCAAATGATCAAACATGTATATATATGTTTATACAAAAACAAAAAAGTGTACATGGTTGTGTATGGTTAAACCAATGTTCACATGTTAAATAAAACTATATTGGTGGTCGAGCCATGCCATTTTGAGGCTTTAAAAACAAAACAAAAATTAAAGGGGGGGTAAAGGCTGCGACATGTCCCCCCAAAATCCATAGACCTCTATGTTCATGGCCCTGCCAGGCCTCCCTTCCCACCATGCCACATATTCCCCTCTACCTCCTTCCCCTTTTCTCTCTGGGCCTCAAAACTTAATGGCTTGACTACACAAAACCCAGTGGCCTGATTGCATAAAACCCTACATAGCTTGTTTTTAGAACAGATGCGGTAGGTAACCTTGCGTTTGAGATTCATTCTGTAGTGTGATGGATTTTTTCAGTCACACACACACACACACACACACACACACACACACACACATGGATGCTTGGGTTTAATATATGCATATGAAAAAAAAAAAAAAAGTTAATCTTCATTTTGAATCCCTAGCTATGGAAGGGTTTCTTCCCTTTTCTACCCATAGATCTAGACATAGAATAACAAAAAAAATAATTCTTCTGTGAGAGGAGGCACCCAAGCTCTCCATAGTCTCCCCTCCACCTCCATTCTTCTCCCCAAATTCATCTATGCAAAAGAAAACAAATCAACAATGAAAAAGAAAAAAAAAGAAAACCTCTAGTGGAGGATTAGGGCATATATAAGATCCCTAGGATCAATGGCTTGGATTTAATTGATCCAATGGCCAAGAGTAAATCCTCCACCTTTTTAGTTTTGGAATTTAAGTGGGATGGGGGGGAATTAATAAATGGGCATGGGTATGTAAATTACCTAGGGTAAGTTTATTACATGGGGTGAATAAACTTAAGTGGGTTGCCTTAGGGAAACACCTAAAATAAAGTGCTTTATTTATTAATGAGAAAATACAATGGCATTGTAATATTTTTTTTTTGGGGGGGGGGGGGGGGGATTTAGTTACTTAGGGGATACCTTTAAATAAAGTGACATTTTATTAATGAGGGAATAAACAAACATTATACACTTAGTGGTTTGATAAGATATTACTTGGACTTTAATAAATTTTATAAATAAAATTAGTTTTAACTAAAGGCAGGCATTAAATCCGATGACGTTAGGTGAATAAGTTAAAATAATTTAAGTATGTTTTAAAAAAATTATTAGACGGGATTTTTAGGAGTTTTAAGATGTATTCTATTTCCATAAAATGGTGTATTGCACTAGGTCCCTAAACTAGCTCATTACATGACTAAATAATATTACAAATAAAAAAATTACATTTAGGGATCACCCATGGTGCCGAAACATGAATATCTCACAACATACAAGGCTACACACAATCAAACATGGCTACGGACTTGGCCTAGTTAGCTACTTGTGTAAACCCTAGGTACAACTTTGAAACCCATGTTCTCCTGTGCCCTGTAATCTACACATTCAATGCAAACATTAAGCACACCTTCCTGATAAAATATATTAAATAAGTAATCTCAATAAATAAATCATGGATACATCTTGATAACTATACCACAATAAACATCAGTATAATATGGCTAAACACTAATCACACACATCCATACTAACTCAAATTATGCTATCCATATAAAAAATGCATTCCGAAATCCAATTATCCATTACAATAAAATGATAACAAAGTATACGACAACACCATAAGTAATTCCATCAGATATGAAATGAAATCAACTATGCCATAACATGTTGATATCCAAACCATTCCACACAAGAGCTAAGATAATGATCCATAATACTAGCTTGGTGCTATGTGCCCAAATCACCACAAGTGTCATAAAAATAACCATAATATGAACATATAGTATCCAAATGATGCTAAAGTCCATTTCCATCATAAAAAAAAATAATGAGTCGACAAAAGAATTATTATAAGTAGCACTACACTATCCCCAGATAGTTGGTATAATAGGTGCAAGAAAATGTTCCCCCTTCCTAGGAATAAAATTTTGTAGAAGGTGATTGGAGGGCATGAGGTATGAGGAAGAGATTTTCTAGCACCCGATGGGAAATTTGGAGGTCATAGGAACACATTTTACCGTATTAACTTTCCCAACTAATTGGTATAGTAGGGGCAGAAAATTGCACCCTAGGCTTGGGTGGCTCCACACTTAGTCAAATTTGTAATTTTGAGGCTCCATAATTTTCCCACTGTCTCCACTCTCCTATATAATTGGGATAGTTGGGACAGTCAGGAGATTTGGGACACAAAAACACACCATGCCCCAAACTATGAAATTTTCTAACTGCTCAAAACATGAAACTGACTTTCTCATAGTTGTAGGAAGTTTTTCTGGGTGAAATTGTATATGAATTTGATTGAAAATACCATTTTGAGAACAATGGAACCTGGGTATCCAAGAATTTATTTTTCCTTCTTCTCCAAAAATGTGGTTTTTTCCTTCTATACCGCAAGGTGAGTCTCCACATATTACTTTGCATAGAGGTGCACTTAGGTGTTATAAGAATATGATTTTTCCAACATGTAGGGAATTCAAATATATTTACAAAGGTATATTATATTCCTATGCAATCATCTCAAAGCCCCCAGAATCTTCAGTTGAAGGTCAGGTGCTTTTTGTATTACAAGCTCCTTAAGCCTCCAAGATTCAATTTCTTTGTTCTAATCCCAAAACATCTGAAAGTTTCCAAAACTTCCCTAGCCTATTCGATTGCACTTTATTATCTTTCATAACATCCTTAAATTAATTTAGGCTTCTTGATCAGCTCCAGGGGCTGTGTACCTAGTTTTGAAAGGCTAGGGAAAAGCCATTCTAAGCCTTGTGAAAATTTCCACTTTTGATGACATTTCACTGAATGGCCCAGGTGACCCCATGAACACATGGTAGAGAATTTGGAAGGATTAAAATTGTTAGCATAAGAATACATAACACTTGTTTTATATAATTAGGAGATTTTGTGTTAATGTATTCCATTATTCTCTCCTAGTTCACAATCACTCCTTTCATTGTGGAGAGTGTTGTTACTTCTCCTCCCTATAAATAATGTATCTAATTTTGAATTATATATAGTAAGAGATATTCAATCTCTATTAATTCTCCTTATAATATGATATCAGAGAAAAATTGATCTCTGACTCGAGTGTTTGACGGATCTGTGTGAGGAAGAAATAAGGATAATATCAACGAACTGCTATATATTCTTCTTCTATTTATTTTCCAACACGTGCTATTCTCAAAGAATGCATGGAAGATTGGCTTAATCTACAGCTTGCGTGAAGCACAAGACAAATGAACCACGTGGAAAGGAGTGAAAGAGTAGCGTGACAATTTTATATCAAGTTTTTTATTTCCTACGTGGGAGTTTTTGACTGTTGCGTGGAGACTGGACGCGGAGAATATCATATTCTTATAACCTTGCATGGGAGAGAATTGTTCCTGTGTGGAAAATTTGCTGCTGATAAGATGTCAATCTGACTAAACAACCTTCCTACGTGAAGACACAAAAGTCTTCTACACCTGCGTGGAGAGTTGATTTGAAAAAGCTGCGTAGAAGTTTGCAATTTTTTTTCTCCTTAGACGTGGAGACCTACGTGAAATAGCTATGTGTGGAGAGTTTTTCTCCCTGTTTTATGTGAATACTTTCTGCGTGAAAGGAGAATAGTTGGACGTGTGGTGACAAACATGTGTGTAAGTAAAAGCTAAGTATATTTGTTGTTAAAACATTCTGTAGTTCAACAAAATTGGTGTTTTATGGTAGATAGCTAGTGGCACGAAATCTCCACCTCAGATCCCAACATCTCAAGGCTCGAGAGCTCACAAACGGTACGAGAAAATAAAGAAATTACAACCAAGGTCTCATAGAATCCAAAATTATTCATTAAAAAAAATATTATGCTGAATGTTGAATGTGCATGAGCATATCTAGTCTTCGAGAAGTTAGTTCGAAGAGGAATTCTTGAATATTTCCTTTTCCGATGTTAGCTACAAAGCAAAGCGAGTGCAGGTTGAGCTAGAATCTGGGTACGATGCCGATTATGAAGACGAAGAAGAACACCCCACAAAGTGTTCTTCTATGCCATTACCCATAACCGCTGATGAATGAATGAAGTATGAGATGGCTAGTACCAAATCCTTGATGTTGATAATGCTCAATATTAGTGAAGATGTGCAACTGCATGTTCAGAATGGGGAGGAACCAAAGGAGGCCTGGTATAAGTTGGGAACTATTTATGAAGCCAAAAATCAGAATAAGATCCTCCATCTTCAGTCAAAGTTGCACACCCTCTCTATGAGGTCAGATGAGAAAGTTGAGGAGTTCTTACGTCACATGGCTAAGATATGATCCAAGTTATTAGTGCTTGGTGAAATGGTGGACAAAAAACTTCTCGTGTTGATCACCTTGAGCTCACTCCCTTCTCAATTTTGAGTGTTTGCTACGAAATTAAATGTATTTAAACAAACAGTGGAATTCGAAGAGCTCGTGAACTTGTTACAGTAGAAAGAGGACATCAATTTAGCCTAAGAGGAGACACAAGATAAAACCCTATTCTCAAAGCCATACCATGGCCAGAATAATCTGAAGGGTCCCCCAGAGAAGCAAATTCAAGTGCAACCAATAGCAGAAAGATCAAAAGTGAAATAGGTGGTGTCACATTTGTAGAACCAATGCTCATGACACTGATCACTGCTCATACAATGGCTTGAAACAGGGGTCTTCAAGTCAAACAAGCACATCCGGGTGTGAAGATTTTCAACAATCCAAACAACGCCCTCACCAAAGAAAGAAAAAGAGACATCTCGCATCCCAACATGATGATGAATTTGATGAGGAGACACCGGAAGGAGCCAATTGTGGTAAGAACCTTCTAATAGTCTCTCATACTTCACAGCCCATGAAGAAATTTTGGTTGATAGACTTCGGTCCAAGCAAGCATATGTCAGGTGATAAGAAGCTGTTTGATTCACTAAACTAACAACCGATCGAGTTCGCATAGATGATGATAAAGAGTACATTGCAGAAGGAAAAGGCCAAGTCACCATTCCTTTGGGACTATGAAAATGTTCGCTTACAAAGGTACTATATGTTCCTGGCTTGACTAGCAACCTCTTGTTAGTGACTCAACTCTTGAATCATCATCTAAAGGTAGAATTTCTTGTCCAAAATGACATCAAATAATGTTTGATCTCAAGATAAGGTACTGTTATTGTTAGAGCATTTCTAAAAGATAAGTTATTTGTTTTAGATATTTTTTCATCTTCTGCAGTAGCTTTATCTAGCTCAACAATAGAATCTACAGCCCTCTTGCATTTTAGATATGGCCACTTGTCATTTAGTTCATTGCATTAAATGAGTTCAAAATAAATTTTTGATGGACTACCCAAATTTCCTAGGCAGGTATTTGAGAGGTAAGGCAAGCCATGGTATCCATGATTTTTTTAGTAGAGCACAGAGTGGTATGAAGGTCGTAATTATCAAAAGGTAGTTAAAATCATGTCGACATGATGCTTATACTTTTGAAGTACCTCGTTACGATACTGGAATAGACCATTGACTTGGTTCACAACTAGTTGAGAATCACCAAAGGTATTAATGGATTTAACATTGAGGGAAATGTTAGTTTGAAGACCTAATACGAGTGTTTCGTATTTGGCCATATTATTGGTACATTCGAAGTCATGTTTGAAAGAAAAAGGCATAGATTCGCCATCAAAAGGAATGAGGATGACCCATACACCACCCCCACGCTAACATTTAGAAATGTCAAAGAATAAGGTCATCTGATAAACGATGTCATCCATGGAAAGAGTGTAGATTGATTCATCTATAAAATTAAAGTTTGAGGGTTGGTGACCTGGAACAGGAGCGTCTGCAAGTTGATCGAAAATGGTTTGTCCTTTAACAAATTTTTAATGAATGAACTCTAGATCAAGATCTGCAAGAAGCATTAGCCAATGATGATATGTGTAAATCATGGTATCGTCAAACCCTTCAAGTTTATGTTTGAGTGGGTCGTAAGGCCTAAGACATGGAAATGTAATGGCTGAAGTTTCTAACAACCGAGCAAGGATGTTAGTGCAAGACCCTTCCAAGGGATCACAATGAGAAGTAAGAGTGGGTTTGGGTAACTTCTATGGAAGAAGTGTTGTTGGAGGTGGAGTTGGAGGTTGAGTAGGTTTGACTACCTATTTAGTAGGTAGTGTGGTTTTGGGCTTAGGTTGTACCTTCTTAGGGAAAGGTGTTGGGGTAGTGCATGAAGTAGAGGGGAATGCATAAGATGGAAGTGGACGGGTCAACTAAGGTGAGAGTGCAGTTGCAGTGAATATAGAGATAGGAGTAATATAGAAAGTGAAGGTTGAAAGGAAGGTAAAGGCATAGGTAATGGAGCAGGCATGGGTAATGTAGAAGGCTTGGGTGGAATAGGATGTTGCGGTTAGGATGCAGGTTGTTTTGTTTTAGTTTTACCTTGGTTAGGAATCTGCTTGACCAAATTTGAGGGATAAGGACCCAAGATGGATGGAAGTGGCAAAGGTAAAAGGGGAGTAATGGGAGAAACTAGGGTATGAGACCTAAGAGGTTGGGTCTTCCTCGTAGGTGGGGGGATAGGCTTGGTGATAGTTTAGGAAGAGGTAGCTAAATTTATCTTCACGAGAGGATGGATTAGACTCAGTTTCGGCACAGGTGAAACTATGGGTGTAGGTAGAGGTTTGGGTGCAGGTGGTTGTTGGGGTAATAGTAAAGGATTGGGTATATGTGAGGATGATGTAGAAGAAGCTAAGATAACCGACTCAGGTGTGAAGGATTTGTTTGTCTTGAACACTTTAGGATAAATGAGTGAGGTATCTGGGGTTACCATCTGAATCTGAGTAAATACGGGGAGCCTGGAGTAATCGACATACTCCAACTGATCTACCAAACGTGAGAATAGATTTGGTAGGGAAGATGATGAACACGTCGTGACACTTTTCTAGAATTATGAGTTAAGTGACACATGGAAGGTTTCTCCCTCTGACTCAGTGGGAAAAAGTGATTCTAGTCAGTCGAAGAGATCTTGGAATATCTTGAGAGAAGTCTCACCTACAGGTAGAAGAGGCATGAATGTCTCCTTTATGGGTTAAGTAGACAACAAAATAAGTGACTTGGATTCTTCCTTAGGTAGAAGAGTAGCTAAATTTGACTCCCCCTTGAGTAAAGGAGAAGGTAAGATAGGTTCTGTGGTAGATGATGAAGTAGATGGCGTGTGATCCTCCATGGGTAGAGGAATAGGCATGGTGGACTCTATGGTAGAAAGAGAAGTAGATGAAGTCGGCTCCTCTGTGGGTAGAGGAATAGGTGTAATGGGTGTTGCTATAGGTAGAGGAGTCTGTGCAAGGATCTCCTCAATGGAAGCTACAAGAGAAGGTTTGGTAGAGAGAACAGGTAACAAGTAAAAAACAACATGAACTTCATGGACATTGGTGTCATTTGAAGAGGTTTAGATAATCTGGTTTTGAAAAAGGAGTGTGATTTGGAAACAAATTCTTAAAGATGTGGAGGTCTTGGTTTTCCGGTGCATTAGGGTTATCCAAGACAATATCTCCACTATCCAACATCCCTTGGATGATATTTTTAAACATTATGAAATTACCTTCACTATAACCTCTGACATGGTGATAGTTAAAGTAATCGTTCTCCTTGTACCATGCAGGTATAAGATGGGAAGGATCAAAACTAGTATGTGGTTTTATGGGTGGAAGAGTTATGGGTCTTGCGTTTAGAAGCTTTTCCGAAACCAGGGAGTAAGTTTTTCATATGGGAGTATATCGTCGTTGTTCATGCATGTATTGAAAGTTCTAAACAAGAGAGAGTGGAATACCGTTTTAGTTGGTTGGATGAATGAGATGGACCAACCTTTAAGACCACCACATTAGTGGATCCTTTGGGTTTTGAATGATTGGTTTGTGTTTTGGAATAAGAAGAAGAGTCATTTGATTTTAATGGAGTTCTCTTGTTGTGCAATTATAATTTCTTCTCTTTGATAGCATGGATTTCAAGATTCTAAGCCATTGTAAACACCTCATCGAATGCTTAGAAGGTTTGAAATTGGAGAATTGGAGAGATATGTTTGACACAGGATCCAGTAAACAACTCTATTAGTTTAGTTTGAGGCAATTGGAAAATGAGTTAGTTAATAAAGATACACCAACATGCAGAAACATCTGCGATAGAATCATCTTCATATTTGTGTAATGAATACAAGTCATTCATGGTAACCTTCTTGACAATATTAATGGAGAAATGATCGAGAAAATTCTGGGCTAATTGAATGAATGAAAAGATAGAGTACCTAGGTAAAGCACTATATTAGTCTAAGGAAGGTCCTATCAGGGACATTGGGAAAGTTCAAAGAAGCAAGGAGTCATCATGGGAAATCAGGTAACATACGTGTTTAAAATATCACAAGTGATGTCGCGGCTCCTCCTTACTATTAAATCGGTTAAAATTTGGCATTTCCCAATGAATTGGAATAGAAGGGTGAATGGCTCTTTAAAAATATTATCGTAAGTTAGAGAATTACGAGAACCAAAGACAGATTCTTCTAAGGTTTACATCTTATCCATCATCATTTTTATGATTTATGTCATAGGATTGGATGAAGGAGCACCCCCTACTATGTAAGGAGGTAAATATGATGAATAAGGCATGTATGACCCTCTAGTGTGTGGTGGTGGTGAATAATCAAATTGCAATGGGGGGATGCAGGAAGGAATCGATGTCGAAGGCGTGAAACCCGAATAAGAAGTGAAAGTAATAGGAAGTTGTTGAGAAAATGTGTAGGTAGGAGGGGTTTGTGTGAATACCCTCATGGAAATTGGTGGTAGAGATTGCATAATGGAAAGAACTAAGTTATGGAAGGGGGTGTGAGTTGTTGACACCAAAGGTGGTTGGGATGCAATGGGTATGTAAGACACTGTTGATGTAGGTATGCATACACTAAGAGCGGTAGATGATGGAATGACAGACATTGTAGGAGTGACAAACGTCAAAGGTGTGATAGATTTCGTAGGTGCGACATATACCAAAGATGTGGGGTTAATCTGAGAAACAACAGGTTGTGAGACAGAAGCAAGTAATGCTACATTGGTATTAGCTGATGTGGAGGTGGGGGATATGTCAGGAGGAATGGATACAAACATCCCATATAAGTGTTATCCTAACGAGTTGTGGGTAGATGAGTGAGTGAGGTAATGCTGTAAGGCTGTAGGATTATGATCAAGGAGTTTTGCAAATTCCACATCACTAATGGGTATAGATATAGAAGAAGTGGGATCCATTGGTGAAGAAATGGAAGGACTAGGTGGTAGTGGTTGGTGGCTATTGTGAAAAACTAGAGCATTGGCTTATCTACGAGTGAAAACCATGTGAATAATGATAGGACAGGTGGTTTGAGCTCTGTAGATGGTGCAGAAACAAAAAAAGAAGAAGATAGAAGAAGTTAGGAAAATAGAAATTGTTCATTGTTTTGACAGAAAAATCAAAACACAAAGACCGAAATCGGTAGGCTAACCGATGCCGATAGGATGGGTAACTGATCTCAGTTACTAGGAATAAATGAAAGATTTAGAAATATGGAGATGAAGAGTGTAAATTGGATGAAACTAAGTTTTGTTGATGATAACAGAGACTCATAAATGTGTGAAATGATATAAATAGGTCACAGAAAATGAATGGATATGAATTGAATACTATTTTTGGAAAAATAACCAAAAAAGCAAGGAACCGATGTCGGTATGAGGAGGTAATTGATGTTGGTATGGGGACCGATGCTAGTTACTTTGAAATATGAGCAGATGATGAAAAATTGAATTTTAAAGTGATTAAGTCCAAAGAAAACAATAACCCAGAAACGGAGTATGACAATGATGAGCCCTAACAAACCCAAAATGAACCAGAATACACCATTTATGATGGTGGGGTGTGATCGAAAAGAAAAATAAAAAGAAAGGACCTCACTCCTAAAAACATAATTCAATAGTCAAAAGCTAACAAAACATCTCAATCCTATACTTCAGATTTTAATATATTGTGGCTTATGCCATCAAAATATGACTATGAATAAATTAGAGTTTTTTTGTCAATGAGGTGCCCTATAAGCAATCTATGGCTGGTTTCAGGTATGGTCTGGTTAAAGTGTCCCAAAAATATACTTCACAATATGCGAGGCCTAAATCTGATATGATGAATGGTCAGAACACCAGCTAGATCCACTGTCAATCTAGATTATTAATCATTAGTGCAGAAACTACTAGGAAGGAAGATGTTTAAGAAATGAGTAATTTGTTAAAGTGATTTGGATAGGGGTGTGTGTGTACAAAGTGTGAACTATGATTGATGTCCTACCAACCATCAAATGGTCATGACCTCCACTATATAGATTGCAAATAAATTTAGGTGATCTAATGCAACAATCATAGAGATGTAATGCACATGTTTTAAAAAACCCAAATTGACAATGAAATTCAATGGAGAGCAAATAAGGAATAGTTCAAGAAAATGATCTTTCACTAAATGCAGGTGCAAAAGAAACAAAGAAGACTTATTTTTAAAGACCAAATGATGAATATCCTTTCGACAAGTAGAAGAAGAGAAGATTAACCAGAGAGAAATTTAATGTGAACTTTTCAGAAAGAAATAAACACACAATCCCTATATGAAGAAATGCAAAGAACCCACAAAAAGGGGTTCCACAGGGCATGCCAAAATGTTTCACCTCAAAGTATGCAATAAAAAAGATAAGGGTACTGGGCGTAGGAGGAATACCTATGAATAATAGGGAGAAGGTTACGCACATTTTAGAATTTGATCAAATTATATGTGAGAGCTTCTTTTTGGCTAGGAGGAACTACCTGTAAAATGCAACAAGACCCGAAGAGAGAGTTAAACAATATATGGTAGTGACCTGCCTAGCAATTGGTAGTTTCAGGAAGTGTGATACTTCCTAAATGGCTGTCAATCCATTGTTTTATCAAATGAATAAAAATAAATGCGAGAAATAGAGGTCTTATTGCTAAGACTTTGATTTAGGTTTCTCAAAACATTATCAACACACTAGATTAAGCCAAAAATTGAAATACAAAATAATCTAGCATTCGGCGAGGTATGGTTATGGTTAGAACAGGGTACTAAGGTATTAGGCAAGGTCTAGGTGAAGTTTTGTTCAGTTCTGGGTTGTTTGGTGAAAGTTATAAGCTCGATTGTTCTAGGAAAAATTACCACTCATAGAGACCTGGTATTGGTTAAGCAAATGATGTCAGTATTGGAAAGTGACCGACATGTCAGTTGGGTGACTGGTGCTAATAGGGGCAATATGGTGGAAATATTAAAAATGGGTGTTTTAGGTCTCTCTGTGATTGCACAAAGAGTTGAGGGGGTTTGGGAGGGATGATATGATTTTTTTAAAGACTCAACAAGGATGGTAGAAGTGTTAGGATGGGAGAAATGGTTCAGGTTGATGGAATAGGTGGTAAACATGTGAAAGGTGGTATTCAAGGCATAGAAGGATCAGATGAAAGACGTAAATGAAAGACTTAATATCAAAACAAAAGCTTAAAAAATAAGAATGAATTACTTATCTGGTAACCTGTAAATATGAAGGTGGTTTTTGTTTGACGAGCATTCGTGGGAGATACATGGAATGTGTTGGTTAAGGAGAAATGGTCAATTTTGCTAAAATTAGACCTGATTGCTCTCAGATTTGGCATGTTTCAAGTTTTAGGTCCAAGGTCAGAACTAGGAGATAACTCTAAATGTAGCAGGAGAGTAGTTAGACATATAATAGGTCATCATTATTAGGGTTAGAATAAGTCCCAGTTGGTTATGATAAGTGGAGACTTGCTCTGGGTAGACTAATAGGATATGAATATGTCTAGGATGAGGTGAAAAGGTGAGGTGGCTTAATAAGATGGATATTAGTTTAATTAAATTAATTGAAATAATAAAGGTGTGAGGGTGATGAATACTTTAATTAAGGGTAATTAAATTAATACTAATGTATAGAAGGGATCCTGGCTTGGTGTATGTGTCTAATTACTTAGTGAAAGGGGCTAGAGGGATTATGACCCAAATTTGGTTTTTACAGTTATTAATATATTGTATGATAGTAATAAAATATTGCTTCTGGTCTTAAAAATGAGGGGTTATTTTGTACTCTATTATGTATGTTCAAGCTAATTTTATGTCTAGGATTTAGAAAACAACATCAACCAATAGACTAATTTATTTTATAGAAAATATGATAATGGTGAAAGTTTGAAGAACTAACAAGAGAAAATATTTTTTTTTAATAAAAAACTATTCATAAGAGATGGTGGATGTTAGTATATTATTTGTTGATTGTTATATTTAATTGACCAGGCAGTTATAAGTTTTTATAAAGAGATAATGGAATAACCAACTAGTTCACATGTGTGACAATATTTTAAATGATTATGTAGTGGAATTATGTTTATCATCTATGTTTCTCTAGGATATTAGATATAATCTTAGAGGCCCATTCTTAAAGTAATATCCATTTGTAATATAGAAGAAATTTATACTAAATTTGGTTTTAGTTACATACCCATGTCTTGATTAAAACCTTTTGGTGCATTGAGTTGAACCAATTACCTTATTGGTTTCTGAGTAGATAGAATTTTAATCTAAGTAGAAGACACACAAATAAGGCGCACAGTGGGGAAAAGGCGCATTTAAAGGCACAACAAGGTAGGAAAGGAAATGTGTGCTAGAACACTTTGGCTCAGGACTTAGTCGTTTTTATGGATAAGGGTTGTTTTTGGAGATAGTGTGTGGAGCACACATATAGATGAAGACTTGTCGCTACTCACAATTTTATTTGGGGAACAAGTGGATGACAAGCGCCATACATAGTTTAAGTTAATAATAGGATTCCTTCTTAGAGTTAATTATATGACATATATTATTAGAACACTTGCATGTCGTGCATGCTAATGTAAAGGAACATGGCTATTATTAGCATGCGACCTATTTTCAAAAGTGCATAGGTGGTGAAGGGTAAGTCCCCACCTCTATAAATATGTATTGGACTATGTAGTTTAGAGACAAGTGGATTATTGTAGAGTTATGTTGTTGGGTCTGATGCGGACATGACTCCTGGAGATATTTTATAGTGTAAGAAGATTATGTGTTTTACAATGGTTAATGCAATGGAGTATATTGGTTGGATAATGGTATTAGACATAACTAAATCTAGTTCTTGTATTGTTAATCTTATCATAGTTTTTGTTTAGTTCATTTATTATGATTCTTTGAGATCTGGATTTGGTTTATGCACTGTGGAATGTTTATGTCTAGTTATGAATATGAATATGTTTAAAAACCATCACACTAAAATCTTCGTACAAGAAACTCTAAAGAGGGGCTCGGTATATTTGCACGTGCTTCGGGCAATCACTCAGCTCAGGCTGAGTGATGTGCTAGCGTGTATGGGTTATCCATAGTAAACTATAGGTTACATCATTGGTTCCATTATCAAGACCTCTTTTTCATTTGTTTTCTAGGATGTTTCGTGATGAAAGACATTTCGGTTGACCCTAACAAGTGTTGAAGAGTGGATAGTATATATGGAAGAAGAATACGCTAAGAGACTTAGCACTAGATCTGATTTTGATGCACGTGTGTGGATGGAGGATAACCTGTATGAATGTTTATATGAGAGTTTCTTTGCTATCTTTCCGATAGAGTTGTACGAGTGGCTGGTTGCTTATGCGTCTAAAAGGAATTTGGAGGTATCACACACTTGTCTAGACGAAGGAATAATTCCAAGCCCTCTATGATGTCGATCTGATTTAGACGTGCATTGTGGACACTTGGTTCTGTGGTATTCTGAATAGATATATCTTGGAGTACTCAATTTCCACTTATTATTTCCCGGAGGTAGCTAAATTCCAGTTTTTTCCATATCCCAGGGGATCATATCTACAAGGCATTCCACTAGCGATCTAAATACTGATGGTAAATATGAATTTGGAATAAAAGTTGATAGCGAGCTAAACCCCACCACATGTGCGGGGCAAGAGATCAGGTTTGGTGACGGATGGCAGGACCTAGTGGTAGAGACGAAAAGAGAAGAAATGTGAAACTTAAGTACAACGATTTGTGTGAGAGGGAGTTAGGGAAGCAACGGGAGATTACATAACATATGGTGTTGAGGAGAGAGATGGTTCATGAAGGATTTGGGGCTCAAGCATAAGGTGTGGAGCTAGAGCATATGGAACTCCCCCATTTGGGTAAGCATGACAAGGAACCATCATCGACCTCATATGAGAGCATGCCAGTAGAGACAACATGGGCCGCAGGTGCACATCTGAATCTACATGGCAACCTAGCCCTTGCATTTGGTTTTCCAGTATCTAGTACAACCAGTAGTCAATAAGATTGTTTGGGTAGTATAATAACATGAGTAAATCAAATAGCAAGGACATCTATTTTACTAGTATTTTACTGTTGTATTTGTGTGTGTAAAATGTGCGCGTTAAACATGGTATCAGAGCAGAGGTTCACACTCTCGAACCTCTGAGACAGACTAGAGTTGTGATGGTTTTGTATGGAGGTAGTGGAGATTGGAAGAGTAATGTGATATATGTTGTTATGTGACCAACATCATAATTGTGATATTGTGAACACACATGTTGTGCATGTCACTTAGTGTGTATTGTTTTTTCTATTGATGTGCTTGTGATGAGAGTATTCACTATCCTTTCATGGATTTAATGAGGAATTCATGTGTGATGTATAGCCTTGTTATGTGTGGAAATAATGTTATTTTGGATTGCGGTGTAGACACCTATTTTGGGTATAGCGCCCCTCCGACATCTCACATGCACGCTAATTCCATTCTTACATCTCTTTCTCTTAAATTAAATTAAATATTATTTATTTTCTCACATTAATTGATTGATTATCAATGGGCTCCGTATGGACCCATTTGATGATTCAATTTTTGGCATCATCCCCCATCGCTCACAAATTATTTAATTCATAATGCATATCTCCGACACCTTCTTTTTAAAAATGAAATCTTTATCTCACCCCCCATTCAAATCATGTCCCCCACTTTTCCTAATAAGTCAGAATATGGGACCCACATGATCACATCACATCCCTAACTCATGGTTACTTTACTGTACCCCGGGTATCATCTAACCTACAGTTTAGCCTCACATCTAAACTATAAATATGGGTTTTTTTCCCATATTTGGAGAAGGATATATATTTTAAAGGAGAATATATTTTTAAAGGAGGAAAAAGGGAGATCATATAAAAAAAGGGAGAGCATATAAAAAAGGAAGAAGGACCAAAAAGAAGAGAAAGGATCGAAGACCTAGAGAGATCTAGGCCTACAAAAGAGAAGGAAGATCTTAACCAATTTCTGCCCATTTAAAGAAGAAATCTTTGCCTTAATTCGTCATCATTATCTTATCATCTTGTTGCCCGGTTCATTTCCATATTAGGACGTAAGCTAAGTACTCTTGCTATTTCAATTACTTGTTATTTTTACTACTGTTCATGATCTATTATTATCTTGTCTGACACGGGGGTTGATATCCTCCAAGGGATTTGAAATCCTCTTGGAACCGGCACCGTCTGGGCAACCCCTGCATATTATGTTCTAATCTTATCTGGTTTAGTTTTGCAGATCTAGCTTCTTGATATCATACATTTGTTTTCTTTGCACCCGTATCATCCATATCTATCTCCAAGGTATTAAGCCCTTGTATACTCGATGTGGTCTCGTATTTTTTGATTACTCATACACTCACCTGGACAAGAAGCTGGAAACACAGATCAACATTTGGCACGCCCGGTGGGATCAGATCCTAGATCTGGTCATTTTGTTTGTTATTCTTTTCTAACTTACTCGTTTGCATGGTCTTAATATTCATTGATCTCAGTTTAGTACAATCCATCGTTTAAGTCACCTCATATGGTTTTTATTCTAAGTGTCGTCTTTTGCATTCTGTGGTTTCGGTCATCTTGACGGTAAGTGCTTCTGGTTCTTCATCGGCCTTTGGCGGTAAGTGCTTTTTGTTTGTCAGTTAAAATTAGCATCAAGTTTCTTTTTTATTAATTATAATAATAATATTTACAAAATTACTAAAAAAAATGACAAAAATCATAGTTTAGAGTTCGTTCTACGAATAGAATAGAATTCATTTTTTATATTTAATTAAATAAATGATTAAAAAATCAAAATTTAAAAAAAAAAATAATATTGTTATTATCCTAAGCTACCCCACATCCCAACTCTCAACCCACACTACCCATCCACCACCTCTCTCCTCAGCCATTCAACCATCTCACTCCCTTATCAACTCCCTACCGACTCGCCACCATCTCCATTCCTTGCTCTGAGCTCCTTTTCCACTCCACTCCAAGTCCTGTGTCGCTGCACTTCCCATCCATCTTCCCTTCCACCTTACTCCCCATCTCTACCGTCTCCATCTCCCTTCCACCCGCACTCCTCTTCTCACCTCCCGAGCTCCCACGCCATTTCTCTCTCCATCCGAGCCACCATCTCCTTTCCTTCCTGCATAGATTCTCCCTCCCTCTCTGCTCCACCTCACTCATTCCCTCCATCAATCCCAATCCCCATCTCCTCTTCCTCAACCGCGTCTCTCAGCTCCCCATCTCTACTGACCTCCCTCTCATGTCCCTTTTTTATGAACATGGAATTGTAGGACCTTGTAGAATAGAAAATTGCCATGACCTGCACCTTTCAATACACTCTACTCACCACGACTCCCATTCCCTCCATCTCAGGTCATTTGGCCACGCTTCTCTCATCTCATTATTCGGCTGAAGCTCGCATTATTTAAAATCTAGCATCTCCAACGCAGAGCTACTTCTCTGGCTTCTACCCACTTCCTATCAGTTGTGTGTCCCTACAGACTTATATCTGACTCGACTCCATTTAAATAACTATCAGGAGGCATACGTATCATGTTTCTCCTTATTCAACACGTGGGGATCTCCCTGTTATAATGACCACATGACTCCACTCAATCCATTTCTCCAAGCTCTCCCCTGCATCCACTGATCCTTCTAGCTGTTTCTAGCTCAATACTGAAATTTACGCACAGGTTTGGTGACTGTCTAATTTCTGTCCAAATGATTTTCTAACTCCATGCAGCCGTACTCCATACCCATCGAGATTCTGATGCACCAGTGCCTCCAACATAGTTGACCAATTCTACCTTCGAACTATGTGCATGTGAAACTGCAAACTTCTGTTGATAGCTTAGCTAAACTTTCCAGTGACTAAATTCACCCAGAATTCATACAAACTATCCTTATATCAGTTTGATGCTTATCAATTATTTCTAGAGCATTATCACATTTTTGCCAACTTTTTTTTTAGTGACAGTGCAATGCAGTGCTTTACATGAGTCGTGATCAATTAGCCGAGGCCCCTTTACAACACAACTTTATAGCCAATGTTTATTATTAACTAGGTAGTTTAGTATTGAAGTGTGATTCTCATGCATGTATAGTCGACCATGTGAAGAGCCAAGTTTACTGTGCAACATAACTAAACACGGTTTCGATCTACTAGTCGCTAGATGCCAACTCTTGACTTTGTTATTCCTAAAAACACATCAGATTTGATTTGGTTTGCTTTTCAATCAAAACGATCCATCACCTGTTATGTGAAGATTGCCACGTCCATGTGCCTTTTGGACTAACACGGTTTCAATCTCCCCATTCTAGAATGACCCCTTTGTGACTTGCTTATGGTGAGAAGTCAAGATTAAATTTGGTCCCGCATATGTGGGTGAGTAAAGTTGAGACACTTTTTTTTGTGCATGACTTAGCATTCCTCGTCTCGAATCAATTAATTTTCTCCAAATTCTTTTCGTTAGATCCATTTCATAGTTTCTTGCATCGATTATTATTATTATTATTATTATTATTATTGTTATTAATTTTATTATTATTATTATTATTATTGCGGATAGTTTATAGTATATCTTAGCATTTAATCATTTATTTCGTTGTTTGTTTTGTTCATCATTCTATTAATCATTTATTTTAATAAGAAAAACCAGTCTTTAGTTTATAGGCTATTAATAAACTATAGTTTATAGTTGATAGCATTTAATCGTTTATAGTTTATTAATAGCTTTCGTAGCTTATTTCCTTTCATTGTATATGAACATCAATCTATAACTTTTTTAAAATTAGTTTCATTATTATTATCTTGCTTCCTTTTGGCGAAGTAACCTCTTGATAACATCTATATCTTATTTCTTAACCATATCAACTAATTATATTTATTTTATTTTCCAGGTGAAATCAACAAATTCATGGTCATCCAACAACGCCGTCAGATATCACTCGCTTTGCAAAACAAAAAATAAAAGAAACTCCTCCTAACCCTCAAATGGTGCGATTTCAGGTCATAAATGGTGCCATTTTAGGGTACCCGGGTGTTCTGGGCCACTAACGGGTGCTTCAAAATACATCACTATCAAACGCATTTAAATAACCAGGAAAAGTGTTCTCCAGGTATTTCTCATTTTTCTCTATTTTATCTTTTCTCCATCAAACTTTCCCTTTTCTCAGTGTTTGTATGCATCAAACGTCACATTTTATTTTGGTCTAAAATGAACCTTATGCATCCTACCTGATCACATAGCTTAAGTAAAAGAATTTAACTCTTTGCATTTCACTTATCACACACTGCTTGAGACTACACAAATATAATTAACACATCAAAACATTCCTCTCACTTGGTTAACTGTTGGGATCTAAACACGCAACAGGCAGCCGTCTCAGACATCTCCCAATCCATAACTACCTAAAACCAGCCTTAGAATCCTTTAGGCACCTTCATTACTTATTTTTCTATTATGTTCACATCCTCTAAATTAATCATGATGTTAAAAAATATTCTGCTTGATTTGTTTGTCAACAACATACATAAACAAATGTTTCTTTATTTCACACCTATTGTCATTCTCTCTTAAATCGAAAAAAAACAACAATATGCTCTATCTAATGATGTTACTTCCTCTGATGATCTTACTCAACAAGATTCTAAACTCAAAACCATGTCATCGATCAATCAACCTCCATTCTCCATGGTCTCACATCATGAGAACCATGTCATACAAAATTCTCCCCACCGTGATACCAACCCTCCTATCCCCCGTCAAGCTAGTCTTCCTAAACCAATCACACCACCATCTCCTCCTCCTCTAAATACACTCAAATCTCCTCCTAAACCCATGTATGACTTCTTATTCCAAAAATCCCCTACAATCTCTCAATCCTCCCAATCTCCTCAATTGGTGGATTGCATTCCACCCACATTCTTTTTTGTCAATTCTATTTCATTCGCCAGTAGTATGCCCATCAAACAATCTCAACCTTTAAATGCCTAAATTCCTACCCATCCTATGCTCCAACAATATCAACCCCTTAACACTCATATCCCTACTTATCATCTACCACAACAACCTACCCAGCTTCAACAAACACACCATATTTATATTATTCAAAGTCAACCTATGCAACAATCTCAACCCGTGACACATGTTCATCCTTACCAAACAACTCCCCAAACACCCACATATCCACAAATTAATCAATTGTCTTATCAAACCATTTCACAAACGTCCTATCCACAAAATTATCAACCACCTTATCAGATGCTTCCTCAACTACCCACACACCCACAAACATATCATTCACCTTATCAAACTACTTTTCAAACCACACAGCCGATCCAGTCTCAACCTTACAATACCTCAACTAATTCAATTCATGCCTTAATGAAT
The DNA here is from genome assembly GCA_019776745.2 of Taxus chinensis. NCBI lineage: Eukaryota > Viridiplantae > Streptophyta > Pinopsida > Cupressales > Taxaceae > Taxus > Taxus chinensis. The sequence goes on from CM034154.1 coordinate 175,401,427, forward strand.
CAGTTAACCAGTTTAGAAACCCTTACCGTACCACCCCAGAACACCTTATCCTATGAACAAATTTGTAACGAACCGATTCATCCGTCGGTTCCAATTAAACCCTATCCTCCTTGTTGGAAACTTCCTGAATTTAATAAGTTCAATAATAAAGAAGATTCCCAACAACATCTCCTCACATTTAAACACGCATGTTGTCTTATTATGCATGATCATGATTTACTCCTTCATACTTTCCCCATATCTTTGTCTGGTCCTGCGTTGGACTAGTACAACAATATTCCACGACATTCCTTATTCTCTTTCACTCAACTTACACATTTGTTCTTAGATCACTTTTCTATCAATATCACATGCAAAACCACTATCGCCGATCTATATACCATTCAACAGTATGGAAACGAGTCCATCGCCGACTTCGTCGCACAATGGCATGCTATTATAAACCAACTACCCTTCACTATCCTACAAACCGAACTCATCGACTTATTCTCGCGTTCATGTGCCAAACATATATCATCCACTTTGTAGATCTAATCATTCCGAACCTTTGATGAAGCTTTCACAATGGCTCGCAAGCTTGAAACTTGTGCCATTGAGCAAGGTCATCTTAAATTAAGTTTAACTAAATCAAAAATTAAATCCACTAAACCATTCACACATAATGGCGAGTTCAAGACTACGGCCAACACTGTGGTCATTGAACCCTCATCCCCATCTACACCAAGCACATGGTCTCAACAACGATCTCCTCAATAAACATCCCACTACACTCCTTTAGGAGAATCATATAGTTCCATATTTGATATGTTGATGAGTGTAAACTCTATCCAAATACCTCCTATACGACCCGTAGACAACTCGCAAGCCAAGCCTATTTGGTATCACAAGGCCCATTTTTTAAATATCATTAAGTCAAAGGTCATGACATTGAGAGATGTCGTTCCTTCAAAGATCATGTCCAACAACTTTTAAATCAAGGGGATATCCAAATTGATACCTCCACCACACAGACTAATCAAACGAATCATGTCACGCCCTATACATCTCAACTATCAAACGCTTGTATGGTTAACATTGTCAATCAAGATCCCATCTTGTCACCAACTCCACATGTTCCCACAGTTCCCATCCCTTATTTAAAATTTTTCACACCTAAATCAACTTTTACTACTTGTGTAGGACCTGTACCTTCTCCTATCCTTGCCACATCCACATCAAATTCAACTATATCATCCATTTCTGCCACTTCAAACATACCCCAGTCCACCAAATTCGATTTCCCCTCAGTGCTTATTTCGGCTCCACTCATAACCACACATATCCCTATGTCTCTCACACATATTTCATTCACCTAGAATCTTCATCAAATGCACCTATTACTACTCCTACATTACTCACAACCATCCCAACTAAACTCAATTCTACTACATGCACCCTTGCAACCCCATCTTTGACATCAACCCCATTAGCTAACATATCATTCTTACCCCTCGAAACATTTATGAAAAAACTGGTCTCTTCTACTTCTACATCCAAAAATTCTCTTGCATTTATTGCATTACCTATACCTATAAGAAATAATCCATTGGTTATCACATCACTCACATCTCCACATATTCAAAAAATGCCTACATCTTTATCTCTCCCAGCGACCCCTATATCTATTACACTAACAAGTCCACCTATCCCGACCTTGACATATGTACCTATATCTCCACCCATGGCCACATCACCCAGTCTACCACAATAATCTTTACCCAATCCTCCTATCACATCAATCAAATTCTCTTGATCTACAACACTACCATATATACCCCTCAAATCACCTATTATACCAACACATCCACCTAAATCAAAGAAAGATGCTTTACCTTCTCCCTCTACAAAATCATCTCTTTCCATGCCCAAATCGAAACAATTTATGTCTAACATAGATATCATTAACTGCATCATACAAACACCTATCTATTCATTAACATCTTCATCTTATTTGAACAGTTTCTCCATTAATAACCACACCACCGCTATCAGATCCTTCGGTTGATATTATTGTCATCCCTGTTAGAGGTAAATCTTCTCAGTCAAAGTCTAAGGCTTGGGGAAAACATCCCCGACAGTCCCATGCGCATCCTTGGAAACATTCAGGCTTTCCCTCTTCTCAATAATCCAATGCCACAACATCCATGTCAGGATCATTTTTTCCATCTACGACATCTTGCAATAATCAATCCACATCCAAAAAATACCATCCTTCAACAAAATTTGATTTTTCCTCCAAAACACGAAATTCACACATCCAATCTACATCTACATCTTCTCCTAACGCCAAGCTGAGACATCCTATCAAAACCCATAATAGTTACCTCTCCATGACACTTTAATGGGGTCTTACGCAAACATCTTTCAACATTTAACTAGAACATCTGCCATCAAACTTCCTCCTATTAAAGCCTTTAATCCCTATGGTCCCAAGCCATCATGGTTCAATCATAATTGCAGTTGTGCCTATCATTATACCCCGGGCCATGAAATCAAACATTGTAAGGCCTTTCAGTCAATCGTCCACAACCTTATTAAGAAAGATGATTTCCTCATTTAGGGGAAAGTTCCTTCTCCATCTACCTTGAATCTAATCCATATCCCATCTGTCAGATCTCCCATGATCCCTCCATCCACATCATCCCTTAATATTCATCCAGCCCATGTCATTCCTCCTCAGAAATGCCTTCCATTGTTCATCAATGTCTGCTTATCTTACTAAGAAAACTTGTGGTCTCCAATTGTTTACCCCATCCAAATCTAAAACAATCTCATCTAAGCTCTTTCGACATCCTTTACCTCCTTCACATTTAACTCACCGGGGAAACAACATTCCCTCTCCCTTGAGCATTGCATCTCTCCCCCATGTGAAGCTCAAATTCACGTATGTTAAAAGGAAAAATCGAAGTTATAAAAAATAGACTGATCTACCTCAAAGGACAACTATTCAATATAAATTAAGTATATCTAAATCAAAATCTCATTCTAATCCATCCTTCGAAGCCATAATAGACCATTTATGTTTGTGCTCCTTGAAGGACGGCTATCATATTATTCATTGAAGCCATCCTATATTATGCCATAAAGTTGGACTCATACCCTTGAAGGATGGCTACTCTATTATCTATGAGTCCATCTAGAAGGCTATATTTGTGTCTATTTTGGATCAGCCTTCTATTTATAAGTCCAACATTTTGGCGATAAGCTGTGTCTACTTTTGGGATCAACTTTCTTCTTTTGTTCTTTCCCCTTCCTTAGAGGCCATGATTGTCTTGCTATATTTATGACTCTCTTGGAACACCATCTTTTGGAGATCCCTCTAAATCCACGCGTACAAGTCACATATTTGATCCCTTCAGGACATAGTTTTCAATATTCTTGATTAGCGATCATCCTTCATCCATATTTCAACCTCACTGATCTTCCCTCTCGTGGTGGTAAACCAGAGACGTCATCTGGTTAATGTATTAACACTTGTGACCAATCTACTACTGGCATATTTACCAAGTGAAAACTTAGTTACATCCTTAGAGTGGTCTACCATCTTCTTATCCTATCTCAAATGTCAATCTAATGAACATATGTGGTCCGCTGTACACTACCTTGCTACAGCTCCTGTAACCATTACATCTGTCATCTAAATCATCATTCTTATACCGAATCACATGCGAAGGGTTCACACTGATGAATCTCTTATATCTATTCCTTATCATCTCTATGAAGTGCGTTTACTTAGCAAATACTAGCTCTTCGGTTTGTGAAGCTCAAACTTGAGTCAGTGTAAAAGCAAAAATCAAAGTTGTGAATCCTAATTGACTGATCATTCTCGAATGAAAAGATCATGTATCCTCCAACTACAAAAATCTCTCAACATGTATACAAATCACCATCTTTGAAAAATCCATTGAAATAGACCGATCGCTCTAAAGGATGCCCACTCATCACCATTATTTTCATCCACATCATCCTTCTCACCTAGACTGTCCCCTTGCACGACGCCAGATGATCTTACTCTATTCTTATAGCCTCTTGAAGGTTTTCCTCATTGATTAGCTCTTCTACTTTTAGTTTGAAAATCTTGCTGAAACCATCCATATAGCCATTAGATCACCTTAGTCTAAGGTATATATTCTTTCCTTGCATCCTCAGAGCTAGGTCATTCATCTTAATGTACACCAACTTTGGTTATCCCTCCTTTCTTTACTCATTTTCAACTCACATCTTCTAGAGTTCCTCCCACATATCAATATCCCCATACTTACGACGAATCATTGTCATTGATATTCTCCCTAACATGATCTTTTGGTATCACTAACTATTATTGTTTCCGCACCTAGTTATTGGCTACAAGTGGACTTCTCCTGAGTAGTAACCTTACTTGTTTATCCCCATTCCAGTTCGACAGCCTGATAGTCTTTTTCTGTATGACCTTCCTACAACTATTTTATCATTCATTCTCTTCCAGGTCATCTTTGTGTCAACATCTATATCAAATTATCAGATTGACTTCTCTATAATGTCCCTTCATTGCATGTTCCTCCTCCAGTTCTTCGGTTTGTGACTTTCTCCCTTGATCACCATTATCAGTTTGTCCCATCTTTTCCTACTGAGGGTCATTATCAAGTGCAAGATCGTTCTCCTAGCATATCCATATCACTCAACATTGCCTCTCCTATCACCATCCTTTGATCCATTACTCCTCGCCACCTCTCTATCTTCCATTCTTCCTTGCCAATTTCTTCACTGTCTTCATCATACATCCTTATCTCTACCTTTCTCGTCATCAACATATCCTCGATCGTCATGCATATTTCTTACTTGTCTTTTCCAATCTTGATTTTATCTTTTACTCTTCCGCTTTCAAGTTTGATAATCTTACGTTCCTTATGCTTCTCTACTCTTTACCAAATATCTTCATGTAGGTCAACGCATATCTTCTTCGCTTGGATCCTCCCGCTGTCCAAGCTTCTCCACCATTTGTACTTTCTACAGACTAAGAATCACCACCACAAACGTCTTTGAAAAAATCCAAATGAAATTGATACACTGATGGATCAAGACTACCGACCAGATGTAGACGGATCCCAGTTAAGCCGATGTACCCTAAGACGGGCGCACATCGAGCAATTCGACACAATAGATCCAAGAAACCATGCAAGTCACACTCCTCCTATTTGCTTGTTATCAGATTTTTAAGACCTCCGTTCATCTCTTGATCCATTTTGGTGGACTACACCGAGAAGTCGGGTCCGGGAAGCGATAAGCTCCCTCGGTTTGATGATCCTACTTAACCATCTCCGTCGTAGGGAAATATAAGCTTAAGAAGAAAACATGATAAGAATGGATGGCCATCTGATACTTCCACCTCCCATCATCTCTTCCTGATCTTCAGTAATAAAACAGAATCTAAATAGCAGACATCCAAAGCAATCAGAAAATAGGACAGCTGCATGCAATACAAAATTGGATCTATGTCTACCTGGGTCCATATTATCACTACTGATCTGCAGTATGATTCGGCGTCGATCCTGATGTGGCATCGTGCGTCTTACTTATGTGGATCGGCGTCAAGCATGATGTATCATCCGGCACTCGATCACTACCCCAGCATTCTCTCGATCTAAATTTTCTTGAGAATCAGAAAACATCAGGCAAGATCGTCACCTCGTCTTGCAGGATCTCACAAATGCCACTTCCTACTAGACACTTGGCCAGGGTCATCATCCCTGTGCTGGGTAATGCTTACTTAACACATTGCTTCACCAAAGAATCAATGGATGACGTGTAATGCTTGATGTCTCTCCAATTCATTCAGAGTCCACGGTGCATCCTCTCCAGGGATTGATCTTCCTACACATTGTCATCCCACTTTTCTTTACTCGATAGATTAAACTCAAAATTGATAATCAGAACTCTCTCGTATCTACCCTCATGCTTACACGTCATTTGTCATTGATATTCCCTTAGACATTCTTTGATCTTCCTGGGCTTCTATTTGTAATCGTGCTACCGACCGAGATTATCAATCGGCGCCGTCTCCGAAAAATCGGCGTCGACCGAGTACCACATCGGCGCTGAATCGGGGAACTTTGACCTCCTCGATTCTATGGCTTCAAACGGGGCGATTCCTCTGTGTCCTCTGATCATTATCGGAGAACTGATCCTATCATCCCTAGTACGGGAGATATCCCCCTCCGATTCTTCAGTTTGGGAGGATTTGAGAAATAGGGGGGATATATGGATAAAATAGATATCTTGGTAGATCATTAGTGGTTAGGATATATCCTAACATCCATTCACTGGCATGTCCCTCTCCTATCCCATAGTTAATATTTCCTTTCCACCTCATGGGTGAAACAAAATGGGGTGAATTATTTCTTCAGGATAGTGTTTATCATCACAAATTCTCTCTATTTACTCGTCATTAGGGGGTAGTGGTGATATAAACGTGCATCCAGGTTACTTCTCCAGAATGATGTCAAACGAATCCCTCGAGGGACACTAAATTGACGTAACCTTATGCTTCTAAGTGTCTACCAAATATCTTCATTCTTAGTTCACTTCCTTCAGCATAATTTTCTTTGTTGTCTTCTCCTCCTTTTTGATCTTCATCTTATTTTACTTCCTCTACATCATCCATTTCCCCATTTTACCTCGCACTTCCTCCTTACTTCCCCATCAAAAACCTAACTCTTCAATGTTATCCCATTTCCTTTATCATCTCATCATCCACATGCATTTCCATGTGGTCAATTCCATATTCTTTGCCTTGGATTTCCTTACTATGATTTGTTTCCTTTAATTTTCTTTGCTCTATCATCTCTTTTGTTTTCCATTACCTCTCTGTTTTGCTCTGCTCCAACCTTCATCACATCTTTTGTTTTAAATAACTCTCTCCCTTTTTCATGATTTCATCCTCTTCTTTGTTCTTTTCTTGTCTTCTCTTTGTTTTTCCTTATTCATTTCCCCCTTTCTCTATAATCCTTCTTTGTTATCTTCTTCCTCCCCTTTCACTCTTTATTTTCTCCTCCTCCATCTTCGTTCCTCTATTCCATATCCTTGTCACCTTCACATTCAATCTTTCTTGCTCTTCTCATAATCAAGCAATCCTCTTGTCTATTCCATTTTCTCTTTCTCAGCATCCCTTACATTTGGCATTCACACTCAATGTCGATGTTTCTCCGTTTATGTCTCACCATATATCCCTTTCATTACCATTCTTGTTCTTCTCTTTGCCACATTGACCTCTTCTCTTTTTAAGAACCCTGTCACATCTTTTATCTTCGTCATTTCTCTTGCAGGGACATCATCATATCCATTTCTAAGAATATCTTCCTATCTTCTTTTGACATTTGTCTTAGAAGATACCATAATGGACCATCACCTATTTAATCTTGTTTCTTTTCCTTGAATATTTTCTCTACTTTTGTTTTGACGCAAAAGTATTTTTATCACACTTACCGAAGAAATAAGACTTTTTTTGTCTTCTTCACCTCCTAATTTACTAATACTTATACATCGTTCCTATAAAACATGATTTCCATCATATTTATTATCCTTTTAGGGCATTTTATCTCATCCTTCTATCCTTTTTGCTCATCATATCCACATTTATGAGTATTCCCCCTAGGATATCTTATTTCAAAATCTATCTATGTCTTATGTTGGGGTGCCTTTTCATCCTTGTACTTGTCAACGCATATAACTCAATATTTGTCCTTCTTGTGCCATATGCTGGGGCATCATTATCTTCATCCACGTCCCTTTTGTGGACACATGATTTTTCACACGATTCCTCGCAGAAAAAGAATTGTGCACATCTTTCGCATTTAGTTGCACATATTTTGATGTTTTCCTATGACCCATTGGTCATCTTGGTTTACATCCATACTCCAGTGGTCTTCACCCACTCACTAGTCTGTAGAACATTTTCATCTGTCTCCATTAAGACTGCAATTGTCCTCTACCGATGTGATATTGGAGTCACCCCCATACTTTTTTTATATATTTATTTATTGCAATCCTTTTTTTTGCCTAGGGCATCTTGCCTTTGGTCATGTCTTCATCCATCCTCGGACACATCTTTCATCTAACCCTTTTTGTTTTTGTCTCATGGCTTGCTATTGCAAACCACTCAACAAAAAGGGGCAAATGTAGACACCTATTTTTTGGTATAGCGCCCCTTCGTAATCTTACATGCACGCTAATTCCATTCGTGCATCTCTTTCTCTTAAATAAAATAAAATCTTATTTATTTGCTCACATTATTTGATTGATTATTAATGGGCTCCGTATGGACCCATTTGATAATTCAATTTTTGGCATCATCCCCCATCTCTCACAAATTATTTAATTCATAATACATATCTTAGACACCTTCTTTTTGAAAATGAAATCTTTATCTCACCCCCCATTCAAATCATGTCCCCCACTTTGCCTAATAAATCAAAATATGGGACCCACATGATCATGTCACATCCCTAACTCAGGCTACTTTACTACACCCTGGGTATCATCTAACTTGCAGTTTAGCCTCACATCTAAACTATAAATATGGATTTTTTTCCCCATATTTGGAGAAGGATATATATTTTTAAGGAGAATATAAGAGAATATATTTTTAAAGGAGGAAAAAGGGAGACCATATAAAAAAGGAAGAAGGACTGAAAAGAAGAGAAAGGATCAAAGACCTGGATAGATCTAGGCCTACAGAAGAGAAGGAAGAGCTTAATCAAGTTCTTCCCGTTTGAAGAAGAAATCTTTGTCTTAATTTTTCATCAATATCTTGCCATCTTGATGCCCAGTTCATTTCCATATCAGGACATAAGCTAAGTACTCTTGTTATTTCAGTTGCTTGTTATTTTTACTATTGTTTATGATCTATTATTATCTTGTTTGACACGGGGGTTGACATCCTCTAAGGGAGTTGAAATCCTCTTGGAACCGGCACCGTTCAGGCAACCCCCACATATTGTGTTCTAATCTTATCTAGTTTAGTTTTGTAGATCTAGCTTCTTGATATCATGCATTTGTAAACTTTGCACCTGTATCATCCATCGTTATCTCCAAGCTACTAAGCCCTTGTATACTCTACATGGTCTTGTTTTTCTTGATTACTCGTACACTCACCTAGACAGGAAGCTGGAAATGCAGATCAACATGTGGAGTGTTGGAGAATTTTTGCATTGTGTGATATGAATGTGCATTGATGTATTGCATGACAAATTTGGTGTAGAGTTAATTAGATTGTATCATGATGTCATCACTGTGTGGTGATGAATCGTGTGTGTCACCATGTTGTAATTGTAATTGACTATGTTGAAATGTTAAACATTGTGTTCCTCATACGTATAAATTGTGTAATATGTTATGGTTCATGTCCTTATTTAGGGGCATATGGTGAACATATGATCCCTATTGTACAATCCTTGCACTTTGGATGTTATATATATATATACCATGTGTAAGATGTTATGGTTAATTTGTGTGAATCAGCGTTGTGTTAGTGATGTAGTTATGTGTTATGTTGTGAACCCTACACCAACCGACCCTAAGGGAAATAGGTAAAAGTGTATGTTTGGAGTGAGAAAATGTGTACCATTGACTAGTCACTCGAGCCAAGTACGAGATAAAAAGTGGAGTCTTAGATAGGCTGAAAAACCACTTTTGTTCGTTTGGTATGTATGACACTCGGTCAATGGGTGTCATGTATATTGTGTTTCATGGAAACCTTAGGCTTAGTAGATGGTGACTTGTAATATTTTCTCTCTCCCTATATGGTTATCATATGGATTCAACCTAAGTGTAGTTATGACTAAGTTGAGCCTTGTGGAAGTGGTGGCGGGATGATTCAGATAGAGATGGTGACAATTGTACTATTGATTTGTTATTTTACGAGCTGAGGCTCTATGTTCTGAGTGCCACCAACTTGTTGAGTACCCCCTTGGTGGCCAAATAAAGCCACATAGTCATCGTAATGTGTTATTCTTATATATGTATTTTATTTGTAAATTGAACTTTTTATTTTATTTTTGCAAGGGCCAGCAGTTTTCTTGATTGCCATGTTTTATATTTTGGGCATTTCCTTGGTTTTTGGTACTAACATGTGGATTTTTGCACTAACTATGGCTATTTGGCCATTTCTTTTGCTTGCATTTGGATCTTCTTTTAAATTTTAAAAATTTTACAGCCTTGCCGAAGGCTTGTACTTTTCCACTTGGCATTTGAATCAGATTGCTATGATGGTTCTATTGTCATGATGTATGGAATATGGTCATGGGATGCACCATGGAATGGTGGGACCTATGGACCCACTTTGTTGTATGTGGGTATGCCCTAAGGAGTTACAGATAACTAGCAGTTTGTTGAACCACGTGTTATTATGTCACTTGGGTTAGGGGTGTTTGGACTTTATGTGCCTAGGGTCATAGGGAAACCGGCCTCCTTGAGGGAGTCATAAGAGATTGAGGGAGGCATAAGAGATTTGAGGGAGGCATAATAGACTTGAGGGAGGTATAAGAGAATGAGGGAGGCATACGAGATTTGTGTGGGTGTGATTGATGCTTTGGGAAGTATATGGAGTTGCTTTGTGATGCTTTGAGAGGCACATGTAGTTGTTTTGTGATGCTTGAGAGGTATATGTAGTCATTTTGTGATGCATGGGAGGTATATGTAGTTGTCTTGTTATGCTTTGGGAGGTATATGGAGTTGTTTTGTGATGTTTTGGGAGGTGTATGGTGTTGGTATTATGAGTATGTGTATTCTTGTGAGTCTGGGTTATGTTTTGTGATGATGTTTCCATATTGAACCTATATCGTTATAGTTATGGTTTTGAGTTGCGTGAAACTCCTGTGTGTGTACATGTTGGGAATTCCATGATGTTGTAGTCTGCTTATGTTATAAGTACTTTTGGTTTGAGGAGCATGTATGTGAAACGTACTATGTTGTTAGGGCTATGTATGTGTTTTCCATGGTTTAATTGAGTTCTTGTGATGTGATATAGTCATGAGGGTACATATCATGATCTCTTGTGAACCATTAGTGTTGTGTATGGCCCTAATGTGGTATTGTGATATCTATTTTTTTGGGCACCCACAAACATAAGATAACAAAAACCTTAAACAATGAAATACTGAGAGTTGAGAATAATAAATACTTTAAAGGAAAATAATAACTAAGGAATAAAGTCAGAGAGAATTGTCAATCTTCACAAAACATTAAAATTTAAGATATTGCAAAATTTAGTTGCTACCACAATAAACGTCAGTATAAGATGTCTAAACACTAATCATACACATCCATACTAACTCAAATTATACTAATCATATAATAAATACATGCCAAAATCCAATTATCCATTACAATAAAAATGATAACCAAGTATACAACAACACCATAAGTAATTCCATCACATATGAAATGAAATCAACTATGCCATAACATGCTGAAATTCAAACCATACCACACAAGAGCTAAGATAATGATCCATAATACTAGCTTGGTGCTATGTGCTCAAATCACCACAAGTGTCATCAAAATAACCATAATATGAACATATAGTATCCAAATGATGCTAAAGTCCATGTCCATCATCAAATAAAAAATAATGAGTCGACAAAAGAATTATTATAAGTAGAGATGGGCACTACACTATCCCCGGATAGTTGGTATAATAGGTGCAAGAAAATGTGCCCCCTTATTAGGAATACCATTTTGTAGAAGGTGATTGGCGGGCATGGGGAATGAGGAAGATATTTTCTAGCACCCGATGGGAAATTTGGAGGTCATAGGAGCACATTTAACCGTATTAACTTTCCCAACTAATTGGGATAGTAGGGGCAGAAAATTGCGCCCTAGGCTTGGGTGGCTCCACACTTAGTCAAATTTGTAATTTTGAGGCTCCATAATTTTCCCACTGTCTCCACTCTCCTATATAATTGGGATAGTTGGGACAGTCAGGATATTTGGGACACAAAAACGCACCATGCCCCAAACTGTGAAATTTTCTAACTGCTCGAAACATGAAATTGACTTTCTCATAGTTGTAGGAAGTCTTTCTGGGTGAAATTGTATATGAATTTGATTGAAAATACCATTTTGAGAACAATGGAAGGGTATCCAAGAATTTTATTTTCCTTCTTCTCCAAAAAATGTTGTTTTTTCCTTCTATATTGTAAGGTGAGTCTCCACATATTGCTCTACATAAAGGTGCGCTTAGGTGTTGTAAGAATATGTGTTTTCCAACATGTAGGGAATTCAAATATACTTACAAAGGTATATTATATTCCTATGCAATCATCTCAAAGCCCCCAGAATATTTAGTTGAAGGTCAGGTGCTTTTCGTATTACAAGCTCCTTAAGCCTCCAAGACTCACTTTCTTTGTTCTAATCCCAAAACCTCTGAAAGTTTCCAAAACTTCCCTAACCTATTACATTGCACTTTATTCTCTTTAATAACATCCTTAGATTAATTTAGGCTTATTGATCAGCTCCAGGGGCTGTGTACCTAGTTTTGAAAGGCTAGGGAAAAGCCATTCTAAGCCTTGTGAAAATTTCCACTTTTGATGACATTTAATTGAATGGCACAGGTGACCCCATGAACACATGGTAGATAATTTGAAAGGATTAAAATTGTTATCATAAGAATACATAGCACTTGTTTTATATAATTAGGAGAGTTTTTTTTAACGTATTCCATTATTCTCTCCTAGTTTTTAATCTCTCCGTTTATTGCGGAGAGAATTTTTACTTATCCTCCCTATAAATAGTGTCTCGTACTTTTGAATAATAGAAATTGAGAGAGATATCCTAAATCTCTATTTCTTCTCCTTATAATATGGTACCTCAGAGCATCACAATTTGATATCAGAGCTTGTACGTTTGAAGAAGAGACATTTATCTGGAGCAAACAAATATGCCTGGGCGTTTGATCATTGCTACTGGAGAGAAGAATTGCTTTTTTGTAAACAGCTTGGACAACCTAAATATTCCTAGCGATCTGCACAAATAAATTCTTTCTTCTGCGTTGAAATTCCGGTGGAAAGCCAAGCTCGCATGTGTAAAGGATCGGTAATGAGGAAGAAATTTGCAGCACATTTTAAAGTGCCTTGCAAAGGAGTAGACGTCTATGGAAGAACAGAAATATTTCTCCTTGATACCACGTGACATGTAACCTAGCACAAGTGAAGGTAAAAAAGCATTGAATTCTGAGATCAGACCAGATTGTTGTGAGGTGAACAAATGAAAAGCGTGGAGAGGATGAATTGAATGCGTGGAGATATGATGAAGAAACTTGCGCGAATGTGAAAATTGTTCATATCTGTGTGGATAAAGGCGTAGAAGAATTCTCTTTGATCAATGCATGAAAAAGTCATTTACTAGAAGCTCCATCAAAACGTGGATCTGTGTGGAAGTTTTAGAGCAAACACAGAACCACCAATTTTTGCATGAAAAAGAGCCCTCCTTGGACTAGTGGACCTAGCAAACAACTGCGTGAAAAAAACTTGGAATTATGATGAAGAAAAGAGTTGTATGGCAAGTTTGAGCGAGGATTTACATTGTTGTTAACAAGACTCTCCTATTGAGTAAACTTCATACGTTTTACTGGACCTAGTTTGATTCCTGAGTGGAACAAGAACTGCACCTGAGAGCCTGAGCATCTCAATTGCATCATTAGAGCTCACAAATAGTATCATTAGTTTCCTAGACATGAATACTCTATCCAAGGTCTCAACGAAGAAAAAGTCTTCATTAAAAAAACTTACACCGAATGACAAGTATGAATGAGCACAATCAATACTGTCCCCAAGCCGCAAAATCTGAATACTTGCAAGCCACAGAACATCCATCCAGAAGATCCTACGAGAGCTTCGGGTTCTACTTTGCACTTGCTAAACGAACTACGCAATACCGAAAATATTGTCATTCGTCAAACTATTTTCACAAAGGACTCTTGGAGTATTTCCTTTTCAATGTCACCTGTCAAACAAAGTGAGTTTGAGAAGAAATAGAAGTTGGGTACGATGTCGATTGCGAAGACAAAGATGAATTCCCCACAAAGTGTTGCTGCCTCTCAGCATGCGAGTATCGTGAGCATATACGAGCTGGTACTTCTCATTAATGAGTAAAGCTATAATATCTCTTGGAATCAATAAATAAATAAAAATTTAATTTTTTTTATTACAATGTATACACCAAAACTTCTCCTCTCCGAATGCTTAATTACTTAAACGGCCCAATTTTGCAGCCTAGAAAACAAAAATGCAAGACAATCCTTCAGTTTGAAGGATTATGGGGTGTCATCACCGGGTATATGACCATTCTAGAAAACCACTTGATGAACTCATGAAATATGAGATGATTAGTTCCAAAGCTTTGATGCTGATAATGCATAGTATCAGTGATGATTTGCAAAGCACATGTTCGGAATGTGTAGAAACCAAAGGAGGTCTTAGGATAAGTTGGCAACCATTTATGAAGCCAAAAATCAGACTAAGATCCTCCATCTTCAGTTAAACCCGCACACCCTTTCTATGGGGTCTGATGAGAAAGTTGAGGAGTTCTTACGTCGCGTGGCTGAGTTGCGATCGGATTTATTAGCGCTCGGTGAAACGGTGGACGAAAAACTTCTCGTTTCAATCACCTTGAGAGCACTCCCTTCTCAATTCCAAGTGTTTGTTACGACACTAAATGTATCTAAACAAATAGTGGAATTCGAAGAACTCGTGAACTTGCTACAGTAGGAAGAGGCCATCAATTCATCCCAAGAGGGGACTCAGGATAAAGCCTTGTTCTCAAAGTCATACTGTGTCCAGAAGAATTGGAAGGGTCCCCCAGAGACATCCAGCTCAAATCCAACCAAATCAAAACAGAAAGATCAAAAGTCAAAGAGGTGGTGTCACATTTGCAGAACCAACACTCACGACACTAATCATTGTTGGTACAATGGCTTGAAACAAGGGTCTTCGAAGCCAAACAAGCACATCTGGGTGAAGATTTTCAAAAATCCAAACGACATCCTCACTGAAGAAAGCAAGAAGGGACATCTCGCCAGCCCAACAAAGATGATGAATCTGATGAGGAGACATAAGAAGGAGCCAATTATGGTAAGAACCTTGTACTCGTCTCTCAAACTTCTCGAGCCCACAAAGAAAATATGGTTGATAGACTCTGGTGCAAGTAAGCATATGTCAGGTGACAAGAAACTGTTTGATTCACTAAACGAACAACCCACTGGAGATCAGGTTCGGATAGCAGATGACAAAGAGTACATTGCAGAAGGAATAGGCCAAGTGACCATTCCTCTGGGACCACAAAAATGTACACTTTACAAAGGTACTATATGTTCTTGGACTGACTAGCAACCTCTTTTCAGTGACTCAGCTCTTGAATCATCACCTTAAAGGTAGAATTTCTTGTTCAAAATGGCATTAAATCATGTTTGATCTCCAGACAAGGTACGGTTATTGCTAGAGCATTTACTAAAAGATAAGTTATTTGCTTTAGATACTGTTTCATCTTCTGCGAGTAGTTTTATCTGCTCTCAACAATAGAATCTACAACCCTCTGGCATTTAGATATGGTCACTTGTCGGTTAGTTCATTGCATCAGATGAGTTCAAAAGAAATGGTCCATGGACTACCCAAATTGTCCAGTTCCTTGCCTATTTTCCCTGGTTGTCTTGCAGGAAAACAACACAGGGATCCGTTTCAGGCGAGCACCTTCCATGCCAAGAAGTGTCTGGAGGTAGTTCATACCGATCTGAATGGCCCATTGCCTGCTTCATTTTCAGGATACAAGTACTTCCAACTGTTCATGGATGACCACTCTCGCAAGATGTGGGTGTTTTTCCTAAAGAAGAAAAGTGAGGCTCTTCAACATTTTCAGAATTTCTATCATCGTGTTGTGAAAGAGATCTGGACAACCACTTCTTCTACTCCACTCAGATCGAGGGGGGAATTCACATCAAAGAAGTTCTTGGCCTTCCTAAACCAACACGGCATTAAGAAGAACCTAACTACTCCCTACACACCCCAAAAAAATGACATTGTTGAGCGTCGCAATCACACAGTGATGGAGATGGCTCGCTGCATGCTAACAACAATAAAGCTAGAGGAACGCTATTGGGCTGAAGCAGTACAAACAACTGTATATCTTCTCAACAGGGCACCAACAAAGATTCTACAAAATAAAGTGCTAGAAGAGGTATGGAGTGGTAAAAAGCCATCAATTTCTCATTTACGAGTATTTGGTTGCACAACATACATGCATGTCCAGCTCAGAAGAGAAAGAAGGTTGAGCCAAAAACACTCCCGTGCATCCTTCTTGGCTACAATACTACCTCGAAGGCATACCGTCTCATGGATCATTGAGACAAAGAAAATATACGAGAGTCGAGACGTGGTTTGTGATGAGTCATCCTTTGACTCAATAGTGACAACAGAAGAACCATTACCAACCACCTCTCACTTGACTAGTCTCTGAATCAGATGATCCGCCAGAGGAGACTACTCAGAGAAAAGAAATGTTACCAGGAGAGATATTTGTGGACCTTGGAGAACTGGAGAATGTGACTCCACATCAATCCACATGGAAACGACACAGTTCTTCTCAAAAGTAGCCAAGTTCTCATCCGAAGTGGGTACAAAGCACCATCAAGGACTCACATTTGCAACAACTCCCAGATACATCATCCTGAGTCAAAACAAGGAGTCAAACAAGAAATGAGGTAAAATTTGCACTCATGAGTTCACTGATTAATATATCTGAGCCTGATAATGTTCGTGAAGCACTCAGTCAACCTCAGTGGAAGGAAGCCATGGATATAGAAATTGACTCACTCAAGAAAAATCGGACATGGGAACTTGTCGATCTGCCTACAGGAAAGAAACCCATAGGCTGCAAATGGGTTTTCAAGACAAAATATAAGGCAGATGGATCCATCGACAAACATAAAGCACGACTTGTAGCAAAAGGGTATGCTCAGAAAGAGGGCATCGACTATGAAGAAACCTTTACACCCACTGTGAAGATCAAGACCATCAGAGTAGTTTGCGCACTTGCAGCACAGAAAGGATGGAGACTTCAGTAGATGGACGTCAAGAGTGCTTTTCTAAATGGTGATCTGAAAGAAGAAGTATACATGACCCAACTTGAAGGATGTGTTGATGAAGAATCATCCTAAGAAGGTATGTCATCTCATCAAATCACTATATGGACTAAAACAAGCTCCAAGGGCATGGTATATCAAGATCAATGATCACCTTTTGCAGCATGGGTTCACTCGTAGCCCCTCAGATTCTAAATTTGTATATAAAGAAGGTAGGAAAAGAAATTATCATTCTGGTTGTGTATGTAGATGATCTTGTGATCACTTGCAGTTCAGAAGATTAGGTTGATATTGTTAAGAATGATCTCAAAAGAACCTTCAACATGACAGATTTGGGGCTACTACATTACTGTCTTGGCTTGGAGATATGGCAAAAGGAGCATCACATTTTTGTCTCCCAGATAAAGTATGCCAAGACACTCCTGGAAAAATACAAAATGTCAAAATGTAAACCTATATCTACTCCCATGGAAAAAGGCTTGCAACTTTCAAGATTCAAGGACTCACCTCAAGTAGATGCTACTCTCTACAGGAAATTTGATTGGAGGGCTCATCTACTTGACATATACCAGACCAGATTTATGCTATGCTGTTAGCTATCTTTCCAGGTTCATGTAGGAGCCAAAGAAATGTCACTAGACTGCAACAAAGCATGTTTTGAGATATGTTTGAGGAACAACTGATTATGGTCTGGAATATAAGAAGAATGATCAATTCTTTTTACAGGGATACGTCGACTCAGACCATGCATGGATCTGTTGATGATAGGAAGTCAACCACAGGATACATATTTCATCTCGGATCTGGACCAATCTCATGGATAAACAAGAAGCAGAATGTTGTTTCTATCTCATCCACAGAGGCAGAATATCGTGCTGCATGATGGAGCTGTGTGTGAAGTGATATGGTTACGTCACATTATGGATGACCTAGGAATTCCTACAAAAAAGTCACCTATTCTCTATTGCGAAAATCAGAGTGTGTTTAAAGCTCGTGCAGAATCCAGTTTTTCATGAACGAATGAAGCATATTGAGATTGATTGTCATTTCATTCGAGACACATTTTGAACCATAACATTCAGCTCCAGTACTGTCCTACATCTGAAGCACAAGTAGCTGATATTCTCACTAAATCTCTTGGAAAAGTGAAATTTGAACTTTTTAGGGGTTATATTTGCAAGAATAATGTAATAAGGGGGGGAATGTTAGCATAAGTTGTTTATGCATAGCAATACGTTTTATATACTATTAGAGAGTTCTAAGTTTTAACTTATTCACATATATTCTCTCCTAGTTTGTAATCTCCTTTTCATTGTGGAGAGTAGTATTACCATTCTCCTGTTTTATATAAATTTAGGACGTGTGCATTGTTATCATCAGAATAATATAGCCATAATTCTATCTATTTAGTTTCTTATTTGTGCAATGTTGCTCTCAAGAATTGAAATGATTTCATGGTGTGTAATTAGGTTTCCATACCTTCTATAAGATTGTCAGGCTTCTATCCTTAGTTTCCACATACCACACATCACCCTTAATAATGTCCTGGTTGCATTCTAGAGCCTATGGGGCATTACCCGTCGAAGATAATTATTGGAATTCTTGAAGAGATGCGAGGGACATCACACTTAGGGTGTTGGCTTAAATTCCCCCTCACACTCCCCACAAGCACCTAGGAGAACTACACGAGGATTGCAATCCAATATTGAGGGCTTGTAGTGAACCTATATTGGTGCAATAGTTTGGGTTGAATACCAAGGGTATTCTAGACTCACCACACACACATAATGTATTTTCGGTGCTTGAATGCTTTTGTAAGATTGTTGTAATCTAGGTTTCACTCTGAATTGAGGGTGAAAATACAAAGGGGCATCCTAAACTTGTGCATATGGAAAAGAAACATAGTTTTCTATATATGGGTAATTTTAGGCAACCTTCCATTTCTCAAGAATTGTCAAAGTTGTATTTACCAGAGGGCGTCTAATGACTATATGATCTGAGATGTCAAGATTACAACAAGAAGTCAGGTATTATTTTTCCCCTATCCAGTTCCATGAACACAACATAAATAGGACTCCAAATTATTATTACTAGTTCAACCTGTGATGTTAACATTCGTTGCCTCTTAATTCACTTTGATCTATGACACTTATGAGAAAAATGGCATGTATCTTTATGATGACTGTCTTGAAATTCATTTGTGACTATCATTTATTATTCGATATAATCGAAGATATTAGCACCAATTATCTCATAGAATGCTACACATCCAGAGTTAATGAGCATAAATTGATTATATCAGAAATAACCATGAGCTATAAGTAGACCCTGTTTGTTGATCTTGGGATTTTTGTGAAAACAATTTCTTCACATTAGTAATACATAAGCATCTGATTTGTGTGTTCAAATGCATGACCTCATATTAAAAATCCCACCTAAAATGTCTTGCAACTAGACATGATCAAGTCAATTCGTAAGAAGAAGATGGAAATCAGGTACAAATCTCTAAGCACAATAGTCACAAGTTTGCTTAAATTTGCAAACTATAACTTGATTTACTGTTGAAGAGGCATATACGATCATTGCTCAGAATGCGAAGAAAACCATCATGTATAAAAATCCTAGTATAAATTCTATAAGACATGGGATACAATAAATGCTTGCAAGTAAGGATAGTCCATTGGCTGCAAATGGATTTTCTAAAAAATGTTGTAGTAATGCAAAAAATGCTAGTCTGAATGCTGCAAAAATGTTAAAGTGTTATAAATCTATGCTATGTATAAAAGGGGTATGCCTAGATACCAATAGGGATGTTATAGTATGTATGAGAAATTGCAACCACTAGGTATGAATAAACTATCAAAAATCAGAGTTTCATATGATCCACTGGAGAGGTACACAATTTCAAAAAAAATGATGGAAATTTTAAGATTTTATGGTAAAATGGAGTAATTTTTTAATGGTGATTAAAAGATATAGTGTATTTATATGACCCAGAATAGGATTTAAACCATGAGCAACAACCTTTACAAGAAATGTCTTCTAATTAAATCTCATTATGGGATATAAGTTAAAGGAACAAAGGGCATGGTACATAAGGCAATACGAATCACCTATTTATGCATGGATTCACTCGTAGCCGTGCAATATACTCAAATTAGGAACTGTACATATATGAGGATGAAAAATTGCATAATCTATGAACCATTAAATGAATCTGGTTTATGTAATGTAGATAATAGATTAAGATTTTGGGCAAAAACACAATTTTCCCATTAAAATCTCATCAAAAGATGCTTACCTTATTCATGTATTCATATAGTAAAATCAAATGTTACACATGACATTTTGTTATTACTACTCATCCACAATTGTCTTATATGGAGTTAAAATGGTGTCGTGATGTAGCCAATGAATACATATATTCACTTCCTGGTGAAATAGATGAATTTTGGGGCCCACTCACCTTTTGAAGTAAAAACTCAGCCTATGAAAAGTATGGCATGAAAATTCCCTAACCCATAAATAAAACATCAGCCCTATCACCTATTGAAAAGGATTTACTACTTCAACAATCTAAGAGGGGGACCTCAATTATATGCACTCTCTACAAACAATTTTTAGGTTTGTTGGATATTTTTGACCATATAGTAGACCAACTTGGGAAGTATATATGAAGATATGAGACACACAAATATCCATATTCATGAAGGAATATTGAAGAGGATGTATATCACTGGGTAACAAGATAGACATATGTATGTGTTGAAGGCGAATGTCTATGAGGAATAATCACAATAATATGATCTGAGAGCCTGTTGATCACATGAGAAGAATATTGTGTTTTCATCTTATGTTAACAGAGGATACTCTACAGAACACCCAAATATGCACAAAGTATTCGTTGTGACATTCAAATTTGTTACACTTATTAATACCTTCTTTTGGGTATGAAACTACTAAGTGTGCATATATAAGAAGATACAAAGTCACTATAAATTTGGAGGTCACTCTAATAACTAGAATGAATGAAAAGTGTACAAATTGTAGTCTTCCAATAATAATATCCTTTAAAAAAAAAGTAAGAAGAATAAATCATCCACAAATAATATAATAACAACTCTCTTAATGGGACTAAGCGTGAAAATTAGGGTAATGAGGCGTCATTTTCAAGCAGAACATAGACAGAGAGCCACCATTTTTGGACAGCCTTTCATAGGTTTGTCATTTTCCTATGCAGTAGGAGAATAGTTCCATACTCTGGTAATTCAATAAGCAACACATCGTGGGGAACACATTTTGAACAAGACCTGTCTACTTTCCTTAGCCGTCCTGAATACCATCACTCAATAGGGTATCGAATCAGCCTTACACATGGGATAAAACTGAAATCACAAATACCCCCTCATTGTAAATTTAACAGTGATTGAATTTTTCTGCATTTATATTTAGATGCTTGATGGACGTTATCATAATGTCTCTTAAGGGTATAATAGGAATCTGTTTGGGAGCAATGGATGCATTTCTATGCCCAAGTGGTTCATGTATGCCATAGTTGATATATACACCACTACTGCATATCGTTTTGTTTCTTGTTGTATGCAAAGAGATAGAAGTCTAAACTGAGGATGAGGAGGCATTTCATTTGGTGTAGTGTACAATAGTGATTTGATGTAGGCTTCTATCTTCTTCTGATCAAGTGGGTTGCTACGTGTCTCTGGTGGCATTGTAGCCAGCACATCATTTGTTGCCATACTCTTTTTTCTGGTGTATTTTGAGTAGTTTGAAGAAGAAAAAGAATAAGGATTTGGAAGTGCCCTTTTTTTTAACCTAGGTGCCACGTATGTCTTGGTGTAATGATTTGTCTCTTTCACTCTCCCTCTGCGTGTGACACTATATTTGTTATTGTCTCAGTCCAGAGTGTCACCTCTCTCAACTGATCGTTTATCATCCGAGTTGTGTGAGGGAAAGTTCCTTGACGAACATGTATGACAAAAAAATGGGTGTATTATTAGAGGAGAATGTATGTTTGATATTAGGAGGCACTTCTAGTTATTTCCCACATATTTCTATGCCTAAGTTATTATGTTTCAATGTGTGCAGCATTCAAATACTCAAGGTGAACCAGATAATCTGTAAAGGGCCACTTCACATAAATTTAAGATGTATAAAGTCCTATAGTATGCCACGAAGTTTCTAGAAATATGTAACAACCAATGAGTTTTAGAGGCGGGATCATTTTTGGGCAGAACTAAGCACAATTCGAAAGCGACAGTGGTTCTAGATACATTGGTAGGGCCAATATGATAAGTCTTAAATCTTAGTGTAGTGGATCATCATTTCATGTTGTGGTTGAAAATTCTTTACAATACACATTTGGTGGCTATGTTTGGTAACCGGTTGATTTTTCCCCTTGACACATTATTATTACTGGACGCCATGCATAAGGAACGGATCAATGTTGCAGTAAATTGGCTGGCAAAGGAGTTTGTCAGTTAACCAACAGATATGGAACGGTTGTGACATCCCCTGTAAAAAGAAAAGGAAAAGTTTTAAGCACATGGATGCCTAGATGAGAACTAATTATATGCAATGAGGTAATGGTCCACCTTAGTGGCTGGTTGGGAACCTCTGCCAAGGAAAAGACATTACCAGTCTATTCGATCCAAAATGCCTCATAGAGACATGCTCTCATGGATAGTGTAGGTGGCAAGACGTGCACAAAGTGGATTTGAAAAGAGAAAAGTGTGAATGAGCCCCGTAATTGTTATCCAGAATGCGTAAAGCTGATGTAGTCTTGTCTAAATACAAGGATCCTAGGATTAATATATAAGGTATGGATCACTCTTCCTCTCACTTCAAACTAAACATTTCATCATTTATTTATTTAGCATTGGATTTCAGTATATTGTATATTAAAATATAAATGCAACTTAGAATGAAGGATATGGTCTTTTACCTTTACTAAAAATATTTTTCTTTAAACTTTTTTGAAACAAAATAAAATTAAGGAAAAAAAAATAGGCCTTGGAACCATGTGTATGGAGCACCATGTTGAACCGTTAATGGAAAATAAAACCTTAAACAAGATTCATGTCGACCCAAGATACCATGAAGTTTTTCTTAACCAAGATGACTAACTCGATTAGATTCCTTAATGAGGTGATATTTGATACCCTTTTAACACTTCAGTAACTTTTGGTGAGGTTTCGACTTTATGAGATGGTGATTGATCTTGGCTTATGAATGTCATATCAATTTGGTGTAACTAGAAAACACCTTCATGTACCTCTAGCACTCCTATGTGAGAATTGAAATCTACTCTAAATTTCATAAAAACTAATTTCAAAAGTTAGAGTTTCAAGTGGATGTTAGAGCCCACTAGTCTTTCGTATAACAGAAGTGTTCGATGTGTTTATGAATAATTGGTCTCAAAGTCACCTTCATAAATTTAGCCTTGTAAAGAGAATTTGAATTCCATCAAATTTGGAGAGTTCTTTGTTTATAGGAGAGTATGTAAGAACTCGATGAAATTTATGTTTGAACTTAAAACATGA
The DNA here is from genome assembly GCA_019776745.2 of Taxus chinensis. Lineage (NCBI taxonomy): Eukaryota > Viridiplantae > Streptophyta > Pinopsida > Cupressales > Taxaceae > Taxus > Taxus chinensis. The sequence goes on from CM034154.1 coordinate 175,425,130, forward strand.
GTGGTTTTGGAAAACATACTATAATCACTTTAGTTGTTTCGGTCATTTTTTGCACACTCACAACTTAAGCTAGAAAATATTTCTTCAGAATCCCATTGGTCTTTATAAATTACTCGTGAACCTTTTTTATAGCATTTCAGTGTGTGTAGATTATTATTTAATCAATTACTTTGTATAATTGGATTTTGTAATTTATAGTGTTCTTTCTCTCTTGCCTCTCTCCTCTCATCTCTCTCTTAAAATAAATATGAAATTGTGGTTGGTCTTGGAAACGTGAATGGATTAAAAATGCAGATGAGTTTGAAATAAAATTAAAATGGATATGAATTGATAAATTGTCAAAATATTGTTAATAGAAAATAAAATGTTTTACAATTGATCTCTCTTCCTTACTCTCTCTCTCTCTTGAAAAGTTAAATGTAAATGAATGTGTGAGTAAATTATCTCTTGTGTCTCTCCTTATCTCTACCTCTCTCTATACTTTGTTCTAAATTACTTGAAATGATGATTGTCTCATTTATGCTTGAGTGTAAGGGTTTTCCATACTTAGTACTAGAACTGACACAACGTTGGTTGTAGGTACCTGAACAAAAGGAGTCGTAAAAATGACATTTGTGTCTTTTATTAAAATGTTATTTGAAGGAAATGTAATTACTTAGAATATTTCAATGATATTTTTATGAATAGAATGTATTATTTTTATTATTTCCATGATGAAAATGATAGTGGTTGTGTATTAGAAAATGTACTATATCGTACGTAGTTGCACTTTTTCCTATTTAATGAATGTTACTTTAAGTCATAATTGTATATTATGTTAACTAAATTGGAGTTGATTGTATTATGTTACTTTGGAAAAATGATGTCAAAGATTCCTTCTTTTGGTGTCAAAATAAATATAGGAGGATGAAACTGGACCCTTGTCATTTAAAATGTTTATTGTAGATGAAACTTTTGGGTATAATTATGCCAGTAAAATTGTTAGCAAGTAATTTAAAATGGTGTTTTTTAACCTATCTACTAGTGTTGCAATGACCTAGGAAATCATTTAATACTCAAATAAAAGTATCAACTTAAATTTTGTGTGTGTTTTTCATATTGAGCGGAAAGCAACCAAACAAACATATAGCTAAAAATATTTACCTTTGTTGAATGAAATGACCCTCTGTAGTAAGCTCCAAGTTAGGATAGCACCAAACATCTTTCGTAGTCTTAAATACTTAGAGGTATTGTATGTGTTTGTTTATTCCTCCCTAGAAACCTAGTTGAAAGCAATCACATAGGTATGAAAGTGTGTAAAATTCCTTAGTTCAAGGCATAACATCGTTTTAATGGCATACAAAATGACATGTTGATATTGAGATCTCACTGGTTCATATTTAGAGACTAAATCACATTATAAGTGGAATTGTAATGACTATTGGGTGGGACCACCAAGATAGTTAGGTTGTGCATTATTTCCCTATATAATTTTTTAATTGTAAAGGAAAATTTTTAACTTTCCCTTGTTTGGGAACATACCCTTGTGATGTCAATCTAATCATTTCAAGGATCATGGAGATTTCTTGCAACATATTAAGTATTTCTTAGGATGTGAAAGTAGACGTGAATTGATCCATGCAAGAACAAGCTGAATAAGAAAACATAGTTTCCCATTAAATAATCAAACCTAAAAGGTGTATATGATAAGATATTTGAAATTAACTATTGGGTGATATATTTTATTGGAAGTCAACTAAACGAACCAAATATAATAGAGCCCCTTATAAGATAAATGTTAAAGTTAAAGTGAGAAAATATATTCTTGGAATACCTCGAGCGGTACTAAGGCATTGCGATAGAATATAAATTTGATTACTCTAATTTTATCTTGTGGTAGGGTGTAGAAACCCTTGAGTATAAATTAATGTGATACATCAAGTGACGTCTTATGATGCTGATAAAAAAAAGAGTTATGATGTATTGTTACTCACCAATGATTATAATTATTACCTTAGAAGAATTTTGAAAGCATAAAATTATATAACATTTGCATTTGAACTCCCTTTGTCCCTCTTAGATAATTGTGACCCATAATAACATATTACCTTGTGCTTTCTTGTAGGGTTTAGTTTTCCCCCATCAATTTTTTCTTTTAAAGTTAATATATCATGGAACCTCTCTTAAGGGTATTGGTGAAAGAAACGTTGATGCATTTTACAAAACAATTTAAATAGTTCCTTGGAAGAAATTTGAAAAGTTTATACTTGTTGGGTTGTCATGTAATATGTGTTCAATAATTGGGTTTTTAAGAGCAATGAAATGAATTGTTAGGTACAGGGTCACCAATCCTTGTATTCATGAATCCCTAAGTGTAAAATATACATATCATTTGAATTACAATTGTTCTAAAACAATGCCAATAAGATTCCAAAGTAACCATGTAAAAGTAATGGAAAGATTCAAGAGAAAATAAGATACTTGTTTAGAAATTAATATATGCGTGAATTATTCATAACTAAATTAGGTATTCTCATGTTTGTAAAAAAACGAATACGAATTGTCTTTTGAAAAATCAAACATTTGAGGCAATAAAACAAAATCTTATATAATTTTTTTTTAGCCAAGGAAAAAAAAAAGGAAATTTGCAATGTATAAAGTTAGTTAAATTGACTTAACTAACTATTGAACTATAGAAAACTATAATAGAAAAAAAATAGGGTACTATGATGTTGCTAGGATGTTTAAGAGAAGAGGGTTCTTGAAATCTAAATCACCCTTAAATCCTAAGAATATCCTTCCTTGACCTCACTATGGTTCCCTTGTCTAGAAAAGGTATGATTTTAAACATCGAATATATATCTTGAAAAGTAGAACCTTAACATCTTGTTAATTCCTTTTCGAAATGAGGATAAAATTTAACATCAATTAATCATATTTTGAAAAACAAAACTTTAATGTAAGAATTAATATTTGGAGGCATGTAGGTGTTTAAAAAGAATTTATTTAACAAATGAGTTATGGATGATTAATGGAAATTGAGAGAGGAAAAAACAATGCATTCTTTTTTAAAGGCTAATGCTATACAAAAATAAATTATTTGATATTTTAGAAAATTGATATTTTACATACTTGTAGTTTAATTCAAAGGAAAACAATAAGGTTACATAATAGAAAAACTAAATGATAGTAATAGGATATGTTGTGGAGTTTGCCTATCATGTGTGTCTTGCCATACTTGGCTCATTGTCTTGGTTTATGTTATTTGAGTAAGGAATTGATGTGTACCCTATGTTTTATATTGTATGAATGGGTTCATACTTGTGTAAGTCTCCTACATGATGTCGATTTTATTTATTGGATCTTATGGGATGTTTATGTAACAAGAAATGTAAGCCAAAAAATACTTATCTTGTTATTATGTGTGTTGTACTTGTGTGTGTAGAATGTGAGCATTACATATGGTATCAGAGCGAGGTTCATTCTCTCAAACCTCTAGGATAGATTGGAGTTGTGATGATCTTGCATTGTGGTAGTAGAGATGGAAAGAGTAATGTGACATATGTTTTGATGTGACCAATGTTGTAATTGTGATATTCTGAATGCAAATGTTATGCATGTCACTTAGTGTGTATTTTTTATCATGTTGATGTGTTTGTAATGAGAGTATTTTCTCTCCTTTTTGTTGACTCAATGAGGATTTCACGTGTGATGTACAGCCTTGTTGTGTGTGAAAAGAATGTTATTGCATATTACATAGTGTCGGAGTGTTTTGTTACTATGTAATATGAAGGTGTGTTGATGTGTGGCATGACAAAATTGGTGTATAGTGAATTGGATTTTATCGTGATGTCACCACCATGTTGTGATGAATTGTGTGTGTCATCATGTTGTATTGCAATTAACTGAATTTTGTAATATTAGTCACTTTTTTCATCATATGTATAATTCGTGTAATATTTGATGGTTCATGTCGTGAATTAGGGGCATATGGTGATCGTATAACCCCTATTGTGAAGTAGTTGCACCTTAGGTGCATAATGTGGATAAGTGATGTATCATAACCCATGAAATTAATGATTTTTTTATACCTTGTATATATACCATGCGTAAGACACTATGGTTAATGTGCATGAATCACCATTATGTTAGTGATTTAGCTATGTGTTATGTTGTGAACATTACACTAGACGAGCCTAAGGGGAGCAACCTTCGAGAGTGTATGTGTGGAGAGAGGAGACGTGGACCAAGTTTTCATAATATTGAGCCGAGTACGAGTGAGGAAGTGGAGTCTTATATAGACTTAAAACCCACTTCTATCTGTTTAGTATACTTTGAGTTTTCTCAGTATATTGTGGATGTGCACCACCTTAGGCTCAAATTATGCAAACTTGCATCTTATAGTTTTCTTTCCTATTTGGTTTTCCAACAAACAATCTCATGTGTTTTTTACTATGTTGATCCTTGTGGGAGTATAGAGGGATGATTCATGCAGAGATGATGAAAGTTACATTATTTGATATGTTGAGCCTTGTGGGAGCATGGAGGGATGATTAGGTAGAGATGATGACAATTATATTATTTGACATATTATTTTGCAAGCTGAGGCTCGATATATGAGTGTCAGCAACTCGATGAGTACCCTTTGGTGGCTGTATAAGGTCACATAGTGATTGTAATGTGTTATTTCTCTATACGTATTTTATTTGTAAATTGATCATTATCTCTTTTCTTGTCAGAACGAATAGTTTTCTTGATTGTCGTATTCTTATATTTTTGGGCATTTTATTTGGTTATTGCACTAACATGTAGATTTTTGCACTAACTATGGATAATTATCCATTTGTTTTTCTTAGTTTTAAAATTTCTTTTCATGTTTAAAAGTTTTATAGCCTAGCCCAAGGCTTGGGATTATTTTTTCCACTTGTCATTTGAAATGGATTGTTATGTTGGTTGTAATGTCATAAAGTGTTGGGATAAGGTCATGGGATTCACCATGGAGTGGTTGGACCTATGGATCCGCTTCATTGTATGGGGGTATGCCCCAAGGAGTTACAAATAACTAGCAAGTTATTGAACCACAAGTTATTATATCACTTGGGTTAGGGCTGACGGGGCTCTATGGGCTCTAATTTCCTTTTATTTCATTTACTTTTTAGATGATTATATGCTTTTCAATGTGTTCGATTCTTCCTCCTAATTAGGTTGATTTAATGTTTAGCTGCATTGATTAAAAATGTCACCAATTGTGGCCAATGTTTGTAAAAGATCTAACAAGAATGATCGACTTGGTTGTTTAAATATTCAAATGAGGAAAAATTATGGTAATGAATAGAATATTATTGAGGAAGACAAACAACAGTCATGGGAGGAATGTAAGATGTACTCCTCTTCTACTTTCATAGTCTTGAAAGTAGCAAAGAAACAAGTGTTCTTCTGTGGCAGATAATTATGAGCTACTTCAACTCTCACCCACACCCAAAAAAACTGCAACCAGCTCCCTTGAATCTCTTGAGCACGAGTAATGAAAATACTACACCTCATTTTTCTTCTCAAGATGCCTCTTGAAATCCAAATACTATTGTTTCTCAAAATATCAATATACCCCCTTCTCATCATCATCTTCATTTTCCTACCGCTACCGTTTTTGATATGTTTTTCTCTGAGCCTGATTATGATATGTTTCTCTCTCAACGTAATTTTAACTACAATCCTTCTTCCCCATTTCATTTCATCTTGTATCAATCCACTGAATCAAAGCCAACTATTTTTCTAAGAGTCGATCCGCCTCCTACCACTACCAGCCCAGAAACATCTGCTACTTTTAGCACAGATAGTCAAATTTCGAGATCTTGGGTATACTTAAAGATTTTTGAGCATGAAACCAATCAAGTCTTCTATGGTTTCAATGTGCACACCACCAAGTCCTGGCGTTTCCCTCCTCTTCTAGTAGGCATTTTGAATTTTGCCACTATGGTGTTTCATAGGAAACTTTATGTGATTGGTGGGAGTGGGTGTGATGGAAACCCTAGCAGGAAGGTGTACATGTGTGATCCTTTCACAATGGGATTTACATGGCTTCGGTTGTCTGATATGCACACACCTTGTGAAAATGTAGTGGCGGATGTAGAAAAAGGAAGGATCTTTTTGTTCATAGGATGCCACTTTGCTCACCTGGAAGATGATCTTCCTTGGGAAGAAGAATACCACTTATCTACATTTCAATGGACTGTAATTGCAATCCTGGTGCCTGAATTTTCTTTTAGTTTTTCCCAGCACCAAGTACAGGGTGTTGTATTCAGAGACTAGATTTTCAAAGGAAATGATTGCAACATAATTGCATTTAATGCAATATCTTCCACCAGGGAGAACATACCAGAGGATATATCTAGTAAGTGGATGAAGTGGCAGGAATATTGGTTACATATAACAAAGGGGAAAATGGAGAAACAAGACTGGGGGTGTATGAACAAGAAAGCAGAACATGACTTCTATTACAGAATCTTCTTGCTATATATCACAACCCAGAAATGAATTTCAACTTTTTGTCTGTCAATGGCAACCTGGTAGTATATCACATGTGGGAATGACCTCGATCTCTAACATTCACAGTTACGAAGGTTTTCAAGCGTGGCAATCTCTGGCTGAGGGTGAAGATACTTAAGACATTGCATTATCCTCGCCCTTCCGAAGACTCATATTAAGCAAGGTAAAAACTCTCACATTCTTCTCTCTCAATTTTACCTTATGCTAATATTTATGAATTTTTTGAGGTAGATGAGAACTCCATGACATGGCGAATTTCTGTGTTGTTCAGTCCTGGTCTTGCAGGAGAACAAGGAGGTGTTAAGCAGGGCATTTAAATGGAAAGTTATTCATGCAAGCATTAAAAGATTTAATGTTTCTTGATTCTGAGATGAAATATATATATCAAAGCGGAAGGCCTGTTGATCGTGTAATGTTTCTTCATTCCTAGCAAAAAGGCAAGCTAGCATGGGATGAATATTCTTTGAGATCCAGTTGATAATACATATTATACTATATTTAGGATTTACATATGAATGACTGAGAATGTGTAATTGAGAATGAGCTGTAATAAAAGTATATTTTCATGTTTGGATTGTTTACATGTTTATACTTTGTATTTTTTAAAGTTGCTCAGAAATATAAGAGCAATTCACCACTCCAAATCTGCTGTGGTAGAGCTCAAAAGGGAAACGCATTGTACACATAAAGGATTTGGTAAAACATTATTGGGAGGACATCTATAATGTTTCACTTAATTCTCTCTGTCAAGGGATTTAGCAGGGTTACATCAATCTTAAATAGCGACTTTCCGACTTGTTCAGGTCTGGTCTGGTCTTATAGGGATCGTTTACATGTTTATACTATATGGTTACTTTTTAAACCACATTCTAAAGACCAACTCTATAAGATATTCTAGAAAATAATCAAACAATTGATAAAACTTAATAAAAACTCCAAAAACATGGACTTCACACAAGAATTGACTATGTAGAACTGATAATACATCACATATTCACAGTTTCGACAGTCTTTGACATATTCACAGTATCAATGTTGTTAATCTTAGTAGTTAGTAGCTTGGACAACTGTTTGTCCTCATCCATTTGTTATGGGTAGTTTGGACAGCCTAGAATTTAGAGAAATAGTTGTTTTTGTCAAACAAATATTGTTAGGATAAGAACAATTGATATCTAATATTGACTCCTTTTAGGTGACACCTCATAACCAAGGTTGTTATGGTTATTGAGTTGTCTTAATCTCAACCATTCATTTGTATTAATCTCGGCCGTTGATTTTCAATGAGAGTAGTATATAAGGGGGTCATTGGGGTCATTTGTAACAAGGAAGTTTTAAGAGACAATTGCAGTGTTAGCAAGTAGTCTTGCAGTGTTAGCAAGGGCGCAGTGATAGCGTTAGAGATAGCAGTGGAGGAATATCAGCATGAGGATTAGGAGATTGTCGGAGCTCTACCAGTAAGAGGCAAGAAGTATTTGTATCTCTTGATTTTCTGAAGTTTAATATATTTCTCATATGTAGTACTGGTTTTCCCTACGGGGTTTTTCCAGGGACAATTGTCTGAAAATATTGTGTTCACCTTGTTGGGTATTTCTTATGTGTTTGTATTTGTGAAGTTACAGTTGTGTTATTTTCCAATATTTGTTGATCAAATAATATTACAAGATAGGAGGTTAATAATCAGTAACTGTAATAGATTTTTCACATGGTATCAGAGCTAAGTTCGAGTAGAAGAGATTTACCCTAGGTGAAAGAAAGTGAGGGTTTATAAAACCCAGTTTAACCTCTTCAAAATTATTATTATTATTATCTTTTAAGATGGCCTCAGCAGGTTTAAGAGATCAGGACAGATTGGATGGAGCTTCGAATTTTGGTGTCTGGAAAGCCATAATTTCTCTATTGCTGGAAGAGAATGTTATCAAGGAATATGTGACCACTGTTGTACCTGTACCTACAGATGCAACACAACTCTTATCATATAAGAAGGAAGTTGCCAAGGCGAGGAGGCTAATTCTTGATGGTGTCAAGGATCATATTGTTCCGCATATTACAGATTTAGATATAGTGAAGACGATGTGGGATGCCATTATGAATCTGTACCAGAATGCTACCACTAACTGGAAGTTGATTCTCAAAGAAAAGTTGAGGAATACCCGGATGAATAAGGGAGAAGACATCACAAGTTACCTCACCAGACTTAGACCTGTCAAGGATGAATTGGCAGTTGTTGGAGACAAACCAAATGATGACGAGCTAGTGAGAATAGCCCTAAATGGGTTTACTAAGCATTGGGATGTCTTTGTTCGAGTCATCAATGGATGAGACACCTTACCGAGTTGGGATCGACTATGGAGTGATTTCACTCAGGAGGAGCTTAGACTAAGTCTTGTCAATGGAGCCAACAATAAGAGTCAGAAAAGTGAGGTGGAATAGGAAAATGTTGCCCTAGCGGGTAAAGGGAAAGAAAAGAAGGGGTATAGTAAAGGATCAAATTCACAAGGTGAAAAGAAGAAGAAAGATTCTTCGAAGATCAAGTGCTATGGCTGTCACGAGTTTGGCCACTATGTTAGCGATTGCCCAGAAAGGAAGAATAATGAAAAGAAAGGCAAGAAGCAAGTTACGGTTTTAGCAAGTGCAGATGAGCTCTCTAGTAGAATGGAAGATGAGTTTGCACTCATAGCATGTATGGTTAGCTCAACCTCACAGAGTGTTTGGTACATAGATAGTGGGGCATCATATCATATAACAGGAGTTAGAGAATACTTCTCCAGTTATAAGGAAGAGAGCACCAGAATCCAGATCTCTATGGGGAACATGTCCAAACTCAACTCAGTTGGGAAAGGGACTATTCAGTTTCAGAGGGAGAGTGGTAAGATGATTCCCCTTCATGATGTGTTGCATGTTCTAGGTTTAGGGATGAATTTGATTTCTGTATCTATTCTTCAAGACAAAGGGTACAATGTACTATTTAGAGGGGCACATGTGTTGATCAAGCACAAGGATTGCAAATCACCCATAACTATTGGAGTTAGGAGTGGTCAGCTTTATAGGCTGCAGTTTGATATTCCTAAGGCACTCATGAGCAACAATAATCTTAGATATCAAGGAGAGCTATGGCATAGAAGGATGGGCCATATCCATCATGGAGCCCTTAAATTACTTCATGAGACAGTGACAGGTGTTCCTGAGGTAAGCATAGAGCAGGATGATGTATGTAAGGGATGCGTGTTGGGGAAGTTTACTAAAGCATCTTTTCCAAGGAGTGACACCAGATCCAAGGGCATTCTTTATCTAGTACATTAAGATGTATGTGGACCAATGTCGATGAAGTCTCTCAGAGGGTATGAGTACTTTGTTACTTTTATTGATGATTTCTCCAGGAAGACATGGATATACTTCTTGAAAACCAAGGATGAGGTTTTTAGTCGCTTCCAAGAGTTCAAAGCTCTTGTGGAGAATTCGACAAGAAGGAAGATAAAAGTTCTTCAGTCAGACAATGGAGGCAAGTACAAAAGCAATGAGTTCCAGAAGTTCTGTACTAGAGAAGGAATCAAGAGAGAGTGGACTGTTCCTTACAATCTGCAACAGAATGGAGTTACTGAGAGGAAGAATCGGTCTATAACAGAGGCATCAAGGGCTATGTTGCATGACTAGGATTTACCCCGTTATCTGTGGGCAGAGGCATGCAATACAGTAGTATACATACATAATAGAGTTCCACATAAGGTACTAGGGAAGATGACACCAGAGGAAGCATTCACTGGGAAGAAGCCAGATGTCAGTCACTCTAGGATCTTTGGGAGTTTGGCATATTGTCACATTCCTAAGGATACACGTACCAAGTTAGATCAGACTGCAGAGAGAGGGTACTTTGTGGGGTACAGTGAAACCTCTAAGGCATATCGGATATTCATTCCGGGGACCAGAAGGATTATTGTTCGACGTGATGTCAAGTTCATGGAGGACAAGGCATTTAGAAGGTCTAGAGATTTGCCAGTAGATGATCAGAGTGAGCAGCCAACAGAAGCTCCAAGGATCACTCAATTGATTCAAGGGCAGCAAAGCTCGAGTACAGTTACTAGTACAAGCATAGACTCAAGAGGAGAGAGTTTTCAAAATATGGAGCAACATGTGCAAGAAGAGATACATCAAGAAGACATGGAGGTTGATATTTCATCCTCTATAGTTGGCAGCAAGAACCGTGAGGTTCAACAGACATAGAAGAATACTCGAGAGTTAGTGGGTACTCCTAGGAGGAGTAATAGACAAGGGAAACCACCAGCCAGGTATGATGACTATGTTGCATTAGTTAGTATGTTGGTAGATAGTGACCCTTCTAGCTATTAGGAGGCTGCACAACATCAAGTGTGACAAGAAGCAATGGTTGAGGAGTATACTTCAATTATGCAGAATGATGTGTGGGAGGTAGTGCCTAGACCAACAGATAGGGTAGTGGTTGGATCATGCTAGATCTATAAGATCAAGCACGGTGCAGATGGTAGCATCAAGAAATATAAGGCAAGGTTCGTGGCAAAGGGGTTCTCTCAGAAAGGAGGAATAGACTACGAGGAGAAATTTGCTCCAGTTGCCAGGTATACTTCTATACGAGCTGTAATCTCAATTTCAGCACAGATGGGATGGCAGATCCATCAAATGGATGTCAAGACAGCGTTTCTTGATGGTGAGTTGAAAGAGGAGGTATATATAGAACAACTAGAAGGCTTTGTAGCACATAGCAAAGAGACCCACATGTGTAGATTGAAGAGAACGTTGTACGGACTCAAGCAAGCTCCCAGAGCGTGGTATGAGCGCATTGATAGTTACTTGCAAGAAATGGGCTTTGTGAAGAGTGAAGAAGATGCTAATCTCTACTACTTGGTAGTTGGAGGTGAGATTCTCATTCTTGTTCTATATGTAGATGACTTGTTTCTTACAGGTTCACTGGGGCTCATAGAAGAATGCAAAAGGGATCTTGCAGCGGAGTTCGAGATGAAGGATTTGGGACTTATGCACTACTTTCTAGGCATGGAGGTATGGCAGAAAGATGGAGAGATTTTCCTTGGGCAAGGGAAATATTGCATGGAAATCTTGAAAAGGTTCAGGATGGAAGATTGCAAAGCCATGTCTACACCCATGATCATGAATTGGAGGAAGGTAGACACATCCAAGGAGAAGGATGTAGACCCCACCTTATACAGGCAGTTGATTGGTTCTCTCATGTATTTGGTCAATACCATGCCAGATATAGCTTTTGCAGTTAACTCTCTTAGTCAGTTCATGGTTGAGCCAAAGAGAGTGCATTGGACTGTGGCAAAGCATGTGTTGCGTTATTTGCTAGGTACAATTAAGTATGGAATTAGATATGCTCGAGGTGAAGGAATCAGGTTGATGGGCTATACTGACGCAGATTGGGCAGGTAGTACAATGGACAAGAGGAGCACTTCAGGGTGTTGTTTCAGTCTGGGATCAGGAGTTGTATCTTGGTTTAGCAGGAAGCAGAAGTCTGTGGCTCTGAGTTCAGTAGAGTCAGAATACATAGCAGCTAGCATTGCAACATGTGAAGCTATATGGCTTCGGAAGTTGCTAGTAGCTTTGTTTGGTCAAAAGGTTGAGACTACGGTGATACACTGCGACAATCAGAGTTGCATCAAGTTGACTGAGAATCCGGTGTTTCATGATAGGTCAAAACATATAGACATCAAGTATCACTTCATCAGAGATTGTGTATAGTGTGGGGTTGTTAAGCTACAATTTGTACCTGCAGATCAGCAGGTAGCAGACATTCTGACAAAGGCATTGGGGAAGGAAAAATTTATCTTCTTCAGAGAGATGTTGGGTGTCATGCAGAACAACTTCCTCGCTAAGAGGGAGTGTTAATCTTAGTAGTTAGTAGCTTGGACAGCTATTTTTCCTCATCTATTTGTTATGGGTAGTTTGGACAGCCTAGAATTTAGAGAAATAGTTGTTTTTGTCAAACAAATATTGTTAGGATAAGAGCAATTGATATCTAATATTGACTCCTTTTAGGTGACACATCATAACCAAGGTTGTTATGGTTATTGAGTTGTCTTAATCTCAACCATTCATTTGTATTAATCTCGGCCGTTGATTTTCAACGAGAGTAGTATATAAGGGGGTCATTTGGGTCATTTGTAACAAGGAAGTTTTTAGAGAAACTTGCAGTGTTAGCAAGGGCGCAGTGATAGCGTTGGAGATAGCAGTGGAGGAATATCAGCAGGAGGATTAGGAGATTGTCGGAACTCTGCCAGTAAGAGGCAAGCAGTATTTGTATCTCTTGATTTGCTGAAGTTTAATATATTTCTCATCTATAGTACTGGTTTTCCCTACGGGGTTTTTCCAGGGACAATTGTCCGAAAATATTGTGTTCACCTTGTTGGGTATTTCTTATGTGTTTGTATTTGTGAAGTTACAGTTGTGTTATTTTCCAATATTTGTTGATCAAATAATCTTACAAGATAGGAGGTTAATAATCAGTAACTGTAATAGATTTTTCACAAATGTTGAATTGATACTTGCCAAAATTACAATAGATATCAAGCACATTTTTAAACGCACGAGGGTCTGTGTAGAGAAGCAACCCACTTTTTAGTCGATCTTGCAGACATTGCAATAAATGCAAATTGTTTATGCAGAATTTAAACAGGGAGCTTCTGACCATGAATTGGTTGGGGGACTAGAATAACAAATTCATTTCAGTTTTAAGAAAAACAGTTTGGCCAAAGGTGAGTAGAGAAGAAGAATAGTACAGTTTGGCCAAAGTTGAGCCCCATTCGTTTAAGACATTGCTCTATTAATTCAACCAAACCAAATTTAGATTTGCCCTCAAATGGAGCCCCCGTTGTTTGGAAAATGTAATGTATTTGTCTTGTAAATTGTAATTAAACTTTGATTGGAATGTTAAAGTAATGCAAAATATACAGAACAAAAGATCCAATTTTATTTTCCAAAGAACGAGGACTTGTGAAGGTTTCAATGAAAGTGCAGATAATCTCAAAATACCACAAATCTTTCTGTACATATTTCCAAGTCTTTTAGATTGCGAATTTCCAAACTCTAACCATAGTTCAACATGATACATTGAATGATTCTTTGTAAATGAATATTACTGTATGTATTTTACCGCCTTACTAAGGGCATGTTTTTTTATACATTGGCCCATTCATTCGAGAAACTAGATGAATTTAGGCCGAATACAATTGGAGATCAATATATATCTAGATTTTGTTTTAAAATTTTCCAAAGGTTTTAATTCGCTGAATTCCAACTATGACATTAAACCACAAGTATTCTGCCACAGATTTTTGATCAAAAAAAGATAAAAAAAACTTACCCTCCAAAATATGAAATTCAAGAACTTACCCTCCAAAATCCCAATCCCTGAATTGGCCTATGTAACACATTGACATGCTGTACTTCATCAACTACTCATTTCCAATTGAAAACTTCAATGGCGGCTAGAAATTCCTTCAGATGTCCTCCCTCACTCCTGTAAACTTAAACGTGATAGTTCTTGGCCTGGGAATGCCAATGGCCGGATGCTGCACTACTGCACTCTTTTCACACGGATCAGGAGTAGTAGGAGATAAGTTGCAGCAGGGCTTGTGCATATTGTGACTCTTCACCTCCCTCTCATTGACTGGTTTAGTTTCTCTTTTCACACGGATCAGCATATTGTGACTCTTCATCTCCCTCTCATTGTCTGTTTTAGTTTCTCTGTTCCACTTCCACGCTCTCTCCTCCATCTTCATTGTCCTTTCTCTTGCGATACCAATGCCAGACACATTCTTTTCTGCTGATCTTCTAATTGAGCCATTCTTTCCTGCTGATCTTCTTTTTCTTGTGCCCTTCTTCCCTGCTGATCTTTTTCCGCCATTCATTGCTGCTGATCTCCTTGCGCCCTCCTTTTTCACTGTCACTTCTTTCTGCTCAACCAAATGCCCATCCTCGCCTGAATTCAATTCAAGCAAGCTTTGCGCTGCCACCAATACATCTTCATTACAATCTGAGTAATCCATTTATGCTCTCAATGATATTTCCTGCTCAAAATTAAGATAGATCAACAAAAACAACTATACTCAGCCCTACCTGACTATATTTATATATCATCTCATCTGCGAATTATATCATCTAACGGGAAAGATTAAATTTTTATTATCACTTCCTAATTATTTCCCAAAAATACTACCAACAAAACTATGTTACAGACGAGATCAATCTCTAAAAATAGAACTGCTGAGAATCTATTTTTGGTTTTTGCATTTTTCATTTTCTTTAAAGAAATTATTTTCTTTATTTAAATATTTATGATATTATCAGTCGGTGACATCCTTAACAGATTTAAACGGTTATGAATTTTACAGATTTGAGCGGCCCCACCAAAGTCCACGCCTCGGACATCAATTTACAAGGATACATGTTACACTGAAGAGGGAAACTGAAGAGGTTCATAATATTTCGGAGGAACTGCAGTCCCTGATTAAGGAGGGTTTCGAACAGGGGCATGCAAACTCTTTAAATAATCTTCAAGTTTGGCTTTCGGATAAGGTTGAGGTGAAGATGCTTCAGCCCCTCTAAGGGGGTGGCGGCTTGGAGGACAGGGAAATTGAGCCAGATGTGCTAGTCCCTGCTTTGACTCCCTCTAAATTGGTGTCAGGACAGGAAGGTTTAAAAGTGGCCAATTGTGGTTGAGCAGGGAAAAAGGGTAAAAAATCTAAGCAGGAGGTTGCCTGTAAGGAAGTTGATGTGAGTAAGCAGAGTGTCATGAATTTCTCCAAGGCTGAGGCCAGGAAGGTGAAATTCCTTCCCTCCCATCAATGAAGCTCCTCTCTTGGAATGTCAGGGGTCTTAATACCCCTGACAAACAACGCTTGTTAAAGCGTTATATTTTCTCATCAGATACGTGTGTGGTTCTGCTACATGAAACAAAGATGTTTGTTGTGGAGGTGACAAAATTATGGGGAAAATTGGTTAAAGGTTGGAAGGGTTTCTTTTCGGACACTTCTGGTGCCTCTGGGGATGAGGGATGCTTCTATGGAAGGAAATATTAAGCACTGATGGAGCTCCTATAATATTGATGGAACAAAAATGTATGTGTTAGCGCAAAAGCTCAAGCTTCTCAAAGGGAACTTGCGGAATTGGAATAGGTTTTGTTTTAAGAATATTTTTCAGGAAAAGGCTAGAGTGGAAGCCGATTTGAAAGCTTTGAATGAGAAGGTCTTTGTTTCCGGGATGGGGGAGGAAGAGTATTTGTTAGAGAAATCTCTTTTGGCTGAGCTCAGTGAATTGTTCCTTAGGGAGGACGTTTTCTGGAAGTAAAAATCAAGAGAGTTGTGGCTTAAGCATGGCAACAGGAATCCAAAATTCTTTCACTCTGTAATAAAATTGAGGAGGAGCTCAAAATTTATCTCCGAAATCAAGAGTAGCAAAGGTATGGTCCTCTCTTATCAAAAGCAGATCTTGGAAGAAGGAGTTCAATTTTTCACCTCTCTATTAGGGGGTGAAATTACCTCTTTTGATGAGGAGCAATCCTCTCTTTAGGCTAATATCCCAGCGTTGATATCTGATGATCAAAATGTTGCCCTTCTTAATCCCTTTTCCCAAAGGGAATTGAAGAAGTTCATGTTCTCTATTGCCAAGAATAAAGTGCCAGGTCCTGCTGGTTTCCAAGCAGATTTCTTCTAGAAATTTTGGAGCATCGTGGATTATGATGTGTGGGCTGCTGTTGAAGAATCTCAAAGGTCTCACTCAATGCTCAAAAAACTGAATTGCTCCTTTATTAGTCTTTTACCAAAAAAGGCTCAACCTTCTTCCTTTGCTGATTTCAGGTTTGTCTCCCTGTGCACTAATACCTACAAAATCATTTCAAAGGTGATTGTTTCCAGACTTAAAGGTGTGTTGGGTCCTCTTATTTCTCAGGAGAAAACCGGGTTTATGCTTGGGAGTTCTATTTTTTATGGTATTTTTCTTTCGCACGAGCTTATTCATTCTCTTTCCAACAACAATTCTCTGGGTATGTTACTAAAGTTGGACATCAGTAAGGCCTATGACAAGATTAATTGGTGTTTCCTTATTAGGTTGCTCAAGAAGTTTGGTTTTTCGGTGTAGTTTTGCAATTGGATTTTCAGCTGTATTTCAGGTCCCTCTTTCTCTATCTTGATCAATGGAAATGCTAAAGGTTTTTTTGAAGGTAATTGGGGCATTAGACAGGGGGACCCAATGTCCTCCTTTTTTGTATATTTTGGTGGTGGATTCTCTTGGTAGGTCCACTTGTAAGCAGATTTGAGAGGGTAAATTGCAAGGCCTTAAAATTACGGAAGGGGTGAACCCCATTTGCCATCAGAAATTTGTTGATGACACCTTCTTATTCAGTAAAGCCATTGTGTAGGAGGCTAACGAGTTGAAGGACGTGTTGGATGCCTATGATGTTGCTGCTGGGCAAGAGGTTAGCATTCTTATATCCTCCATCTTATTTTTTAATGTTCCCCCACTTTTGGAGGCAAGAAATTTGAGAATTATCAAATTTAAGAAATGATCTCTTCCGGTCAAGTATCTTCGTGTCCCCCTGTTCTGTGGCTTGGGTAGATCTTCTCTATGGAAGGATCTTATTTCTTCAATGGATTCAAAGCTGAGCTCATGGAAAGGGAAGTGGTTGTCTCTGGTGGGGAGATTGGTTCTTATCAAGTATGTTCTTTGCGCCTCCCCTCTCTATATGTTTTCCATTCTTAAAATCACCAAAGGTGACCTAGAGAAGTTGATTGGAATCATGAGAAAATTCCTTTGGCATGGTGTATCTATATGCTTTCTCGAGGCTTGGCCTCTATATATGTAAATAGGGAACGGGTCCCTTCAACCCACTTTATCTATAAAAAAAAATTATTGTAAAAAAGAGTAAAGGAATCACATGTATCATATAATTGCTTTATTAAATGGAGGAATCAAGCCACGAAAAAAGATATATTACATTTTTAGATCGATAGGATGAAAAAGTAAATGGTGCATGGTAGAATTAAAGCATAAAATATAATCTAGAATCAGTCCTATCTTTCCTTGATGCAAAGAAGGTAAGCATTCATATGTAAATTTAGGCCCTTAATTAGAAATGAAAAATCTAAGGAAAACATCCTCTATATCATAATAAGTACTAATAGATCCATTAGATAGATGAGTATATCATTGATGGGAAATATTGACAAGGCTATGATAGAAAAAATTTAGTAACAATATATCATTGGAATATGAAGCCATGGCTAATCGAAAATCTTTAATATGTAAGTAAGGATTGCCTTTGCCATCGAAATGTGAAAAAGTAAGCATAGTGAAACCCTTAGGAAAAATGGAATTATCAATTTTCTTAGGGATAGGATTTACAAGAATGGTATTATTGTCAACGGAAGCATAATAAGATTTTCTCTTGAGGATAAGGGTGTGTACTTTGCTTTGTAAATCGCAAACAACATACATGAGAGAAAGGATGTATTGTGGAGGAATGGTTTGGGCAATGAGAGGTATTTTGAGGTGTTGAATCATACCATTATGAGTGATCATAGGGACTTGATGAGGGGATTGACATGTGTAAGAAGGGGTCGTATGTGAAGTTTATAAAAGTGTAGTATGTAAGGAGTCAATTGGTGTATGGTCATCGTGAATAATAGGAGATGTACTAAGATTATCATTCGTTTCAACATCGCAATCATTGGAAACAATTTTAGAATCATAAGAGATATGAGGTATAGGTTCACATTCAACAATATTAATGCAAGAAACATCGTCATTAACATGTACATTATCATTATTACAAATGTAGTCACTATCATCCATATTTTCACAGGAAAGAAGTTCATTGTGAAAAGAATCTACATTGGTGCTATCATTTACCATAGTACAAGGAGAAGAGGATGGAGCATCATTCATGGAAGCCATGGATGGGAGAGAATATTTGTCAAGGTTTTGAATAGGAGAGAAAAATGAAGAATCATTACTAGAGAGATCATCAGGATTAGATGTTTGGAATGCATGGAGTTTTTGGATGACATGAGGGTCATATTCAGAATTTTACATAAGATTATGAAATCTAGATTCTACGTGGGTGTTAGAAAGGATTGGATGGTTCATAAAGGTCATAGGATGATATAGGGATGGGTACCATTATTTAGCCATGAGGGATGTGGATCCTAATACAAGGATTTCAATCAAGGAGTGGGGTTCACCAAATGATTTAATATAAATAGAAGTAAATCTAATTTCAGAGTAACTAATGTAGTTAATGATATTTAGATTATAAGATACAATAATATAGAAGTAGTAAGTATTTGACAATGTAAAACCCTAAATCATATAAGAGAGGAATGAATACTTGATTCTATGTAATTTAGGAGTGCTCGTGGCTATATGACTGTTGGACCTGGCTATAATTAATGATGAAATGGCTCATAAAGGGTTTTAGGACACATAACTAGGATGGATATAATTTCCCATAGACGGACAAAAGTGCCCCATATGCTAGTGATTGTTCTAGGTGCTAGTGACTACGTGGATATTTAGGATATGGTCCTTTATGCATTGGAAGATATAAATGCTTTTAATTTCTCTTTGTCACTCTGATTTCTCTATTATGGTTTTGATTTGCACAAGCTCACAAACACATGAGATCTGAATAAAATATATGATATGTGAATTTGGATTGACCCTAGCGGTCACCCGAGGAATGAAGTTATGACTAAGTGTTGCACTACATTTCACACTCTATGTAGTTCTCTATGCTTGTGTGTGAAATAATGTCCCTTTCCTAGGTTTTTCCTTGTGCCAACGATGCCAAGATAAAATTATATAACTTGATTTGATTTAATAATGCAAATGTGTAATATGGAATTCATCACTTCCCCTTCATATGCATCATATCCATCTTAGAATACAGTCCCTTTGAGTAGTGGTAGTAATATGTAGATGTGATAGTCTCTTTTGAGTTACCAACTAGAATAATAGTTAGTATGTTGTATATATATATATATATATATATATATATATATATATATATATATGAGTCCTTTCCTTAAATTTTGACACTATTCACACAAAAGGCCGATTAAGAGTGTGGGAAAATGATAAGAAAAGAAACAAGGCTGATTACAAATGACGAAATGTGCAAAAATAATAAGGATGGGAGCGTCCAGAAGGGACACAAGTGCCTAAGCGTTAGTGTCCAAAGTGAGCACTAGTCCTAAGACTAAAAGTGATAAATGTGACTAGATAGACATACAGGGATCCATGTGAGCCGATCAAAAGTGCATACAGAACTAGGAGATGCAAAAGAGAGTCACAATATAAATAAATCAAATAACATAGAAGGGCAAGGGGAAGTGTCACCAGTGCATACTTTTCTTACTTAAGATTCATTCATATAACAACATACCAGTGACATAATAAAGTGATGATATGTGCATAACTTTTTTTCTACACAATTCTATTCACCAAAATATCTAGGGATCTTAGTAAATGGATTGGAATAAACATAATTTTGTGTGGCCAACAAGGGGAACTCACAAATCTTGTGATTCGTAGATTGAAATATTAATCAAGTGTTGGGAAGGTTAATATAAACTTCCTCTTGAGTGTAATGGGATTCCCCACCTTGTTTCTTATATGGTCTCTTTGATGTCACGGGATGAGTCAATTTTTACATAGACATGTCTTTAATATTTGGTATAGTATAGCTTATCAGGTCATTTCTGTATGACTCAACCTATTAAGAAAATAATTAGGTCTAATAAATGACATCATGACATTGAAAGGCCAATGAACTTTACCCTGATTAGGACCTTAAGAGCCATATTTTATGAAACCTAAAAGTATTTGGTTTATGGGGAGACAACGAGTATTGAACTTATAATGTATCAGGTTGAGTATTTGTGAGGAATATTTCATGATGATGGCAAGGTACACAAAATGGTATGAAAATAACCCTTTATTCATATTTTTGACCAACTTTAATGTTATACCAAATTGGGTTGAGGTCGTTTGAACCCATGATCTTAGCATACTTTTAGAGGCAATCCTTTCAAGAAAATAACCTATCATTAAAAACTATACAATCCAGTAACAAGCAATGTTCAATTCCTTAATCGGTAATAAATATAAGGGGGATAATCATTACCTCATAGAATACTTTTGGTACAAATTTTACCAGTTTCTTTCTTAGAGGAACCATTATATTCCATTGTAGTTTTATTAATTGGATTAAGTGAAAGGAGGCCATCATAAAAGGGGTTCTCATAGACAAGGTTTCCTAGAAAACTATATTAAATCCAAATGCATGTGAAATGAATTCCATTATATACATTATTCTGGCACAACATAAACTTTATTTCACCCTTTAAATTACAAATAACTTATTGGGTGCCACATACACTTTATTTCACCCTTTAAATAGTTGTTATGTTAATTTAACTTTTCCTATTAGCCTTCATATAGCATTAAATGTGGCATGATACAGGAGCCTACAAAAATCCTAAAAAGTAACAAAACCTACAAAAATAGGTGTCTTGCGCATGGTATTCTCTCCATATCCTACTATTTTGTTTCACGTCTTCACCAATCTATACGACTCGTGGATCGCCAGATTCACAACCATTCACAAAGCTAGCTGCTTGCTTCATCTATACTCTGGGGCACATCTTGTTGCCTTGGACAGATGACGTAGATCTTTTGGTGATATGACACTGAAGTTGTTCCAATGCAAAGGCTAGAGGCTAGGTTCTTCTCTCCACTTCTCCATATTTCTTCTACCTCACTTTCCTCCCACCACTTTTCTTCTGCTTCACCTGGGGCATTCTACCCCTTCCCATTCTTCTATCCATTTCTCATCTTTTTCGATCATCAATCGTCTTCCCTCATCACCCCATCAACACTCGAGGGGGCACCTCTCCCTCCTGCTAATTTTTCTTCTATCCCTTCAAACTTTCATCTGTCTATTATATTTGAAGTGGCGTCACTTACGCCACCCCAAAGGGGGGAAAATGTAGACACCAATAATTACACCTGAGCAATTGTAATACTTAAATTGCGCTAATTATCTCCTTTCCCATAAATTGGTGATATTTCGTCAAAAGGGCTCATCTTCTCTCTTATCGTTGTTAATTAATTACACTACGCTAATTAATTAAGTCATATATCCAACAAATATCCTAATTAACGACCTTCTATTAATTAATCTCCCATGCTATCTAGACTAATTAATTATCTTCCCCTTCATCTAACTGATAAATCAATATTTAATTGATTTAATCCCCTTCTATAGTCTAAATCATGCTAATATTCCTCTAAAAGCTTCTATAAGCTTGCACATCTATTAATTAAATCATCTTGATTAATTAATGAGCCCCCTTTATCCACATGAGTCTTTAAAGGACAAACTAAACCCTCCTAAAGTTAACTCAACCCTATCTAAACCCCCCTTATCCACAACTAACTCAACATCTCTATTATCCCACATACAAAGGGATGTAGTGATTCCTTTATCCATTGGGCTATATAAAGAGCCCTCCTCCTACCTTTACACTTAAACCTAAATTATTTGAGAAGATAAAAGCAAAGCACATAGCAAATAGACTATAAGCTTCTTTATCAATCTTGAAGAATCCACCACTTGAAGAGCTAAGCTTCCTTTCTCCCTTTTTTCTAGCTAAGTACTTGGGTCATATGGGATAATCAAAGGGTCTTATAGCCAAGCTTTGATGAGCTCCCATTCCTAGGTTCTTGGATATCAAAGACAACCAAATTTGATTTCCATGGAGCCTACATAGGTCCATTTGATTTTGTTGTCAATCAAAAGAGTATAGGTTTTTGACAATTAGCATGTTAGTTTGATTTATGCTTTAAAGTTATAATACAATAATGTTATTGTCTAACCTTGTTTAGATCTTATCTTGATGGTGTTTAGATTTTGTTAAGGCTACTAGGTGTTAGTTTTAATTTCCTTAACTTAGTTGAACAAAACCATGCACACAGAGTGTGAAGAGTGAATGCGGTGAGGTTTATTTCATATTTAGACCCTCAATAGTTGAGTATAAACCATGGAAATAGATTTCATCATACAGTAATGATGATACATTATGTGTATCAATATGTATACATGTAGTAAGAACAACTCAACGTGAAGCACGAAGCTTAAAACATAAGTGTAGAGACTAATAAATATGCAAAAGATATAATGGGGGAAGAAAGCATAATTCCCTGCAAGTGTGTGATGTGGAGAGAAATCAAGTAAAATCATCTAGGAGATAATCATTGTTAAGATATTAGCTGATTGGAGTTGGATTATAGACTTGGTAAGAAATAGTGTGAGGATGATCATATATAGAGCCCTTAGGTGTAAATTGTACATACCCATTACATATTTTACCATTACAACTTGTGAAAAATATCTTTGCCCTGGAATCACCAGTGATTAACACATGGAAATGTTCACATGCATTTTCTTCATCTAATCTATGATTTTGAAAGGAGGAAGAATGTGTTTTTATTGTCCCTTACTTAGCACAATCTTATATGGAGCTTGAGTCAAGCATTGTGTGCAAGGAATACTGTTACAACAGATGCTCTGGAGGCTGATTTTGCAACATTTATGAGTTATACATACACGATCTTATTGGAACCTGAGTGAGTGTGAGATGTAGGTTGATAAATAACTGGGTTAGACATCCTAATCCTTCCTCATTGTTCCTCTGTATTTGAAAACTTGTGTTAGATGAAAGTACACCCTCAAATGGAGGTTGATTGATTCCACATAAGAATCTTCGAACCTGTCAATAGAGTGACCAAAGTTATTTCCAGGTGTGGAGCAGAATGCTTCTTATTGATATGGTATGTTGTTTATTTTATAAATAATGCATTGGTTCTTGGTACACGCCAAAAGGGTATACATGTCATTAAGTGCTTGGAGAAGTGCACCATTGAAACATGTATTCACTTGGACATTAGCGACGAAAGTATTACACAAAAAACAATCACTCGATACTCATGAGCCAGTATTGTTCTAAGATTGCAACCAAGTGATCTTGATGTCGAGGCTAGATCTATGGATCATATCGTCTATCATTCCATTGGAAGATTAAGGTTGTCTCTAACATCTATCTTATTGGTATAACGTGGCTTGAATAATATTGGCCTATTTGATTGGAATCGAGGCATACTTAGAATTGAGATTGAGGCATGATAAGGTCTACATCTCTGAGTTTGTTGCCATCCGGGTGGTCACCATACTCATTTCCTAGGTTCTGTAGTTGTTTCAGTAACCTTCTAAAGCTCCTTGCAAATGACTAAATAATTTGAAGCTTCAATGTTGCTTTAATTTCTAGGAGCAGGAGATGGGATTCTACATCAGGTGTTTGACTATTGTTATATGGAGTTCCCAGGTTTTGATAGAGAGACATTGATGGCCTTTACGACAATGACATGTTCCTACTATGAATAAACCAATTTTATAGCACAAGGTACCTAGCAATAGTGTGTTCATAGGCCCCTGACAGTGTTGTTCCTCCCATTGATTGGATCATCATAACAATTTGATAATTAAGGGCCTTTAAGAAGTAGAGCAAATGCTCCTTTTGCAATGTGGTATCAATAACGAGCTATTGGAATCTGGAATCCATGTCTGTTGGCCCAACATAAAGCAGTAATATTTCATTTTTTCCCTTGGATCATCTCTTGAGTAGTGTTATCACTTGTTCCAATAAATGACTTGAGATGATTAATTAATTAGATCATCTCTAATGCCGAACTAATTCCTGAGGAGAGCTAAAGACAACTGATACCAATTTTGAATAGAACCTGTTCCCAAGATCCTAAATTTTTTTAATGAGCCTTACGTGCTTAATACAGAGGATGCCAATAGTGGATTTGACTCTGACATCCAGGTTCAATTAGATCATCAACAATAGAATTG
This sequence comes from Taxus chinensis, assembly GCA_019776745.2. Classification (NCBI taxonomy): domain Eukaryota; kingdom Viridiplantae; phylum Streptophyta; class Pinopsida; order Cupressales; family Taxaceae; genus Taxus; species Taxus chinensis. The sequence continues at coordinate 175,449,611 of CM034154.1, forward strand.
GTTAGACATCCTCATGCAATAAAAGATCCTAGTATGTGGTAGATTTTTGAGAGATTTGTATGAGTTTTAGAAAAGTGAAGTAGGTGGATTATTTCTTTAAATGTGAGTGCAACTGAATGGGGGATTATATTTTAAGCATTTAGGGATCAAGTGGACTACTTCCTATGAATTTGATAAATAGATATTGGTTTGCCCTTGTATTGATAAGTTGTTGATACGTCATTATGATTACCTTTAAAGGTGTTGGTGGAATGACCTATAGAAGGGTCTACCAGGTGGAGGTGTACAGAGACAAGTTGAGCGTTAGGTGGTTGATGTGTGATTGTTTTTGTATTCTATATCTCCTCCCTCTTCCTGATCGGTAATTGTAGGTACACAAAGTGAGTCCCTCATCTCTGAGTATCAGACTCCCAGTTCAAATTCTTCTCAGTAGTAAACATGCAATAAGAAACATTGGTTGGAGTGAAAGACACCACTAGGTATCTAGATCCCTTTGGAGTCTTTATGATGCGTTAGGATTTTTATACATGCCTTAAAAGGATATGGTTTGGTCAATGAGCAGTTTCACACTTGATGATTCAATTAAATTTGAATTAAATCTGAATATTGCAGATTCAATACTTGAAGGGCTTGAAAGTTGATGTATAAATGTATAGATACAAAACCTAAAGAAGCAAGCTAAGATGTAATATTTGAAAGTCCTAAGAAAAATAGGAAAGAGGATCTTCAAAACTCTGAATATTAGGGAAACCTTGAAATCCAAAAGTAATAACTTTTGAAGTCGTAATTTCAAAAGTCTTGAAAATGCTGGATAGACTCTCGTAAATTCTCAGTATAAATTTGAGAATGTAGGAATGAGGTTGGAAATAGGTACACATGGCATGATAGGGGTTCCTAGAATGCACTGAAGGCTTCTTCTAAAACCTATGTGAATGCACTTAATGATCAAAATATGGCTTTTAATGTGTTGCAAGATCATCATTGTTGCTTCATATTGATCGCCTGAGGGTACCATCCTTGAATGCTTACAGGTCCCCATTTACCTGCAACTAGTGAATATTTGGACTTATGCAATTACTCAATGGAAATCAAACCTTGAAATTAAATATGCAATATGGGGAGTCAAACTCTTCCCCTAAGGTGAAAGGTTTAAAATTGAAAATCTACCAAGTATGGTTTCCAATACTTCTTAGAATCCATGTAGTACTACAAAGTTGTGTGGAGAAATACATGTGATATGATTCCCACTGAGCGTGTAAAAACTATTGCAGTGTGATCGCACGGTTGATAATTATTTGCTGCTTGATAATGTAGACACGTCTAAAAGATGGAAATCTAGACTCATGTGATGTACCCTTCTTGATGTTGTCCATGCAAATTGTTGATGCAGAATCACAACACCCATAATTGTTTACAATTTGAAGGATTGAGACAATCAGTGTGATTGCATAACATATAAATTTTTCCAAAGTGTGGGACTTTGCAATTGGGAAAGCTCTATGGAGAAAGGTCAACTTCCTATTCCTAAATCTATCACCACACACCAATTTGTAGAGAAACTATTATAAATTCTACCCTAAATTTTCCAAGGAGACATGGAAGAAGGATGCAAGAAAAGTAAACCTAATCTAATGGAGGTGATGGACCAATAAGGAATGATGGATAATCTACCTTGCATGGAAATGAAAATGAAAAAATTTAAAGAGGATGATTGAGCACCATAGATCTGAACAATGTCAAAATTCCATCACCAAATAAAAATGGACCACTAATCTTTGCAATAACAATTAACATGCACAATTAACCTGAATATTAAGAGGGTTGATAGTCATTCAAAATGTATGTTTTATTCCTCCAAATATTGGCACAGTATATTACATGGGGCCAAAGGACATAAAATTTGCATTACAGTTCCAGTGGGAAGTTGAGATCCACAAATTTTCTTACAGACAAGAAAAATTCCCTTCCTTACAATTTATAGAAGAATTTTTACAAAGGAGGAGAGAGAGAGAACAAAATCTTGAATTTACCCCAAAATCCTTCAATAAACATTGCTTAATCTTGCAATGAGTGCATTTAGATCTCCAAAATCTCTTCTTTCATTAATAGTGTGCCTTGTGCATGAATAAATCTGTTGTGATTGCACCTTTGGTCTAGTATAGCTCCTATAACTTCATGATGACCCTACTTTTTATGAACCCCATTAATGGCCTTCACCTATTACTACATTGCTCACCATTTTAAAAGGTCCAAAATCCACAAAATAAAAAATTTGATGATTCCCTACTGTAGATCCCGAAATTACATTTCCAATGACTACAATTTCATAAGAAACAAATGAGTACAATGGAAGATATCACAATTTTTCTTTGGCTGCTTGACTGGGGTTTCAATTTCACCTGTTCTTCTAAAAATTGATTTGGTCATCACCATTAAAATAGTCTCTAAAAATCCTTTCCAGAAAGTATAATTTTGTTGGAAATGGATAAGAATTTCTAAAGTTATCTTAGTTTGAAATTTGGCATGGTTTAGGGTTTCCCAAGCTCCATCGAGCTAACTCCACCTACCACTGAGCTACACTATTCCACCAAAAAAGACATGTCCTCCACTTGCCAACTTCCCCTTTTCATGCAAGCTCAACATGTTACTTGCTCAAATGAACTCTACCTCCTACAATTTACCTCACCACTCAAAGTGACTCAGTTCCCTATTGGATGGCTCGATAGTCTTAATAGCTTTCAGGCTAATCATTTGATCTAGGGTGGGAATGCATTGTTTCAGGGGTTTTAGAACCTATTGGTTCAGAGGTTGCGAGCCCAATGTTTTGGAATTTATACGCTGCCAAAATCCAAAAAAACCTCCAAAATCCCCAACTCCCGAAGTCCACCCTAGCTCATCATGATGACCTGTTTCAAAGTTCAAACTCCACACATTTCAAAATCCAAGATCTTGGCATCTCAGACTCTACTTGTTGTTATCCCTGAAGCAATCCCTTTAAACAATTAGAGACCAAAGTCTGAACTTGCCCATGCTTCAGACCTTCGGGGGTGTGTGTTTAGGACATCTCCTTATCATTTCTTTAGATTTTGACGCCTCCCAACCCCAAAATCTCCACTCACCAGCTCCCAAAAAGTGACATCTCAAAATTTTGAAAAACTTCAAACTCAGAGCTTCACATCAACACATAGCTCAACTTTCGAGTTAGTTTCTCCTCTACGCCTATGAATCACTAAAGTTTTTGGCTCGGCCTCACCCGTCCTTGCAACTTGGGCTCAGCCTACACACGGGTTCAACTCACGATCGATTCACATCGATTTTTCTCCACGCTGACTTAAAATGGCCTTCATGATTCTTACACCATTGTCATTTATGCTGTCAATTCAAATCTCGGTTGCCCATTCAATCCTTAGTGGCACCTACTTGGTTCAAACCATCGAAGGCCATAGCTCATGGGTTGGATTCTATACTTTGCAGCTTGAGCTCATCTCTGTGACTTGCTTGGCCGTTCCCAAGTCTTGTGTGGATGCGTCGCTATATCCTTTTCCACCAATGTTGAGAATATTTCACTCGGTCTAAGTTAAATCGACCCTCATGGGCAACTTCATTCAACTCGGCCTCTAATTATAACTTTATCGGGCCTCTGAAAGATTCATGTTTGACTCCCATTTATGACCTTCGATGCCATGCACTTGTGAAATATTTAATGATTTGATCCAGATGGCTCAAGCTCAATCTGCAACCTCATTTGCAAGCTTCACTATTTCATTTCCTAAGTCAGCTCCCTACACAAGTATCAATTTCTTTGTTGAGCTCACCTTTCTCATTCCTTGTTGCCTTATGAGCCCACGATCCATATGGTTGAGTCAACTCCGTTCTGTTCCACTGTAATGTTGAAACCTCATTCACCCCTTCAACGTCCATCTACCCCTAATATCTAACCACTCATCTATCCAACTATCTAGTTTCACACCTCCCTAAAAACCTTCATTTCCACATTCATGCCACTCCATCTTAAGTCCTCCAACCTCCATTCACCATTAATCCCCAATCCCTCATCAATCCAACCCTATAGTTTCTAACCTTCCTTAAAACTTCCATTTCCTCCTTCCTGACCCTCAAACCCCTGCAACCTCCATCTAACCCTAATCCCTTATCACACATCCATTTAACCATCTAGTTATCAAGATCACTCAAAAAATCAATTTCCTCCTTCATACCCCGCATACCCCTCTAACCTCGATCCAGTAATATTTTATTTCGTCTCATAAACCCCTATTCCTCATCAATATAACCATCTAGTTTCAAAAATACCTAAAAACATCCATTTCCTCCTTCATACCCCGTCAACTTTCATTCCAACATCCATCCATCCAACCCTCTAGTATCTAACCTCCCTTAAACCCCTCCAATCAAACATCCAACACCTTTTTAAACCTCTTCCATCTAACCCACATTCATACCCCTCCAACCTAAATCCATCCCTTAACTTAAACCCCTAATCCATCCAACCTCCCTCAAAACCTACCTCAATAAACCCATTTCTCTTGCATACCATGTAACCTTTATACCATCCTCCATCCCCTGGAACTCTCATATAACCCCTCAATATCCAACCCATTTCAAAAAATCCTCTATCTAGCCCATTCAACTCCAAAACCTCTTTCACCCTTCTAACCTTCATCCATCTAAGTAATGTCTAACAACTCATCCAAACAAGTAGATAGTTTACAATGCCCCTTAAATCCCTCATTCATCAATCCCTCATCCAACCAACCATTTAGTTTTGAACCTCCCTCAAATCCTCCATTTCGTCCTTCTTACCCCTTCATCTTCTCCCAATCAACCTCCATCCACCCCTAATCCTTAATCCCTCATCCATCTAACCCTATAGTTTCCAACCTCCCTCAAAACTTGCATTTCCTACATCATACCCCCAAACCCACTCCAACATCCATCCACCCCTAATCCCCAATCCCTCATCCATCCAAAAATCTAGCTTCCAAACCTCCCTCAAAACATAAATTTCATCCATACCCCTCAAACCCCTCTAACTTTCAAATGCCTTGTAATCCCTAATACCTCATCCATCTAACTATCTAGTTCCCAACCTCCCTCAAAACCTCTATTTACTCCATGATACCCCTCAAAATCACATTCTAACATTCCATCCATATTCCTGAATCACTAAAACCCATCCAACTGGCTATTTTCCAACCTCCCTCAAAGCATAAATTTCCTCCTTCATACCTACCCATCTTGAGCCATTCAATTTTCATCCACTCCTAATCCCCAATCCTTCCTCTATATAACCCTGTAGTTCCCAACTTTCCTAAAAAAATCCATTTCTTCAATCATAACCCTCTAACCTCTATCTTCACCTAATCCCAAATACCTCATTAATACAACCCTCTTCTTTATAACCTCCCTCAAAAAATACATTTACTCTTTTATCCCCCTCAAATCCCTCCAACCTTTATCTACCCCTAATCCCCAATCCCTCATCCATCTAACCATCTAGTTTCTAACCTCCCTCAAAAAACTCCATTTCCTAATACATACACCTCAAACTTCCATTCAAACTATTCTTCCCTAATCCCTAATCTCTCAAACCCATCCAACCATAAAGTATCCAAATTCACTCAACTCCTCGATTTCATCCTCCATACCCCTCCACCTTAACCCATTCAAGGTATCCATCCACCCTTAATCCCTAATCCTTCATCCATCCAACCCTCTAATTTCAAACCTCTGTTGAAAATTCCATTTCCTCTTTCTTACACCTGAAATCTCCATCCACTTGTAATCCAAAATCCCTCATCCATCTAACCATCTATTTTATAGCATCCCTCAAAACCTATATTTCCTCCTTCATACCCATCCAACTTCCATTCCAAAAATCCACCCCTTATCTCAAATTCCTCATCCATTTAATGGTCTAGTTTCCAACCTCCATAAAAAATTCTATTACATCCTTCATAATAACAACAATTACGATTTCATAGTTTTTAATATAGTTGTTCAAGTTATTTATGTGCATCCTTTGACATGCCTATTATGCCACGTATAGATGTTAGTATTAAATAATGTTGTGTATGACTTTAGTATTAAAAATTTTTGCAAGGAAAAAAATATACATCAGAACCGAAATGTGGAGAATAATAAAAAATCCCATCATTTCCCTCTCACTCCACTCAGTTAAATTTCACCTCTATAAATACATGAACAGATAAATCTTCCCTACTTATGTACTTAACTATTATAGATTTTTGTTTCCTCCATAATTTTCCTAAACTATGTCAATAGTAAATATCAACAACATAAATTAAATATTACTCCTATGTTTGAAAGGTTCATCATCTCTTTCTCCCAAAAGTAGAATATTTTATAAGAGGAAAATGCTTTTTCATATTATAATCCAACAGAAAGTTCATCCTCTATAGTTATGGATATTTTGACTTGTTGATGATATATCTCTTGATCCATAATCAATTCCACAAGCCCCATAATGGTGTTTTATTTGTGGTTTTCCCTCTTTTAAACATTGTTTCAAACTAAGATTCTCGAGGAAAAAATTTCCCCTTAATTCATTCAATTTATCTTCCATTTTTTCAATAAAAGGATATCAATAACTACAATCTGCTCTATTGACTAAGAAATTTAAGTAAATATTTGTTTTATATTCAAGGTATCTTTCATATTATAGGAAATTTTAGCATATCTTGATATTTGTGCAAGGTATCCTTCACATTCTATCCAAAATTTGTACACTTTTTTACCATCTTGCTTATATTTGTTTCAGTTGTATCAATATCCAAAGTTTCAATTTTCCTCTTGATGCCTATACTTGATGAAGAAACTTTCAAATTGTTATATTTCTTTGGGTTTAATGAATACCCTTTATTGTTAACAAGATAAAGTAGATATTCAACAACATCATATTTCACCATTTTATGACATACAAGATAAAATGTAGAATCCCTTGGACATCTAACTATACTAATGACATGATTCCCTTCACTGGTTACAATATTAATAACCAACTCATCCCTTGCATCCATTTTTAAACCCATCAATATATACCTTATTAGTATAAGAAAATTATTTGAGTCTAAAAAAATATAAATTATAAAACAAATCTATAAAAATGTTACATATACTTATATAAAAGGTATGAAAAAATAACAAAATATAGAAAAATATTCCAATTACCTTTATCTCTTAGGTTCAACATATTTGTAAAAAGGGTGATTTCCTTTGTTAAATGACATCTACTACGCTATGAAAAGCAATCCTATTAATATGAATACAAACCAAGTGAAATTACACTAAGTGATATGCTAGGATACAAACCAATAGTAACATTTTTCATAGCTATGGGAAATTGACAATATTGAGATGTATTGACCTTATGTACCAAAAATATTTTTAAAAAACCGTAAAACCCAATTTCTACAGCTCATAACCGTATATATACAAAAATTGTTATATGATAAAATATAACAATGAATATATTTCCTTAGTAACTATAATGAATTAAGAGGCTATTATTCTCCATCGAGAGACATTAATAGGTAGGTACCAGGGTTTCCTACATCCCCTTTAGATGCATTAGTATGTTTTTTGTTTAAGTGTTGTATTTTTTAATTACTTTCAAGACTGTGTGGTACTTTCTAAACATATATGTTTTCTATTATAATCATTTAGTTTGTAGTCACATTGATATATTTTGGTCATTTTTAAACATGAATATAATATAGTTTCATTAGTTATCCACCAAAAAAATCAAAGGCTTACACCTTCTCTCTAAACATATTTCAAGAGACACGCAAGGAAGAGTAAAGCATGAAATAGTGGGGAACAAGATAAGACCTGCTAGGCATGTTTAAAAACTAGGAAATGAAGACAACAATTTGTTGTACATTATGTCTATGTTGTTTTGAATGACACAATATAATATTTTCACATCGCTGTAACTCTGAGAGTACTGATATCTATGCAAATTTATATTTATCAATCTAGTTGTTGAGGGTATGATGCAATTTTGTATGTTATGTATTTCTACATGTTTGGCTCGCTCACTAATTTTTAGTTGATAGCTATTTTCCATGCAATTTATCTAAGAAAGGCATCTCTAATCAAAGGAAAAATACAAATCATGACACCCATATACATTAGGATAGTATTCCAATGGAGAAAATAAGTACAGAAAGATCTATTATGGTGTGGAATATTTTCTTCTCACAAATTGATTGTACAATCCCATCGTCACTAATGAAAAATAGCTCCAATGTAGTTTCCTAGAGTCAGTGTGCACTCAATGTCACAAAAAAAACTAAATTATTGTCCATCACTCATTGCTACTCGAATATTTCAAATTTGGTTGAAACAAACATGTAATTTTTTAGAAAATCCAAATCTCAATGAATGATAGTTTCTAAATCCTATAATTTAATTCCTTTTCATTTAAGGTTGTCGTGTATGGAAGATTTTTCACAAAGACATAATGATATTACAAACATAAAAGGGTGCAACTTAATGTCAAGAACACTTAAAAACCATATAATGCATTTTCCTATTAAAAATAATAATGATCCTTGCACTTATGTTACACATGGGAAAATAAGATTTATTGGTTGCTACATGGTTTGTTGTTAAGAAAGAATATTTGCAAGATAAATAAATATTTCTAATGTATCAATGATGATTCAGTTCTTATTGTAACCATTTCAATCCTACCAATAAAGGATAAAGAGGTATGATGTGTCAGTTAACCAAAAGAATTCGTAGAAACCTAACCAATCTTGTTGCAAGTGGCATTAACCCTCACACAAAATTAGTGAATTTCCATAAAATATATTCTTGATCAAAATGAATACTTAGGACAACCTGCACAACTATCCCAACCTTAGAGATAAATCCATAAATTTAAGTAAAGGAAATGGTCCAATATGGACCTAGTTATTTTAAAAGAATAAACTTTGAAACATTTGTATATTATCTCCAATATGCCATTAAGATGAAAAAACATTAAATTCCTTCTGACAGTAAAATAATTCGAAATCCTGAAGTAGCTTACTAATAATAATAATAAACATAAAGTAGCAAGAAAAATTAGAGAACAAATAAGCATCAGAGAGTATCACATGGAGCAACATGTAGGGAAGAAAATAGGGTAGATCGATAAACAATGAGTGGAGTAGAGGACAACAGACAATATCGAGAAGCTAGGCTTGGGTGCTTCCCCTGGAGAAAATAAATTGTGGGCAACAAGGTTGTTTGGGGCAACACATTGGGTTCCCATCAAGCTTTCTCCAACGTGGAAATATGACACTCCTAATGTGCCCGAATAAGTTATTGAAAGAGCCAAAGATAGATTTAAATATTCAGTTGTAGATAGATTTAAATATTCAATTGTAGATAGTTTTGCAGGAATCAAACCAAATATAGATCTTGTACGAGCGTGGTGTAAGAGGAAATGGGAACACAAGGTGTAGGTTAGTGCTTTGGCGGGGGATGGTTTCCTCTTCGATTTCCAAGAAGAGATGGATGTGTAAAAAGTGTCATATGCACCACCATGGTTTTATGGAAGAGATTCCCTTAAACTTAGTCGATGTCAACCTGGTGGGATTAAAGAGATGAAATTTATGGAACTGTCGGTATGAAATTCTCTCGCGGATCTTCCGTTGGAATTTTGGGAGCCCGAGATTTTCCTAGGTATTGCTAGATCAATGGGGGTTATGGTTGCAGTGTATACTACAACCAAATATAGTTTCAGGTTAGTGTTTACCCATATCTGCATCAATATACCTGTGGTTACCAAGATTCTTGAAAAAAATGTTCATGATTCCACTTTTAAAAGCTAGGAACAAAGGATCGATTTCGAGAGCTCGCCAATTGTCTGCAGTAAGTGTGGAAGGGTGGGGTATGAGATGAAAAATTGCTATGGAGAGGAAGCCACGACTGTTGAAAAGTTTGAGCCATACCCTATGTAAAGTATGTGAATCCCCAGATCACTATTGATGCAAAATCTGTGGATACTGTAGAATCTGAGGAGCCCAAGGTGGAGATTGTTGCAACTGTAGCACGAGAGAATGTGATGAAACATGGACGGACTGCGCTAGAAGCTTTGGGATAATTGTTCAATATTTATGACCGGTGGTTGGGTAGATTGGCTGGAAAGGTTGTTGCCAGTGGTGAAATTTCAAAATTTGAATTTGACATTAATGATTCTGCCTCCAAGACCCATTTTAAACCCTGCCAACGTGGATGATGTTTTTGGTTTCGTTGAATACGATTCGTTACCAGTTAGAAAGGTAATATTTAACAGAAATATAGTGGATTTCCTCGGGGTAAATGAGGGAGGACCGAACCTAAACCTTTCGAATGCTTCTTCCAATCACGAAGATGCTGATTACAGATGGACTAAAGTCCATCTAAACAAATTTATTAGTGTAATGTTTGATTGTGCTTTTTAGAGTCTCTCTCGTAATGACTTTGGGAGTGCCTCTTAAAGTATTGGTGTATTTCTGGTGTCTTTGGCCACTGGTAGAGGCCTCCTCTTGTGTGCTTTAATGTTATTTCGTTTCTCCACTTGTATATGGGGACTTTTGGTCCCCTAAAAATCAATTTGTTTACCTTATCTAAAAATAATAATAATAAACATAAAGCACACCTCTCTGAATTCTCCACAGATTTAAAAATAAAAAATCACTGGAAAGATGAAATTCTAAGATAAAAATCTTTGTTTGTTATCAATTTTGAGAATTTGAAAAAATTATGAAAAAAGTTGGTGTAAAAACCTCATAAGATCTCATGCAACCCACCACATTATATAGAATGAGAGCATTTCTTCTTCATCCAACTAGATGGGTGGTAAAACATAGAAATATATAAAGGTTTTTTCAATGTAGCTATGACATTTTTCTTTGTAAAATGGTCTCTCTCTACCACCACTTGCAATATTCCAATTCCAAGTTCTTGGTTCCATCTAATGAATGAAATTTTTGCTCTCGTGTGCCTATTAAGAGGATCAAAGGTATCAAAACATGGTTGAGAAACCTCTTTTATTACTCTGCCTCTCCTCCTCGTAATTGTCTTTTCAACTGACCCCAATACCTAATTCAAAATACTAAAAACATTAAACACTTTCATCCTCATTCATGTACCGATATATTGGAATTCCTTTTATCTATTGTAATTACCTCAATATTAATGGACGTGTTAGGATATTGCTTAGTTAATGAGAAACCCATGTTCTAAAACCCCATATTAAGCGGTATAAGTTTAAATGTTTTTATAAGTATATTAGAGATAGATCATGTGGGGTTGTCGGGAGGAGGGAGAAAGAATAGTCATGGGTAGATGAAGAATACCTAAATTTAGATCTTGTAAATTCATGGTTCTTTCAAAGTAGTGAATATACCATCGTGGGTAAATAGAAAAGGAGAATAGACAAAAAACCACTTTTGTACCAAGGTTGGATCCTTTGCATATGAATTGATTCCCTTTGGATTGAATAATGTGTTTGTCATATTATCACACATTGTGGTTTAAATATTTTAAGACTTTAGCTTGATTTCCTTCAAGTATACCTTGATTAATGGACCGTCTATAGTGTAGTCAAACATAACTATTACTACACATGCTTAATTTTTAATATTTTTCAATATATATATCTTTAAGCATAAAAACATTTACCTTCGTGACTCCTTTAGGAAAATTGCTTGGTCATATCATTTTTTAGGATAGAATTTTGGTTCATCTCATGAAGATAACAATCATACATCAACTTTTGGTTCTATAAACTCAAAAGGATGCAGTGTATGAGTTCCTTGATCATTTTTTATACTATTAAAAAAATGGATATGTAAAAATTTTCATGCTTCCTAGAAATTTTGGTCTAGAAGTGTAGGAATTTTAAATGGTAAAATTCCCAGTAGAAAGATTTTGAGGCACTTAAGGAGAAGTTAGTTAGCGTGTGAATCTTGAAATTACCATATTGGAAAACCAATTTCTTTGTACATGTAGACACATTGTTCATGGTAGTTTAACCAATTCTCATATAGTAGGGAAAGGACAACATGGATCAACCCATTTTCTTTGCTAGCAAGAAGCTAACACTAGCTGAATAGAATTATACCACAACAAAGCCTAAAGGACTCTCAATGGTGTACATGATAAAAAAAACATGATAGTAGCTATGGCCAACCTCATTTATTTTCTATATAAATGATATGGAATTGAATTATATTTCAAGGATATAGATAAATTGGAATTGTTAATATAATCACAAAAATTCTAATGAAATGTATTCGGAAGGTGTAAAGATGAACCATTTGCTGACATCTCTAAACCATGTGCCAAAATGAGAGTTTTGGAATAGGTTATGGAGAGGCATCAAAATTAATAAAAAAATGTATTTTTTAAGTATCATTCCAACATATTTATACACACGTACTCAACATATGAAAGTACATTAAATATATGTGCATTGTTTAACAAAATAGCTTAGTATATTGGGGAAAAACAAACATTTAGAAAAAAACATCACATATATATCATACAATATGATCTAATGGCCTAGTGGTGGAATTTCAACATAGAATTCAACTTATTTGTAGTTTTCTAAGATGCTTGCCCCACTCATTGTTAACATATTTAAACACCTATGAATGTAGCTGATATGAACAACTAAGGAGTAAGCTTTGTAACTGATGGGACATACAACAATGGCGGCCCCACAAAATATTTTATCACTTACAAGAATCTCATATAAGAAGAAAGAGAGAATTATAAAGATACATATTACATGACTTCCATGACTGTTACTTTACTTGAATTATATTCTTTTATCTGCATTTCGATATTTAAATGACCAAGACGATCAATCTTATTAGATTATATGATAAAATAATTAAACGACTAAGTCGATCAATCTTAAGTATATTTCCACTTAATCTTTGATGAAATTCATATTGGATTCAAAAATTACATATCCTCATTATTTGTAATTCAATGTTTATTTTCCTTTTTTTCTATCTACATATTTAGACTCATAACAAACCTTATCTTTTTTTGTTGAATTAAAAACTTGAACAACAATATTACTCATGCAGCTCTCATTTCTATTTTAAAATGAAGCATATGATGCTGAAATGATGTAGAAGTCTCTAAAAAAACTCTAATAGTTTACTATATTCACTTTTAAAATTTGATATATTCACTACAAGCTTCTTGATCCTCATATTGTCCTTCTCTTTCCTTACACTTTAAATGAAACTACCTATTTTTTATACTTTTTTGTCTCTCTTTGGATTTTTTGGCACTGTTGGTTGTCAAAATAGGACTTTAATGAAAGCAACAGTCAGGGGGATGAAATTCCCTCCTCTTGATGGGAGAGGTGCCCTTATTGAAAGCAAACGACGCAACTATTTACAAATGTACAACTTCCAACTTTCAATGAGGAAATCTGATATCATGAAAATGTTTTAAATGCCAAGATAGATTATCAATGCAAGAGAATAGAAGAATTAATGGAAAGGGAAAAGGTAGAATAGCATTATTCAGGAAGTATAGATAGCAAAATATTTCCTTATAAATGCTCAACTAGGATAACATAGAACATAGAATCATTCGTATTAAAACTATTAGATGCTATTTTGTAGACACAAAGTTCCAAAGATAACATCCACAAGAATACAAAGCTTCTCAGATGAAAAATAGATAAATGATTCCATAATTTGACAGGTAAGTAAGAGGGAATAAATAATGTAGATAGAAATAGGAAGGGAAAATCTTCTATATTGATAGCTTTAAGTCCTTTTACACTTTCAAAAATGATCAAAGTTCTAGCCCCCTTGAAATGGCGTGGAGAGCCCAATATATAGCTTACAAAGTGGTTACATTTGGTAACCGTTTCTTTTAACTAAAATATTAATTAAGGAAATTACAAAATATAAAGTCCTTAATTAATTTACAAGGAGACCCGAACTAATAATAGAAGAAGAGAGAGAAGATCCAAAAGTAGAGTCATCCAATTATGGCTGAGGAGGGCCCACTGATTTGAGGATCCAATGTCTGAATCTCTTCAACACTTCTACTATTTCCATGCCTCTCGGAATTGTGGTGTTGGTAGTAGCATGGATCCACATTCCTAGACATTTCTCCATATCTTTATCAAACTTAGTATGTTCCAGATATTATTTATTAGCTTCGGCAATAGCGGAATGGAGGGAACAAATGTCTTCCATCTTCTCTTTGGTAAATAACTCTTCTTTAAACAAATCATCCTTGAAAAATTTTCTAAACTGAGCCTTGATTTCTTGAAGAGAGAATGGAACACCTGTAGTTTCATCTTGAAGATGGCAGTGAATATATTTGAAGGCTGATGAGACACAAGTTTTAAAAGATTCTCCTTTTGCCACACGTTCCTCAATTCTCCCAGTGCTTCTTCTACAACCTTTATCTTCCACTCAACACTGAAAATCCATGCCTTTGAATAGTTATTCTTGGCATAATTAAATACATTGTTGACCAACAGGATCTTCTCATTAGCTTGGCCCATTAGACAAAGATCTATAATACAACTACTCCAGACCTTCAGTTCTTTATCCATAGCTTTGATTGAGGAAGAGAGTTTCTGCTGCAAATGAATCACTTTTTCATTGGTTTTGAAAGCTTCCACAATGAATTTCAAACTTGTTATAGTTATATCATCCACCATAGCTTCCATAACCTTCCCATAAGTTGAATACTTGTATATGTCTTTGATGCTCTGAAATTCATCCTGGCTGAGAATCATGGGGGGTGGGAGAGCAGCCAATGGAGCTAGATCCAAAACTTTATCCTTGGATAAAAATGATCTAATAAAGTTGGAAAGAACTTGATTCTATTCTTCCAACTACTCTATGGTCTATTTTCCTTTCTCAACCCATTCAATAACATTAGTTACTATTTCCTGAAGGTTATGAACTTCACTCTTAGGATTGGATTCTCCCATTGAGATCCTAGAAAGCTCCAAATTAGAGACCAAAAGATCCTTCTCTGCTTTATCAACCTTGGGCTTTGCAACCTCCAGGAACTACTGGCCCTGAGCATCAGTTACCAATATTGAAGTAATATTTTCTCTCTTTGCTGGAGGAGGAGGGGTAGTACCGAGAAGAGCTGCTACAACATCAAAGCCATGGCCCTGTGAAACGGGAAGAAGATTTTATTTTCCTGCTGTCTACGTGGGGCTGCACCCAAGTAAAAGGTAGAAGAAGAAGAGGAAGGAACAAGAGGTCCAAGAGCAAGTGAACTCATGGCACTCAAAGTATTAACCACTGTTGCCTCTAGTAGAGAAATGACTTGGAACCTCAGGAACTTCCTTTGCAGAGGAGTCTGTTATACTAGGAGGTTCAGTACTTGGAACCTTCCTTTCATCTTCAACAGTGATTTCGGGAGCTTCAGTAGAATTTGGCATTTCATCATCATCACTTTCACTAAGAACAATAATGTTCTCTCGGCCCTGAAGGTAATTCTGACTGCTACAGAAGAGTTTCTTCCTCAATTGGTTCTTGTTTAACCTCTTTAATCTTCTTTTGATACAATTGAGTTGAAGAAGAAGGAGTAGATTATTTAGGCTCGTTTATGGAGGAAGAAAGAGGGGTTTTCTTAGGTACCTCAGTACTAGGTGTATTTACTTCCTTCCCAGGTGTGGAAGTTTCTCTTGAAGAAGATCTACCCTGATTCCTCCTGAGCTCACAAACTTTTCTGTCGAACCAAACCTTAGTCCTTACAAGAACAGGGGCAATAACCTCACTCAAATCATCTCTCTCCTTTACATACTAATCCAAGGTTTCTAAAGGATTGTGTTTGATTGATCTTTCATATTCAAAGGATTGTAAGTCCTCATCATCATCCTTAAGTGCTTCAGGAACTTGGTGGAAATTGAGATCTATAATTTTTTGCAGCGAGAGTCTTCCATAATGCCTC
This sequence comes from Taxus chinensis, assembly GCA_019776745.2. Lineage (NCBI taxonomy): Eukaryota > Viridiplantae > Streptophyta > Pinopsida > Cupressales > Taxaceae > Taxus > Taxus chinensis. The sequence continues at coordinate 175,465,583 of CM034154.1, forward strand.
CTTCTGGCCTCAAAATCATTAGCACAATCAGCCTAGTAATCCTCAGTGTATGGTTTATTATGATAAGTTATTCTGAGGTTCTGATCAATAAACTTCTTCAGATCAAAACAAGTCCTGGGTCTGAAGAAATGGAAAGTGAGAGGAGCACTAGCCCTTTCTATGTTTTGGGCATCTAAAGCCATTTTGCATGTATAATTTCCCAGAGGATATAGGGAAATGAAGACCAGTGATCTTCTTGTCTCTATAGGTTCTTTGTATTTTATCAAGCTACCGGCACACTTCAACCAGATCCATTTTATCATTGAAAAACATGGGTAGCTTGAGGGGTGTTTTTTCAAAGCAAGCCAACCTGATGTATGAGAACCTTCTGAATTGGATGAAGAAAGACCCGTACTTGGACTATCAAAGTCACAACTTCATCAAAAAATCTCCTAGCAGTGTCACCCTCCAAGACTCTTACAATATACATGGTGAAAGAATCATTGACCCTTCTAAAATTGTGATTGCTGGCCTCGAGGGTAAATTGAGGGCACTATGTGTAGATAGGATCATCCTTCTTTCCCTCCATGTAGGTGAAACTGAACCACTCCTATGACGCAGCTATGGTATACATGAGATAACAAGTCATATAGAACTTCTTAGTTTGCTAAACATTTGAGAATTTCTCAGTTAAGTTCATATAGATAATTTCGGCCCAATTTATGTTCTTCTTGCCCTCACAGATGATGTTTATAAAGGGGCACATCCAAAAATGAAATTTGTTGGTGGAGGACATTCCCATGATACGAACGAGAAAGATGATGAAATCTGACAGCTCCTCAATGAAATCGACCTTGAAAAATTCTTTGGAGAGTCAGGATGCTCCCTTCTTAGGGTTTTTTAACCATGAATTTGCTACTCGTGCCTTGTATTTTTCATTATTTTGGTCAAATAGGGTCTGAGCTTGAGCAAGAGTGAGAACGATGGATTCTTTGGTCTCAGGAAAGTGTAGGGTAGCAGCAATGGTGGCAGCATCTTGTTTGGCAATTAATTCCCCGTGCACATTAACAAGCTCCCTAATATTTGAGTTAGAATGAGCTCTGCAGGAAAGCACGGTTTCATCACACTGCACAAAGATGGGAAAACCAGCCGCATACGTGATTCCACTGTCACTGATCATTTGGGCCATGGGAGCAGGGTTGGCACATGTTAGTCTACCCCAAAAATCACCAAAATCTAAGTGTCGAACTTCACTATCCCCAATATTTGGTACAGAGGTCTCTAGAGCAACAGATGCTCCTACCCTTGAAACCTGATCTTCATTTTTGCAATGCACAGAGGGATGACCTTCCAAGAAAAAAATCATGATGAAAATGCAAAGGGATACAAGGAGACAAACAAATGACTCAATTGTAAGGATGCGGTGAATAAAAGCAAGTAAGTAATGTGACAAATGCATAGGTGGTAGTCCCTATAAATAGACATTCAAGAGAGAGAAGATCATAAATGGGCATTAAATACACCTTGCACCGACTCAAAAAGATGAGATGCGGGAAAAGCGGAAAAAACTAACCAGACAGTCCATGGGACATTGGGACATATGGGACGCAATTCGGCCGATGCGGGGTGCGGGTCAAATGAGCACGGGTGGTCCAGGGACACATAAACGCGAGGGACGCGAAGATGTGATGCTGGCTGATGCGGGGAATCGGGAACAGAAAACCAAGATGCATTTGGGACAAATGGGTCGAAAAGGGCATGAAGAACCCGATGCGGGCAATCGCAAAAAAGGAAGTCCAGGTGAACTTGGGACAAATGGGCTGAAAAAGTGTGCAGAAGCTAGTAGACAAGAATTTTTGGGAAAATCAGCTGATGGAAAACAAAAGATCTATCAGAACTTGGGACATATGGGACAAGAAAACCCGATTCATGATGCGGGAAATCAGGGAGCATTGGAAGCCCAGAGGAACTTTGGAACATGAGGGACAAGAATGTCTGGAAGACCCGCAAGTTACTTAAAATGACCCCAAGAAATGGCATTTTCACTATCTTTTCAAATTTCCTCTTCACTGAAACATTACTGAAGGGTGCCAACTCAAAATTTTCAAAATTTTCAGCTTTCACAAGAGGGGAATTTTGAGGGGACAACAGGCACACCTACCCCTTTTACATTCACATTACGATTTGAAATTTATAAAAATGAAAAATTAAATCATGGATCATTTCTTAGCGTGTATAAATGTTCTAGGAAAACATGTCACTTCGTGCATTGTAGTGATTATTAAAATGCCAAGGAAACTTTGTGTACCTTATAGCTACACATAGAATGGTAGCACTATAATATTCACTTTTTTTATCTAATAGATTCCACATATTACCAAGAAATGGTAATTTGAATCATGACATATACAGTTAAAACCTCCTACTAAAACTTATAATACTCAAGTGTTAGACCTTCATATGTGTGTCTTGCCCTATTCTATAATCTTACATGTGTGTGACAATTTTGACAAGATGATAATACATGACCACACTTACGCATAAACCACATTCTATTTATGGTCAATGTAAGATTGATTTTTGACCTAGATGATCACACATACACATTGAGTACACGATTGAAATGAGGCATAAGAACCTTCTCATGAAAAAATATATCATGTTTGGAAATCTCAAATGCACTAATCTGATTTGCATTCTAAGTTTTTCTTTTTTTTCACTTCATTAAATACACTATATTCAAATTTATTGTTTGTTTCTAATGATTTTGAAATACAACAATGTTTTTACATCATATCTTACTTTGTTAGGAAGCAATGGTGTCCATTTCATCACTAAAGAATAGAATAATGAGAAGAAGAATATATTTTAAAGTCCACAAGGCTGCCAAAGACAACCTATGGGAGAACAGATCTCGTTAAAGATCTTTTTGACATTTAGATCTCGTATTGGTGAGTTTGATAATCAGATCCCTTGTTTTTAAACCTATATTCTCGCTGAAAATATCTTGAAAGGATGCAATAGCTAATGTGCTAGAAAAATGGGCCCTAATGTCATTATAAGAATTACAATCCAACAATGAAACGTTTCTACGAACCCACTATACTAAATGCACAAAAGACACAAATTCTCTCTTCCCATGTCTCTTTAGGTATTTTCCATCTTCCTGTTTCAAACCAAAACCAATGAAGATTAGTTCTCAACTGATTTATGAATATCTTTGCTTTCCACGGGCTATTAGCCCCTATAAAAGCCTTTTGTTAATGATCACACGTAGATTTAAATTCCTCCAAATAATACCTCTTCTTTCTACCTAACGGATTTCCCCACATAAATTAGCAGAATTTATCTACAGCAAAAGTTTTATCTCTCAGCTATTATTAGGAGATACATTCAAGTAAATGTTCTATTTTTAGGCTATTTGTTGTTTTGATTCATCCATGTCTTCTTTATTTTCTTCAAAATCTCATTGAGGACAACCTTAGAACATCTACTACCTTTCATTTGCTTGATCCTTTTTAATTATATTATGAGACAAACCATAGCAATAACTTCAAGAGGTGCAACACCCATTTTAGTTAGAAGAATCTCATATGGGATCATGAACTTTAATTTGAACAAGTGCTAGTAATCATGCTTTATTGAATCCTCTCAAATTGTTTCCACCTTGAATTTGCAGTGTTGCTAGCCCAAACCTCACATCTATAAAGCACCACTAGAGTTAGTAAAAGCCCAAACAAATTATGCATACTTTTTGAATCCCATTATTCTGCATCTCTCCATTTGTTTTCAAAAGCATAAAAATCTCTCTACCACCTTAAAGTTCTCTTTTTGGTACAAATCTCTCTATTGTGCTTGCTATTAAAGTCAAACCCAAAATATTTATACTCTATTACTTCCTTTAAAATGTTTCCAATATGAACTTCATGGTAAGGACCATACAAAATTATCAAATTGAATATGGGAGTGATATTAGTCCCATCTAGAAGTTCTATCTTATACACATTTGTTAAAGAATTCTTCTAAATCTTGTGTGGATACATTTCCTTCTACTTGAGCTTTTCATACATTACTCTTTGGACCTGTTATGTCTTAAAATGATATAAAACTTGTTCTCCAAATTCTAATTGATATTTTCCGCTCTTAATATCAACACTAATTATATTTCATGTTGTTCTTTTCCATCATCTTATTCATTATTTTATTTACCTTGTAAATATACTTAGAATAAATCTTCCACTACAAAACTTCAGCACTTAAATCATTTGATTTTATAAATTCATCAACTCCAAGAATGCAACAAAAAAAAATCTTAAAAGACACTTGAATGGACATATTTTGACTATGTTTTTGTTACGAAAAATAGGAAACAAAATTTCAAACAAGGAAATAAACATATAATAAACTTACATATATTAATTTATCTAAAGTACATATCTTCATCAATGTACAATAAAGACTAACCATGTACTGATCTAAATCTACCTAATATCTAGAGAAGGTGTGCCCATATTTTTTTGGGATTGCACATTTAAAATGTAAAAATTGGGGATTGCACATTTGGTGTGGGTGGTTAGGATTGCGAATAACACTCCCCTCCCATTTAATTAAAACCATCTATATATTTCTCTTCCAATTTATTCAACATGAACCAAAACATGTATATCATTAATTTAGTGCTTATCCTTTGGGTAAACCAAATATATTTTCTTTCTCCATGCATATTTGTGCCTTTTATTGAAGATGTTGTTGGGCCAATTTTTCTTGGGAATACATTTGTGGATATTGTCATAGAAATTATTTGATAATGTGCTACATGTAAAAAAACTGCATGCTTTTGGAGGTGTCATTGTAGTGACTACTTCACAAGATGAGGATGGAAATACCACTCTAATGCCCACTTGTGCACTTATTAGAGCTAGATATGTCTAGTCTAGGTTGAAAACAAGTTTGTGATGATTTTCATTAGGAGGAAAACTCGTGTACTTTGATTTTAATTTTGTCTGAATAAATTTATGGCATAAAAATACGAAAAAATAAATAAAGGGAAAGTATGTCAAAGAACCTTTGTTTAAGCAAGAAGCGAAGTAAGGGATAGACATTTCTAACAAAAAAATGAGACCAAGAAACAGGGAATAACTTCTCCGCCAATGCACGAGAACAACACCACCAATCCCAAACTAGTCAATGGAAACAAGGTATTTCCATGGGCCAAAGGCCCAAGCTGCCACCTGAAATTAGGGTTTTATAATTGATTTTCAATTTGAACCATGTGAAAGATCCAATAAACTAGTTGCTACACTTTTAGTATCTTTGTAAGGTTAATATTCAAAATTAAATTAACAATTACACCCGAGAATATACTGGTTAATCTGGTTTTTAGTATCCACTCTTACGATAGTAACAAAAGTATGCAAACCAAGAATATTCTTGTAATGGAAGCCGTGTAACATGTATTCATGTAAATGATGTCCGAGGCGTTGACTTTGGTGGGGCCGCTCAAATCTGTACAATTCATAACCGTTTAAATCTGTTAAGGATGTCACCGACTGATAATATCATAAATATTAAAATAAAGAAAATGATAAATGCTTAAAATGCAAAAACAAAAATAGATGCTCAGCAGTTCTATTTTTAGAGATATATCTCGCCTGTAACATAGTTTTGTTGGTAGTATTTTTGGGAAATAATTAGGAGGTGATGATAAAAATTTAATCTTTCCCGTTAGATGATATAATTAGCAGATGAGATGATATATAAATATACCCAGGTAGGGCTGAGTATAGTTGTTTTTGTTGATCTATCTTAATTTTGAGCAGGAAATATCATTGAGATCCGAAATGGATTACTCAGATTGTAATGAAGATGTTTTGGTGGCAGCGCAAAGCTTGCTTCAATTGAATTCAGGCGAGGATGGGCATTTGGTTGAGCTTGGATTGCAGAAAGAAGAGACAGTGAAAAAGAAGGGCGCAAGGAGATCAGCAGCAATGAATGGCGGAAAAAGATCACCAGGGAAGAAGGGCACAAGAAAAAGAAGATCAGCAGGAAAGAATGAGTCAAGAAGATCAGCAGAAAAGAATGTGTCTGACATTGGCATCGCAAGAGAAAGGGCAATGAAGATGGAGGAGAGAGCGTGGAAGTGGAACAGAGAAACTAAAACAGACAATGAGAGGGAGATGAAGAGTCACAATATGCTGATCCGTGTGAAAAGAGAAACTAAACCAGTCAATGAGAGGGAGGTGAAGAGTCACAGTATGCACAAGCCCTGCTGCAACTTATCTCCTACTACTCCTGATCCGTGTGAAAAGAGTGCAGTGCAGCATCCGGCCATTTGCATTCCCAGGCTAAGAACTATCACGTTTAAGTTTACAGGAGTGAGGGAGGACATCTAAAGGAAGTTCTAGCCGCCATTGAAGTTCTCAATTGGAATGATTAGTTGATGAAGTACAGTATGTCAGTGTGTTACATAGGCCAATTCAGGGATTGGGATTTTGGAGGGTAAGTTCTTGAATTTCATATCATTGCCGCTTATTCATAAAAAAAAGTTTGTGTTATCACAAATAGCTTCCCAGACCTCAGAAAGACAAAGTTACTCACGGACAAGATCTTTATATGGAGGAGCTTAAAAAGATTAAAGATTATCTTTAATCCGTATTGTTCTTGGTACTATTTAGATTAGGTCTTTTGGAAGCAGAATTGTGTCTTTTGCAATAAATATATACAGACGGATTTACAGAATTCTTTAATGTATATGGTGTTTTGGGATTATTTAGACTTGCATTGAAACGATTTGGAAAATCAATTTTGGATATTTTGCTCTGTAAATCTTGACGTGTATTGTCAATTCAATTTGAATAAATTTAACAATAGAATGCTTGATTTATTTTTTTCATAAAAGATATTGTCTATTACGTGAAAAACCTATGGCAGATGAAGGCTATACCCTGCAGTAGGTTAAATCTGGATGAATACTTGTGGTTTCAGAAACCCTTTTAGCGACTTAAAAACCTTTGGAATATATTAAAACAAAATCTGCAATTTTATTCTGCCTAAATTCATCTAGTTTCTCGGATGAATCGGCCACTGTAGAAAGGTCATGGACTTAGTAAGGCGGTAAACTGCACACAGTAGTTTTCATTTACAAAGATTCATGGATTTGCATTTATGTTCATGGATTTGCTATTATGCTGAACTATGGTAAGCTATTTACAAAACTCTATCAACGTCCTCCCAACAGTGCTACAATGGGATATCTTGAATTTTGAAATTACTCGATTAAATGTCTCAAGTATCATTGAGCGCTATGATTGGGGATATGGATAAACTAGAATTGTTGATAAGGAAATCTATTCGGGAAGGGATAAGTCTGAATTTTGAAATTTTTGCTAGTTTTTTACAACCTAATGTCAAAATGCGAGTTTTAGTGATAATATCTGTATTCTTCTTGGTACAAAGTAGAAAAGATTAGCAAGCGCTCTACTGTGCATTGATTAAGACTTTTGGATGCAGAATTGTGTCTTTTGCAATAAATATGTAGAGACAGATTTGCAGATCTCTTTAATCATTAATGTATTATGGTATTTTGACATTATTTAAACTTGCATTAAAACGATTTGGGAAATTACTTTTGGATCTTTTGCTCTGTATATCTTGTGTATTGTCAAAGCAATTTGCATAACTGTAACATTCCAATGCTTAATAAATTCTTGATCGGCCATGATCTTTTTTAAATAAAATATATGGTCTATTATGTCAAAAATCCGTGGCAGATGAAGGAATTTCCCTGCAATAGCATACCCTTTTAACTCGGTTATTTAATGTCATAGTTGGAATTCAGCGAATTAAAACAAAATCTAGATATATATTGATCTCAAATTGTATTCGGCCTAAAAAAACATGCCCTTAGTAAGGCAGTAAAATACATACAGTAATATTCATTTACAGAGAATCATTCAATGTATCATGTTGAACTACGGTTAGAGTTTGGAAATTCACAACCTAAAAGACTTGGAAATATGTACAGACAGATTTATGGTATTTTGAGATTATCTGCACTTTCATTGAAACGATCTTGGAAATTAAAATTGATCTTTTCATCTGTATATTTTGCATTACTTTAACATTCGAATCAAAGTTCAATTTCAATTTACAACACAAATACATTACATTTTCCAAACAACGGGGGCGCCATTTGAGGGAAAATCTAAATCAGGTTTAGTTGAATTAATAGAGCAATGTCTCAAACGAATGGGGCTCAACTTGTCTTTCGAACTGTAAATATTAACAAGGTTTGAGGACAACATTAACAGGGTCAAAGTGAGTACAATCGAGTACAAAGTGAGTTGCTTCTCTACACAGACACCCTCCTTATCAGTTCTACATAGTCAATTCTATTGTGAAGTCCATGTTTTTGGAGTTTTTATTGAGTTTTATCAGTTGTTTGAATATTTTCTAGAATATCTTATAGAGTTGGTCTTTAGAATGTGGTTTAAAAAGTAACCATATGGTACAAACATGTAAACGATCCCCAGACAGACAGAATTAAGTGAAACATTATCGATGTCCTCCCAACAATGTTTTACCAAATCTTTTTTGTGTACAATGCGTTTCCCTTTTGAGCTCTACCACAGCAGTTTTGGAGTGGTGAATTGCTCTTATATTTCTCAGCAACTTTCAAAAATACAGAGTATAAACATGTAAACAATCCAATCATGAAAATATAATTTTATTGCAACTCATTCTCAATTACACATTCTCAGTCATCAGTAAATCCTAAATACAGTGTAATTCGCCTCTTTCTGTAACCAAATTTGTTTCTGTCGTCATTCTGTTCATTTCAAAGAAGGCCTGAAATTAATCTTCCCGGGATTGACATTTCACAATTTATGCTCCTGAGGAACTTGTGGATGTGGATAATCCATTTACTGCTGGGGTGACACAGGGCCTGCTGGGACTTGAAACTATGACCTCTCATTTGTTGATCACTGAGCTACTTTTCCTTTTGTGGTCCCGACTGCCCAGTGTGAATTGTTTCCATCAGGTCAATGGAGAAAATTAGCAAGACAAATATTGACACTCTCTTATCAAATCTAGGAATGACTGCATATCAGCCTCCGGATTTGGTAGGACTGCTTGAACTGCATATCAGCCTCTGTTTTAGTAATGTGAGCCCAAACGCCTTGTTCTCTTTTGACACAGTGCAAGTTACTTTGCACTGAAGGCATTCTTTATTCAATTTTCAGGAGAAATTATTCTGTTTTGACCTGTCACTGCATGCGCTCTATTTCCATAGTTGTAGGTTACAGTTTTTGAGGTTGGTTCTACAGAGGATGTTCTTGGTTCGGTCACATCTATATCTGCTATTTATACCATTATCCGTAAAGGTGGAAATTGCACGCAATGGTGCATGATTGCAATGCAAGACCATACATCATACAGCAAATTCATAACTTTATGGGGGAGCTTATGTGTTGAGGATACAAAAATCTTACAATTCGAACATGACTACACTGAAATATGTATGCTAATATATATATCAATTAATAGTAACTATTAAAAAATTTGAAGTCACCACATTCGAGTAGATAAGCCTAACAACTAGAGTTAATGCATCTCTCTTTCTAGCTCCCGCTATTCACGCCACAACGGCCGTATGTATTTGGATGGTTACAACACAAACAATTGATGTTTCAATTATATTAGGTATAGAGGTCACGGCCATGAAAACTATTACTTTGATACATGCCTCCCCTGTTCAACATCTAGGTCATTGATCGAAGTTGTTGCAACAATTATACATATCTTCACATAGCTAACTTATGTTACCCAACTTGTTCCCAATTGCTTAATGTTAACCAATGTCATTAAAAAATAATATGAATACAAAAGGTTCCTGACATTGCATTTATATGAATATAAATATGCCTTGCGTATGGTGCTAGAAGATGTCACTAGAACTAAATGAGAAACAACTTTTGATGACACAACTAATACTTTGCTAGGTGTGTTGTTGATGCTCATTAACACCTCATCTTAAATGCTCATGACGTATGGACCATTACAAAGAATGCCCTCTTCCCCATGTTAAAATTTATCCTTCCCCTTTCAACATCTATCCATAATGGTAACACACGAATCTGATGTGCGCTACACAATGCACCTAAAAGGGAACAATAAAAAAACCATGCAAACATGTTAATAACATTATTTCAATCTTGGGAGTGAGACAATACAAAGTAATACACAAACTTAAACCATGTTGTACATATTCATAATAGCACCCTTCTGGTAAATAGAATGTAGATACATTAGCATCTTTTTCAAAACCTTGCAAGAGGGGGTAGAAAATACCATTACAATATATATAGATGGGGAAGAACTTACCCTTATAACATGACATACATATTCACCATAATAGCCTCCTTATAAGTAAGGAACATAGAAGGATGCCCATTGTTAAAGCTGTTAAATGATGTACATATTCGTAACAGTGTTTCCATTGTAAATAAAATAGATATAATTAAAAACATATCAATTCCACCATTGTACTTCCCATCAAAAATAAACATACACGTTAGAATGTGGTAAAATTGTAGTAAAAAGGGGTTGGACCCACCCAAACCCAAATGATTATGATTCTTTTCTTTCGGCTTGGAAAGATTACAGTAAAGACCACCTATAATTCTAGAAAATATACAAATCATACATATTTCAGGATCTTATACAAAAGAAATATTAAGTTTAAACAATCCACTTACCAAAAATAAAAACAAAGCATTCAACTTTAGAAAAGTACAGAGATATAACATATTGGGGTTAATTACGAACAACTAATCAACAATAAAAAATGTTTATCAAGGATAACTAGCTTCATTGTGACATATTCTCAATTTCACCTGATGGTATTCTTTAGTGGGGAATATAAAAAACCAAAAAAATAGTACAGAAAAAATGTAAAACATCACACCAGAATGCTAATTGAACAAAAAACCCATCTAAATGGAGATATCATGGTAAACACAATATCAAAATGGACATATTATAAAACTTGCTTACATAATATTCATTTCTTCACGTCTTGACATTGTTCAAAGAAATGCCTTTTCCATATGCTTCCTCAAATTGGCATCTTTACAACATGGTATGAACATCCATCAAACAATTTAATAGAAAGTGTATATTTCTTACACATACAAAATATGTACGCATACTGAACACATACGAACAATTTTCAGAAAATGTAAACAAATGCACTCAGTCGTTACTTGGAAATCAATTTTTAACTCGCATGTCTGTGCACAAATTCAAAACAATCAAATTTAAATTTCCTATGTCAACAGTTTGTGTAATCTTGAAGAAACACACATGCTATTTGAGGTCTCCAAGCCCTCGCAAGTATTACCCAATGCCGAATGTGTGCTGAGTTGATGAGAGAAAACAAATACTTAGTTTTTCACAGCATTCCCTATTTCCATAAGAAATATGAAACACCCTAAGAAATAACCAAATTTATATTTGATCATAACATTTTCATCGAGGTGATGAGAGAAAAACGTGTTTAGTGTTATGAATTTTTTTAGTATATTCCATATAAAAATCCTTCAAGCAATCCTTGTCTTCTTTGCTCCTAAACTTTTCATGTCTACATGGTTTATACACCACGTCTTACCTCTTTCTCATGCATGTAAATTCTCATTTTATTAATAAGATTTGTTTACATAAGATAACTATGTTTTATATTTTAAATACATACATATAGCATACTGCCACATGTTAGTCAGAATCAGAGAGAGCACAACACCTTAAAAAATTTTAAGCACAATGTACAAAAAATTACTTTGAGAAACAATTGTTGACTGAGATGTTGGTGCACAGGAAACCTGCCACATGCTATACTGAATCTTTCGTTGACCATATGTAGCCAAAATTTTGTCACCCTATCTGTGGGAAACACAACGTTAATTATAACAAGCACAACAGGAACTACAACAAGTAGTCATTGTAAGTGAAGATAACATCCACATCCTTAGCGAATAATTATACACTGTATACTATAACCCCACCCCCTTCGCTAACGAGCATTCAACAATGTAAACCACTCCTTCCCTTCACATGTACATAACTGAAAATGTACAGAGCGCACACAAAAATGTATATGGTTTTCCAACTCTTTTTAATTTCTAAACTAACAAAAAACTACCCCACTAAAGCATCATCTTACCTAAACATGTTTAGTTCATTCAAAGAAATACCTGAAATACGAGGGTTTGTATTTGTTTACTCTAACTTTACTACATCGCTACACCTCTATGAATTATTCCAACATTTACCCTAACCACCTATGTTTTCTACTAAACCCCACCCACAAAAATCCTGCCTCAATAAGTCACAAAAGAAAAGTGTTGTAAAGCACCTCTTATACCAACGTACACTAGCGTAAATTACCATCCTCAAGTTGCACGCAACGCCACTTACCCTCCTTTATGTGACTACTCATACCTAACCCTACCCAATTTCCTTTACATACACAAACAACTCTAGCAAGATCACGCAGGGAATACTTCATTATTAAATGTCATTTTAATCCCCTCCATCTCAATTAAAAGCTTTAGGAAATAAATACGACTCATCAAACCAACTTACATATACTAGGCATAACCAAACTTAAATAACTGGAAAGCCCATTCCCATATTCCTTTTTAAAATAAAATTCTCCCAATAAACATGATAAAAAAACCTCCATCACCTCTTGTATAAATAAACATTGTACACATAAAATAAGTAACCCTCTCTCATCGATAAATAACACATGCCCCACTATACAAACTCTCCCTATTCAAGCCTATAACTAAAGGTGCAAAATAAATAGCCATTCACCTACTCATGTTCATAACTGAATATAAAAAATTATTCTCTTAAAACAACAAGAATGTACCTGCAAAAAACCTAGAAAGAACATATGGATATGAATAAGTCTCTAAAATAGGAAATTGTAACAAAAAAACTGTTGTAGTTGTATTTTTGTTGTTGGTTTTTTGTTCTGTTGTTTTTGGTACTTCTCTTGGCATTGGTTATTTTGTGTAGACCACCTAAATTTTGTCATTTGGCATTTGATTTCTGCCCACAACTACCATCATCTTGCCCACTGCATTTTATGTAACTATACAAACTTACAAGCATTAAATTGATACCTTGCATTACAGTCCAATTCTTACACAATAACGGCGTAACCTTGCTCCTCTAGGAGTGACCACTAGTTGTATGGTAAGGAATTTTGTAGTGTGAATGGGAAAATTGGGTGTTTAGTTAAATGCTTAATCTATCATATAATCATATAAATGATTTATCTATTATGTAATTATACTTACAGGAGTTTTTGTCTTGATATATGTAGTGTAATAAATATATTGCATGGTAGATGGATACATAAAGATAGATTATTAGTATTATTAATATCATTGTTCATATTTAAGTGGATTTAATCTTATATCTTTTATCTTTGTGGTTTCCTCTACTCACCATACAAAATACAATATATTTTAAGTTTTAAATAATAATAATAATTTTTAAAAAAATCTAAAAATCCAACGCAAGTAAATTTACAATTGCAATAAAGTAAATATCGGCGAGGGGAGAATGCCATACCTTCTTTCTTTAAAAACCTTTGTACTATTCTTCTTCTCTAGTCACCTTTGGCCAAACTATTTTTCTCAAAATAGAATTGTAAATCCAGGATGAAACCAAAATCCATCTATTAACAAAATGAATTTGTTATTATAGTCCCCCCACATAATTCATGGTTAGAAGATCCCTTTTTAAATTCTGCATAAATAATTTGAATTCATTGTAATGCCTGCCAGATTGAGTACAAAGTGGGTTGCTTCTCTACACAGACCCTCCTCATGCATTTAAAGTTGTGCTTGAGATCTATTGTAATTTTGGCAAGTATTAATTCTAAATTGATACTGTGAATATGTCAAAGACTGTCAAAACTATGAATATGTCATGTATTATACGTTCTACATAGTCAATTCTTGTGTGAAGTCCATGTTTTTGGAGTTTTTATTAAGTTTTATTAGTTATTTGATTATTTTCTAGAATATCTTATAGAGTTGGTCTTTAGAATGTGGTTTAAAAAGTAACCATATAGTATAAACATGTAAACAATCCCTATAAGACCAAACCAGACTAGAACAAGTCATAAAGTCGTTATTTAAAATTAATGTAACCCTACTAAATCTCTTGACAGAAAGAATTAAGTGAAACATTATCGATGTCCTCGCAACAATGTTTTACCAAATATTTTATGTGTAAAATTCCTTTCCCTTTTGAGCCCTGTCACAACAGTTTTTGAGTGGTGAATTATTTCACTTATATTTCTTAGCAACTTTAAAAAATACATAGTATAAACATGTAAACTATCCAAACATGAAAATTTAATTTTATTGCAACTCATTGTCAATTACAAATTCTCATTCATTCATCTGCAAACCCTAAATACATTATAATATACATTATCAATTGGGTCTCAAAGAATATTCATCCCATGTTAGCTTGCCTTTTTTGCTAGGAATCAAGAAGCATTACACGATCAACAGGCCTTCTGCTTTGATATATATATTTCATCTCAGAATCAAGAAACATTAAATCTTGTAATGCTTGCATGAAAATATCTCCATTTAAATGCCCTTCTTATCACTTCCTTGTTCTCCTGTAAGACCAGGCCTAAAAAACACAGAAAGCCACCATGTCAAGGAGTTCTCATCTACCTCAAAAAATTCATAAATAGTAGGGTAAGGAAAAATTGAGAGAAAATAATGTGAGAGTTTTTACCCTACTTAATTTGAGTCTTCAGAAGGGCGAGGATAATGCAATGTCATAAGTATATGCACCCTTAACCAGAGATTTCCATGCTTCAAAACCTTCATAACTGTGAAAGTTAGAGGTCGAGGTTGTTCCCACATGTGATATACCACCAGGTTGCCATTGACAGACGGAAATTTTAACTTCATTTTTGGGTTTTTATATACAGCAAGAAGATTCTGTAATGGAAGCCATGTTCCACTTTCTTGTTCATATGCCCCCAATCTTGTTTCATCACCATTTTCCCCTTTGTAATATTTAACCAACATTCCCGACACCTCAAGTCTTGAAGCCCACTTGATCCACTTACTGGATATATCCTATGGTATCTTATCCCATGTGGAAGATATTGCATTAAATGCAATTCCACTACAATCATTTCTTATGAAAATATGGTCTTTGAATACAACACCTTGTAATTGGTGCTAGGAAATACTGAAGGAAAATTTTGGAGCCATGATTGCAATAAAAGTCCATTAAAATGAAGATAAGTTGTATTCTTCTACCCAAGGAAGATCATCTTCTGAGTGAGCGTAGTGACATCCTCCAAACACAAAGATCCTTCCTTTTATTATAGCCACCATTGCATTTTCCATAGTTATGTGCATATTAGGCAACTGAAGCCATGTGAATCCCACTATGAAAGGATCACACATGTACACCTTCTTGATACAGTTTCCATCACGCCCACTGCCACCAATCACATAAAGTTTCTTGTGAAACACCACAGTGGTAGAATTCAAAAGGCCTTTTGGAAGAGGAGGGAAATGCCAGAACTTGGTGGTGTGCACATTGAAATCATAGAAGACTTGATTGGTATCATGCTCGAAAATATTTAAGTAAACCCAAGATGAGGAAATTTGATGATCTGTGCTAAAAGTAGCCAGTGTTTCTTGGCTGGTAGTGGTAGGAGGAGGATCAACTCTTAGAACAGTAGTGGGATTTGATCCATCAAATTCATAGGAGATGAAACGAATTGGGGAAGAAGGATTCCAGTTAAAATCAGGATGAGAGAGAAACATATCACAATCAGGCTAAGAGAGAAACATATCAAAATTGGTAGTGGTAGGAAAATGAAGATGATGATGAGTAGGGGGTATATTGATATTCTGAGAAATAATAGTATCTGTAATTAAAGGGCATCTCAAGAAGAAAAATGAGGTGGAGTATTTTCATTACTCGTATTGGGGAGATTCATGAGAGTTGGTTGTAGTGTTTGTGGGTGTGGGTGAGATTTTAAGCAGCCCATAATTATCTGCCAATAGAAAAACACCTGGCTCTCTACTACTTTCAAGACTCTGAAAGAAGAATAGAGAAGTACATCTTACATGGCTTCCATGATGGTTGTTTTTCTTCTTCAATAATATTCTATTCATAACCATAATTTATCCTCATTTGAATATTTAAACACCAAGTCAATCAATCTTGTTAGATATTTTTAAAAGGTGGCATTTTTAATCAATGCAACTAACCATTAAATCAGCCTAATCAATAAGACGAATCAAACACATTAAAAATCATATAATCATCCCATGAAATAAAAGGAAATTATGTGTATAACATATTTGGATCATATTTGTATGGTACGGAACTTTGTACTGTGAATGGAAAAATTGGGTGTTTAGTTAAATGCTTAACTCTTTCATATAATCATATAAATGATTCATCTATTATGTAATTATACTTATGATAATTTTTTCCTTGATATATGTAGTGTAATAAATATATTGCATGGTAGATGGATACATAAAAATAAACTACTAGTATTAATAATATCATTGTTCGTATTTAAGTGGATTTAATCTTATATATTGTATTTTTGCAGTTTCCTCTACTCACCATACAAAATACCATATATTTCAATTTTTAAATAATAATAATAATTTAAGACAAATCTAAAAATCCAACATAAGTAAATTTACAATTTAAGACCTTTTAAAAATTTAAATTTAAGAAAAATATAAAAATCTAAATTCAATGAATCTAAAATTTGTATTACGAATATTATTTATGATAATTTTTAGCCATTACTTTTATAACATCACAAACAATCTAAGATTTTTTTTTTAATTAATAATAAAAGTGGGTTGAGGGCGACCCTACCCTATAACAATATGTTTTCACTAGGGAAAAATATCTAATAGTGAGGAACATATAGGAGTTGCATCTTCTAGTGGCAAATAGAAATGACAAAAACACAAACCAAAACAAATAGTTAAACACAAACAAAAAGAAAGGAAACCAACTTATCCCCTTCGACACCTTCTGATGGGATCGTAGATGCATCAAAGTAAGATCATTAACCAATTTACCCTTCTTCATTTTACCCCACCTTAATCCATCCAACACCAATATTTAGATTTACTTTTTTCATTAGAGTGTACTGGAATGATGATTTCAATATTCTACATATTCCTAAGAGTTTGGAACTCTGTCGACACAAGAGGAAGACAAGATGAGTCCTCAACATCAGAACACAAAAGAGAATCCTTTATTACTAGAGTAGGGGGAAGTAATTACCTCTTCGTTCTTTGAACCTAAAACATCCTCATTCTCTGAATCTTCCTCTCAAACACTATCCAACTGACTATCAATAACCCAGTGACAAGGTTCTAAATTCTTCCACCAAGATGATCTAATTTTGCACTATTTTCTCCCTTCTCACAATATGACACTAAGTTTCTAAGGTAAAAAAAAGTCCTACACCTGAAGGTGAAACCTTCATAATCTAGATTTTGAGTCCAGACTTGGTTCTCCACAATAAGATCAATAGAAGCCATAAAATCAATAGAAGTATTCATATCTAGAACTATACAAGAATATGTGTCAAAGTCACAAGAATATGTATTTGGGTCAATAGACAATCATTTACCCAAGGAATCTCCTATTGAAATTAAGCATTCCGCACTCCAAAATTGAAGAGGCAAATATGGAATCTGTATCCATACTAGTTTAACTTGGAACATATCCATCAAAGGATTAAACAATGAGAACCACCGTTTCATAAGTACAAAAGTGAGACTTAAAAGTCCCAAACTTTTCCAAAAATAATATCTTTATCAAAGGTTTTATCAAACACAATAATGAAAAAACATCTAGATGTGGGATGAATGTTCAATTTACCTTCCATGAGAGGCCTCCAATGAGTAAAGATCTACTCATGAAGAGGTGGGAGACCGAGGAAAATATTTTTAAATATACATATGAGCCCATTTTTCATGTAATATGCCTCTAATCTGAGAACCTCAACACCAAAGGTGATATATTTGCATATTCCATAGGCTTGGAAGGGCGACCCGAGTTCTAAGTCGCTTCCAAAAAAAATCCTACCAACCAAAACTACCATTGGAATTGAGCGCAACTGTACTCTAGAAGTCACAACCACCACATAAAACATAGTGTCTGTCGTCATATCCACTGCCACAAGGGCTCGACAACGCAAATCAAGGCATTGATAACCATGTTATTAGCCATTTTTTCTGAACTAAAGGCTCCATTGGGAGAAGGCAACACGCCACTAGAAATATGGCTACACTTTGCAAGAGATACAGGGGCACCCACTGAAGCCTCCAAATCAGTTGAAATCATAGCTGACTTAGGTGTAATGGAGCTACAAATATTCCCTCCTACATCTAAACATGAGAAGCCGACCCCTGGCTTACCATTTTTTCCTCTAGAGAGGTTACCGCCACAAACCCCATAGTCGCCATGAATAGGATTAGGGGTTGTGAAATGTTTTGTGAGAGCTCCTTGTGTTTTGCGAAGCTCTCCTAAAAAATTTATAATTTTTAGCAACATTAAAAAAAATCTGTTAATTTTTTATAGAAGCATCAAAAAACCCTATGTTAATTTATCGTATTTTGTATTTATCCTTGTTTTTCTATGGATTTGTTTTTTTCCATTTTGAGGTCCGTCATTTAATAATTAACATTCAAAAGTTACTTCCGTGACCACAAAACATGTTTTATTGTTCCTACATATGTAAATTATATGATCATTTGTCTTAGAATTAGGTTGAAACACGTGATCAATTACAAACATTCCATGTGGTTTTATAATAAGAGATTGTGAACATATGCTTAGAGTTTTGATATTGAATTTTAGAATTTCAGTTGATCCAGTTATATTTTTATTGATTTAGATATGACCCTAACTTAAACTTGTGGTGGAATGGTAATAAGAATATCTCTTTATATCGAATTCAGTTAAAATTCATGGATGAATTTCAAACACTCATGTAAAGTATATGGCACTATTTTCATTTTTGATCGAAGTGTTGGTACCCAAATTGATTCTCTCCTTAGAAGCTGAGTAGCATCACAAGTTTGGTAGGAAAGCTTAGAGACAAGCAGAACATGTAGTGTGTCATTTTGTAGCCGGGGATGAAATGCAACTTTCTCTTTATCACTCAGATGTGGAGAAATGGGTAGCACCCTCAAGAGGATTTGACCTATCCTCACTACTTTATGGTTGTGCCTTTTAACCAGAGTGAGAGGACCCTTTTTGTAGCCTATTATTTGTGGAGGAGATGGAGATGTCTTTTATTGCAGAGTTATTGAGAAGACCTTGAAGAAAACATGATCAATACAAAAAAATATAACTCTCATGAGTTGTCACTCTAGATAATGGAGATGTTTTCTAAGCAAGGTTCAGGCTACTAAACACAATTAAAAACTTGATTGCTTTTGTATGTTTTAGGAACATAGATTATGCATTTGTACACACATAGGACAAACAATGGGTAGTATGGGTATGATTGGTTTTTTTTTAAAATGAATTTTTGGCGGGAGGTGAGGTAGAGATGAACTTGATTCACCAAATCCTTGAGAAATTTTACAAAAAATGGAGAGATTGAACAATAGAATGCTTTGGGATAGCTAGGATGTTCCTCTTAAACCCCCCCCCCCCCCCCCCCAGAATATATGTCTTCAATGGAGGCCTAGATCAGCACTTTTCACACACAAACTTCAAGGATCCAAAACGAAGGCTCAAATTGAGAGAAACTTAACTAAACATTATCAACCTCTGTTTTATCACGCCTAAGATACCCTCAAAGGCTAACAAACAATTTTATAGTCATGCTAGGATTCACAGTGATTTTAAATTTGTTTTATTTCACTATTAAATGAAATCTCTTATGATAAATTTAAATTGCAAATGCCACCAAACTATCACAAGGATAATATCTTATGTGATTCACAAAAGATTTCAATGTAAGATTATAACGGGAACAAGAAAACTATTTGTAGACACTTAGAAAATGAAGCAAACACAAATTTTTCCCAAAAATAACGCAGATTAACTCAAGTTTGATTATAAATTTATCAGCAAGGGAAAGTTTTCTAGAACAATCTCAGAGATTTTCAATGGCTGTACACTTGCAACTACCTTGACATGATCAAATTTAATACAAAGGGAGATAAACATGTTTCTTCAGATGGTTTTCTCAGAAGGATGGGTTCTATCAAGCTTTTCTCTTAGAAATATCAGTCCCCGACCTCTAACACTCTAACCATTTTGCACGAAAAAATTAATGAAAATTTATAATACTTCAATTTTCAATAGATTTTCCCCCCCAAAACCAGAAACATTCAAAGCACCATTTCGTGTTACGACCTTGACCATGACTCCTAGAATCAGAATTGCAAAAAATTTGTCAGGTGTGCAGTGGGAAAATCTCTCCAAATATTTCCAGCATTCAACTCTTCACCTGGTAAGTCATTCTTCATCTTGCGTGCCAACTTACTTCCCGCCTCCAATCTATCAAATATGGTTCTTTGTGTGCCAAGGAAGGGAAAAAATGGAAAATCCAGATCGAGGCCAATAGTTAGATCATATCTTATATGGTAAAAAGACGTTTTTAGTTTTTTTCCCCACCAAACCAGGATATCAAATTAATGTTCCTCTTCATTCGGCGTGCATGAGACTCCAAGAAATGATTAAAAAAAACTGCAAAAATTCACATCCCCAGGAGCTTTGGAGAAGAAAAAGGTGGAAAATCAAATACAAACTGGCACAATTGCCATCGATTTCCCTTTTGAATTTGGGACCGTCCACGTGGGAGATCCGAGATAAGACGGGCCTAGGGGTTCTTTTTTTTCCTCTTACACCTTTTTGGAAAAAATGCAAAAATTTATCAATTTTCTCCCCCCCTCTGCCTTTGAAAAATGGGGCTTGACACATGTCCCAATGTGGGTCCTAAAGGGAACCGCGGCTAAATTCTACTATTTCACCTCTTTTTTTGGAAAAGGGAAAATTTTCTAAGTTTTTCCCCGCAACTTCACCCTTCCACTTTTTAGTTTCTAATGTGGGTTCTAGCGGAACCACGCTTCCCTTTTACACTTTTAACTCTTTTTTCCACATAAGGAAAATTTTCCAAATTTCCCCCCGAAAGTCTGCACCTCCCGCCGTTGACTGGAGTAAAATTTTGACTCTTCTTCGTCAGGCCTATGGGTCATTTTGATGATTTCAGTCTTTTGAATAACAAGGGGCAAAAATCCAAGTTGCCCCCTAATGGCCCACCTCCTCGCCTCTTGACTTTTCAAACTCGCCACGCATCTCAATGGCACATCTTCAAGAACCTTATATAGTTTCAATATGATTTGGCGTGGGCGCACGTTTCCATTTTAGAACCTTTATAAAATTTTTCCAAAAGGGAAAAGTATCCAACTTGCTTCTAAAGGCCCGCATCTCCACTTTTAACTTTGCCACGTGTCCTTCTACGGGGTCAAAGTAAGACTTTTTCCTTGTCGTTTCATATCTATTGAATAACCAATTAGATGCTATTGGGGTAGCAGGGCCAATTTGATATTTTTTACAAATATGAACAAAGTGGAAAATTTCACCAAAAAGACCCACCACGCCTCATCTAATCAGAAGAAGCCGCGTAAGTACCAAAAGAACCAATAAGAATCGAGTGGAGCTACGGGATCAAAATTACCTTATTGCCAAAATTGCCTTTTTGCCAAAAAAAGCAAAAAGTGACAAGTTAAAACATTTTCTCACCGTCCTCTAACCAAAAAAAAAAGCCACATGACCACCGAATATGAAGGAATAATTCTGACAGGAAAAAGATGCCCGCCAGTCAGTCAAAAACACAGAAATTCACCATTCATGCCCAGAATATGAATTTTTGCTAAGGATGAAAATTTTTGGAACAAAACCAAGTGAATCATGGTTCCAAGCAACTTTTGACCATGTATTTGGATTTTCAAAGGCATAAAAATATAAATTGATCATTCTCGAGCTTCCATGGTTGGGGCAAAATAGGAAAAAATGGCAGAGCCCACGGATTTTGAAGAAATTAGGGCAAAAACAAGGAAAAATCGGAGACTTCTTCAAAAAGGGGCATGGCAATGGATTCTGCAAACAATTCAAGGCATTCAAATGGAGGTAAAAGCTTCAAAACATCCACATCAAGAGATAAAAATGTTTCATAACACGCGGATCAAAGGAAAATCAGGGAAAATGGTGTGAGATCAAAACGAGCACCAACACGAAGTAAACTAAGAGGCAACCAAGTTAACATCACAGGGGACTCACTATGTAAAATGAGGACCTATCATGTGTGTTCATAGCATACTAAATAATACCCATATTTCCAAATCCACATCTCAATCTTATATTAGTAACGCCTTCTTCCAATACAAATTGTCAATTATTAAATACTCCTCATTTTACCATATATCCAAACTACTCTTTGTACATATGACATTCTATATAACATTTTTATTTCCACTGTCTTAGTGTTGATTTAATATCTTACATTTTCAAAAAACCTAATTATATTTCCACTTAAACATAGATGAAATTCATATTGGACTCAAAAATTACAAACCCTCATTATGTGGGATTTGATATCTCTCTAACTTTTTTGACCATCTACATTTTTCACAATAATCAACCTTTTTATACTAATTTGAAGGGTCATATGTAGTTCTATTTTGTTTAGTTAGATTTATTAATCTTCATGACATTCATTTTCCTAAAATAATTATATTCAATGACAAAATATACAGTATCATTGATACTATGAAGGATGTCCCAACTATTGAGATTTATTTAGACCCATTACTTTAGAAATGTATATTTCTTCTCTTTAAAAAACTACTTTAAAAAGGAACACAATGAAAATGATATGAACTTGAGGTTTCTTCATTTACCCCATGACTACTCTTTCTCTCTCCCCCTACCACTACACATACCCTACCGCCAATATATTTTAGTAAACCTTTATATGTTAATCCCTTATACCGCTTGATTTAACATAAATTAAATCTTATCACAGGATTGAGATTAAATGAATATAACAATAATAAGAAAAATCTATCATGCAAGAATCAAACAAGTGTAAAAAATAGTGAGATAAGAATGACTTAATTTATATCTAGATATCTAACCTGATTCTAGGCTAGGAAATAAGTTGAGAAGGTTGGATCTAAACTGTTTATGCTTTATTTGATAAATAGGATCTGCAACATCTTTAGACGGACTGCGTAGATAAGGATAGGACCACCTGGGTGTTGGTTTTTGAAATAGGCAATAGTTTCCTGGAAACAACTCTTCTTTTAATCTCTTTAGTGTCTGAACTTATCTTCTTTCTTTCACTCTTTTTTACATCCACTTCATTATAGGGTTTCACTGTCACACCTAAACCTACAAAAAAACCCTAGTTACCTACACAATACTCAATAGAATAGAATATTATATAAATAGTGCATATGCTTGAGTTAGACCGAACTCAACAGTCACCTCAATGTAATTTTCATTGAGCGTTGCACTACATTTCATACTCTATGTTTTTATTTTATGTGTGTGTGTATGTTTGTTTGTTTGATTAAATTGTGTCCCTTGAAGCTAGGATTCCCTTGTGTTAGTCACACTAACATAATAGGATAAAACTATTTTTCCCACAAGACAAATGTGTGAGAGGTAATTTAGAAATATCCCCTACATGTGAATTGAATAATGCCACCTAAATCCAATCCTTGAATGTTGATATTTTCCTAAGTAGTGGATAGTAAGTAATAGCCCAAATTTGTTCAACCCCCAAAAAAATTAATTCATGAACATATATATGATTTCTATTGTAGCAAACTCACAACACCCCTGAAATCTGTAACTTCATGGGTTGAGATCCTCAGTGTCTATAGACACCAAAATTTGGTCACACTCCCCTTGGTCCCTTGTTAAATAACCAACTCAAACATACTCATCTAACCATTGCCCCTTTCATCTCACATCACTTTTAATTTAATAAAATTAACATATATCCTCACATTATTCATTATCAAATTACCTTAATTTCTACCCCACCACCTCACTTAAACACCTCATCTAGCTACCTCACCCTACCTCACGCTAGACCTATTCATGGCATGTTTCCATAACAAATAATAACCAAGTCTTACATTCCTTAATGAGCTAAGATTTGGTATAACCCAAAAATCAATCCCTAAAATATATCTAACCACATTCCTACTCATTATAACAGAATTTTCTGTTCTAATCTATGACAACAAGACTAAATTGGGCCAAAAGAATTCAGTAATATTTTCCCATTTTAGTAAACCTAGGGAGTCCCCACCTTAACCGACAGCTAGTCACCCCCCTAAACTGATGTTGGTTCAACCCATAACATGTCATTGGTTACCATCCATTCACCTAAGTAACCTTATTTTTGGATTGGCCCATTCTGAGATCAAGAGTAGGAATATTAGAGTTATATGTAAGCGAAACCAACATCCTTTCACATATCTAGAAATCCAGAGCCATCACTAGGAGTAGATATTGAAGCATTGCACTCACGAAATCATTCTGGCAGCCACTGCTATGATACCAAACACCATTCTTCTGATCAACTGCCATTACCATTCAACCAATCAAGTCTGCATCACAGTAAGTACATTTCGACCAACATTGTCCATTTTAGTGTAGTTAGCTTCTATTATTTTTGTCATCAATTTATACTTTACATGCTCATTCCTCCATCTCTTTCTAGCTTATAACTCAAATATTTGTTTTACCCACATCACCAAATCACCCATTCTCACCTTGTTGTTCATTCTTGAGTATACCTGATACCCCTATCAACCTCTTTATCCACCCTACCCTCCTTATCATATTCCAGATCAAACCCTGCTATCAGTTTTCCTTGATTCTCTTACACCCCGACCTTACCGACGTCGGTTACCCATAACCATCATCAGTTCTGCGTAAATCACCATCTATCATACAAGACCGACATCGGTCTATGTGTTTATACCCTGACACAAAATAGAACCTAACAACCTCTCATCAGTTGACCTAAACAACCCAAGAATCAGACCCTGACTGGTCTCTTAACACCCTATACAACTACCTACCTTTCTGATCTGACCATAGCCCTAGCCTATTATGTTAAGATTTGCTTATTGTACTTGAATGAGAAACCTAAATCATATCATCTATAGTAGGATTTCCTTTATTTCTCAGCATTAATTGTTTTAAACAGTGGATTGACAACCATCTAGGGAAGTATCACACTTCCCAGATCTAGCACACTGCTAGGTAGTCCACTGTCATATATCATTTAACTATCTTTTTGTGGTCTTGTCTTTCTATTACATGTAGTTCCTCCTAGCCAAAAGGAAGCTCTCACAATCGGCATTAGATCAAGAAGTTTATCCTGTGCACAAAAACCATCAACCGACCAACATAAACATGTATTCCTCCTTGGCCCTTACCCTTATTTGTTTCATCATTCAAAAGGTAAAGAAAATGGTGAAAATTTTTGGCACGCCCGGTGGGACCCATCAAGGGTTCTATTGCATTTTCTTCATTCCTAGGAAAAAGTTGTGTGTTTTTTTCCCTTCAAAAATCTTACACATTAATCTTCTTCCTTGGTAATCTTCTCTTCTTTCTAATTGCTCTAAAGGATACATTTTCTTTTGGTGCATTTAAAAAGAACCATTCTTCTTTCTTTTTTTACATTTAGTGAAAGAGCATACCCTCTCATATTCACCATTTGTTTCATCGAACATAATCTTTTGATTTGGGCTTAAAATTGGTTACATTACATTCTGATTTTTTGCATTTAGCTCACATTAAAATGAGGGCAACCTATATGCTAGAAGTCATGCCCAGCTGATGGTTGACACAAAGAATCATAGAAAGAACATTTTATCTCTCTATGTGTCTTACCAAACTTGCACAAAATTTGAAATATACACATCTTTCTTAAACAACATCTTACTCCAGAACATCTGTCCGCAATCACACAATCAGATTAGCAGGTACTCCCCAGGTCGTTTCCTCTGTCAAGTCATCATCTCAGAGGATGGCCCGCCCCTGCCATAACATACCTAAAACCTCTCCTTTTAGATATCCTTCTTCGTAGGATGCCTTCCTAACCAAAAAAATATGTTCTAAATACACACAGTCAGTTCTAAATAACATAAGCTAAACAAACATAAGAAAATCACTATTAGGATCGTGCTTTTTCTTAGCATTCTTCTTGACTTGTGTTTTGAGGTGTGAGACTACGACTCTCCATTTTTCTTCTTCCTTGCACACTCCACCATCATAGTTGGAGTATTCTGACTTTTTCTGAGTGTTCCAGGGCCCCATCTCCTCATTCTCAGGTTTTTGGGTTTGATTTTCCACTTAATTTAATTCACAAAACCCAATTTCTTCATTTCTTTCTAATTTCATAGTCACCGACATCGGTCCAGCGACCGTTGCTGGTTCACATCTGACCATCGTCAGTTAAACCCTAATCAGTGTCGGCTTCTGGCTTTCTAGTTACTTTACCTGGAATAGCCTTCATCACTCTTTCTGTTCTATTTCTGGCCCTCAAGGCATCATCATATTTCTCCCCTATTGATACCTACTATCATACACAGTTTCCCTAGTACACATCCAACATTCCTGTTTCATTCTTTGAGATTGGTTTTCTTCCACAATGACTGGTATCAGTTTTGGTAACCATCATCGGTTGGACCTCAACCGTCACTGGTCAACTTGACCATCGTCAGTTTCCTGTTTTTGATTTTCAAAATCTAGACATTGACCAGATTCACCTTCCGGACCCCATTATTCTCATGTTTCTATTAATTTTCCTGTGTCATCTATAGAATACAGTCTTACTAGGTCAACACTTGTTCACATGGTGTTGAATTGCAGCTAGAACTAATGCCCTCATATTCCACTGTTAGTCATCAACCACTCCCACCTAGTCCCTCACTGACCTTCTTTCCTGTCACCCATGGATCCAACCTTACCTACCACCATTGCTATAAGGTGACGAAGAATTTGCACAACTCCTTGATCAGAATCCCACGAGCCTTATAGTTCTACCTTTCCCACTCTTCCACCTGATACTCCTCAGGTCAGTTGATATACGACATGCATGTATCAATCTCTCATGCCCTTATTCCTACTTCTGCATCAGCCCCTAATAATGTCGATCGTTACCCTCACTTGCTTCACCCCCCAGTAGTTTTTACAGCTAGGACCCATACCTTCCATGACCGTTGTATCTACAGTATCACTCGTGCCTGTCGTATCTGTTGTCCCTTCATCGACCACCCATGATCATAGCCTAGTCCGCACCCATTATCTCACAAATACCCATCGTAACACAACCACCCGTGGTTTTGGTGACCCCTACTCCATTCCAAATCGTTTTCCTCTCCATCCCAAAAACACTATTCCTAATAGCTACTAGAGTCACCATGACCGTCCCACCTACATACACATACTATCAACAACCCCCTATCTCATCTGTCACCCATTCTGGATACATACCATCTATGTCGGTCCCCTATTCTCAACCTCCCTATTCAGAATCAACATACTATGGAATGCCACCCACATCATAGGTTCAATACCAACCCCCTTATGCCACATGAGGAGCCCTTCCACCACAATCTACCAATGACCTCATCAAGTTAATGATGGAAAATATGTAGACACTAGAAGCATTGGTTTCCAACTCATGCAATTCCCTCACCTATGATGAAATTTGTAATGAGCCTATTCACCGTCCATTCCTATTCGACCATACCCGTACATTGGGAAATTCCAAAATTCAACCGCTTCAATAGCAAAGAAGACCCACAACAACATTTGCAGTCCTTTAAACATGGGATGTTACCTGATTTCCCATGATGATGCTTTACTTTTGAGGAGTTTCCCAATGTCCCTGACAAGACCTGCATTGGACTAGTATAGTGGGATACCAAGACACTCCATCTACTCATTTAATCAAGTATCCCAAGCCTTCTTAGATACACTTCTCGATCAACATTATTAAGAAGGTTACCATGACTGATCTTTATTCCACACGACATTATGATGATGAGTCTATCGCTAACTTTGTCACTCGGTGGCGCAACCTAGTTATCCAACTCACATTTCAACTTACCTCAAATTGAACTCATAGAGATATTTACTCAGGCTTGTGCTAGACACATCTCACCAACCCTGTAGGTGTAAACCTTCCACGCTTTTGACAAGGCATCCACCATGGCACAAAAATTGGAAATTCATGCTATCGAAGAAAAGAAGATTCAACTTCGTAACAATAATATCGCGTTCAAATCAAATGATGCTTCTTCATCTTCAAAACCCCAAAACAACTATTCAAAACCTGAAGGATCTTCCAACATTGTAATTCTCAAGACTGGCCCCCCTCATCAATCAAACCCAGCCAAACCCCCACCTAATTTATCTCCTATCCAAGCTTTCCAGTTTAGATGAGAACAACGAAAGTACACTTCCATAGGAGAATCTTATTCTTCTATTTTGGAAAAGCTTGTTAAGGCTAGTGCCATTACCCTTCCACCTATAAAACCACATACTTGTTTTGACCCTGAGTGACCCATGCCTGCATGGTATAAGGAACATGACTTTTGCAAATATCATCTATGTCAAAGGTCATAACGACAATAACTTCATCACCTTAAAGTAATATTATCCAAGAAATGTTAGATAACAGAGATCTAGTCTTGGATAGCTTGAATACACCCGCTAACCAAAACCTGTATATCTTCAAGAATAAATTCCATAATCATGTCCCATCTTCCAATCAAGCTAGTAACACTTCAAACAGTGATATCAATGTTCTACAAGGTCGACACTATTTTTGATGATATACCATTTGCTCCCCAATTGCCTCATGTTCCTTCCATAGATGAAATATTATCTTGCAGCTCCGATACCTACACTAGAACCAATTTCATCTACTCCTCTACCCATAGAGGCACCCCCTTTCATTTCTCTCCTTCACCCATGGAAGATCCTATAATTAGCAAATGCCACCTTTGACCCCTTAAATTTCCAAGCAATTGTTAGTGACACCTCTCCTACTCATAGACGATGTAGGTCCACCGCCTACACCAACAAAAGGAGAGTCCACTTCAGCTGGTCCATCCTCTCCTCTACCCATGGAGGATCCTATTGAAGTACCATTATCTTTTGATGATGCTTCACCATTGGATCTTCAAGATCCCGCTGATCTATTTTTGGCTCTCTTACCCACATAGTCTGAGGCTAGCCATTTCCCTGTATCTCAAACATATTTTACAAGGATTGCCACTCGATCCACATCATCCCCACCTACGTCAGTACCATTCTCATGCTTGGCCGATCGCCTAGACTATATCGATAGAGCCTTACTTTGGGGACGCCTTCTACTTCTTGTTTCAACACAAATGCAGTTGTCCCTTGCTGACACCTCCACTATCTATCCAAAAGTGTTTCAGGTAACTGAACCAAACACAATCATGACTATTGCAACACCTTCCATGTCACCACCCCTGGCCCAAGTCACACCTTTTCTCATAACCCAACATACATCTACACCCAAACACCTACCCTCACCTATATCGTCTCCCTTACCTAAACCTATCCCTACCTTAGGGGTCATACGGACAGCTAGCCTTACTCACCCAGCCATCAAATTAGATTTAGCCACATCTTCCAAAACTAACACTAAACTTACACCATACCCTAAAAATAAAATCCAATCTCCTAGACCTCATACCCCAACCTCGCCCACCACACCCTTATCACCTTCACCCCTTCCGCCCATCATAGGACCTCACCCCTTGACCCTGACCGAGAAACCCCCGTCCACCAGTAAACCAAAAATGTAACAACCCATTTCCCCGTCACAGACCTCTAATATACCAAAGCTACCCACACAACTTCCACCCTCACCTATAACCTTATTACCACCTATACCTCCACTACCGTCAATAACTTCTTCACTACCCATGACACTTTCTTCACTTTCACTCACGCCTCTTACCCAACCCACACCACCTACCTCCACAACACCTCGGTTACCCTCATAGGTAATCCGTCCTCTTCCACCATCAGATTTTCCCTCCACATCTCGTACGCCCGCATCACCTTTACCCAAAAAGATGTAACCTAAAGCTAAAAATCTGCCATCCTCCAATAAGGTATTTAAACCAACCAAACCTTCCATTGCTAGTTCTTCTACCATGCCCTTACCCAAGCAGATACGACCAACACCTAAGACAACACTACACACTAAACTAGTAGACCAGCCTACTCCCTCTCTTATAAAGACTCTTCCTCCATAATCATCCACACCTGTACCCAAACCCACATTAACCTCCCATTGTGATCCACTAGCAGGGTCCTATGCCAAAATCTTCTCCAATCTCCTCGAAACTTCTATCATCACATTACCACCTCTTAGACCTTACGACCCACTCAAACCCAAACTAAAAGGGTTTGACGAAACCAAAATTTACACCTACCATCGCGTGCCAAGACATGATGTAATGAACTATAAGGCTTTAAAAACAACTCTTGTCCAATTATGTCCTCCTGAAGAAAAAATTGATGAAAGTAATCTTCTTGATGAGGACCCCATTTCACCTTCACCAATTTCCATAGATCTTCTCCCGTTACCTACTCATCGACCAAAATATCCACCCCCACAACTCTTCGATCCACCCCCGAGATTTGAGATTAACATAGTCCATATAAGAGAGTTGGCCAAACCACCACCACAATGCCAATTCCCTCTAATAATTTCACAAGGATCATATCCACCACTAGGGTTTTTTCCCTTATGCCGTTATACCTTCCATGACACACCCTCTTCATCCACCTCCCCTCAGATTATCTTTAATCTTAAAAATAATCTTTAATCTGTATTGTTCTTGGTATAAAGTAGAAAGTAGTATTTAGATTAAGTCTTTTGAAAGCGGAAATTTGTCTTTTGTAATAAATCTATACAGATAGATTTACACAATTCTTTAATGTGTATGGTGTTTTGAGATTATTTATACTTGCATTGAAACGATTTGGGAAATCAATTTTTGATCTTTTACTCTGTAAATCTGTTGGTCCGAAAATATGTCACTTGGGCAGATCTATGGATAGACGAGCCAACAGTGTGTAGGGTAAAGCCCCTCTTTGAGTCAGCCAAAGTGAAAATGGTTTATTGTTATTGTACCAGAAGGAATCTTGCGCAAGTCTCACAATATTATGCCTTCGAGGGTTTGGGATCTCATCCCAATTGGGGTATTTCTGACTGTGAAAAGAAGGGAAAGAAGCAAGGTGAGGAGATAGGATAAATCCAAAGGGAGAAAAGAAATGAATTCCAAAGCAGAAAGGTTAGAGGGTCTATGTTTTGGGCTAGTAGTAAACAGAGCCGAACCTACTTGCATAGACAAACAAAGCAATATTGATGAATAAATGAGAAAAAAAGTAGAGATAGATCCAACAGAATAAACACATAGATCTGACATAAGAAAGATTAAATGCTCATAACACACATATTCAGCACAAAGTCTTAATATTTGTATTAATGTTTTCTCCTGTTACAAAAAGTACAAAGCCTTTTCTTCTTACTTCTATTTTTTCATCTAAAAAGTATCCACTCACTTAAATACAAGTATCCAAGTATATATAAAAGAAGGAGAAGAGAGAAGGAAAAAAGAAACCAACAACTAATTACAAAATATCTACAAAATATCTAAAAGTCAATGTTGACTTTGGGAAACTTGGTGGATGACAACATCCCATGGTGCAACATGGATGATGTCATCATTTGTGCCAACATACTCTTAGATATTTACAAAAAGGAAGCCAAGAGGAAGAAGGCTATTCATCGTCGTCTCGTGGCTGAAAGGGGGTATCTTGCTTCTGTTGCTATTCGGAGAGGTGATATGGAACTGGGTTTGATATTCCATGAACTTACTGACCATCGGCTGAAGTTGATCCTGGGCAGGACCCTTTGTATGATCGCCAATAACCTCACAAGTCTCCCGCTTCATCTCTGAGTTTTTCAGGGAGCTTGAAATACTCATTACCTGCCTCCATCAAGTACCCCACAAAATCATGGCAAGCCAGAAGGTTATTGATGCATTCGGTGTCAAAAGTGGCTTCTGGCCCTAGCCCTTGCGAGATGATCTCCTTAAAGATCTGGATAGTTTCATCTACCTTCCTCAAGGCGAAAGAAGGAGTAAGCAAGCCTGGAGACATTCTTAGAACAATTTGCTCCATTTGATGCATTGCATCCAGGGCTTCCTCCTTGACCTTGTCAATCTTCTCCAGGATGAATTCCATCTGATCAACCCGGTAGTCCAACGCAGCAAGGATCTTGCTGGGTACCCTAGGGTGATCAAAAATGCTGAATTTTACCAAATCGTCAACTGAGTAGTCGAGCATTTTCTGGAACATCTCGTGTTGCAACCTAGCATGGTCCAACTCTTCAGAGATAGGTCCCGCGATCGCCTGGAGATCTTTGTTCACCCGACTGATGTTCTGATACAATTCGGTGAACTTGACAATTACCTCCTCGCTGTCTTTGAGGATCTGATCTCTCCAGGTGGAAACTACCATACCTTGTTCACCAATTTTGGCATATTCATTTATCTTATCCTGGCTTAGGACCTCAGGAGTTTCGGTGGCAGTTGTAGGAGGTGCACTACCCATTTTATGCAGGGCGTGGAGAAGATGTTTGTTTTGTTCTTTTAGTAACCTCTTCTCTTCCTTTGCTTCTTGAAGTTTCTTGCAAAGGGCATCTACTGCAGATAGGGCCTCCCCTTGAAGGCTTTCAGAAGATGTTCCCATTGTGACCTACGTCACTATGTAATCTATAGGGGATAGATCCTTTTTATCTTTGGAGGGGTCGGGATACACGATCTCCATTACTCTTTCTCCCGATGCAGTCTGAGAGAAGCGGGTTATAGGATTTTGCTTCTTAGCCCCCTTTGCTAGGATGATGGAGAAGTCCATCGGTGCAATAGGGACTTTCCTCTTCTGCTGGCTCAGATGCTGGGAGATCCATGCTGGACTTAAGGGAATGGGACCAGAGGTGGAAGAGGGAGCAGTTGGAGTGGATGAGGGGAAATGGGTAGAGACACTCGGTGGTGGCATCGAGAGGGAGGCCGAGAAAGTGCTCATGGGAGGAAGGGATATTGTAGGGGAGGTAGTCATGGGGATGGAAGGGAGCTGAGAGATGAGAGAAGAAATAGTGGGGGATAGCTCCGCGAGAGAAGAGAAGATGGAGGATGAGGAAGGGGGAATAGTAGAAGATGGGGGAGAGGATACGACCAAAGGAATGGTCGCTTGAGTCACACGGGGAGGGGAAGGAGGAGAGGGAGAAGGAATAGAAGGGACCTCAGTAATTGTAGTAGTGGCCACACCATGAGTGGATGTGCCTGTCAGAACACCTTCTGCCACTTCTTTCTCTGGGGATACCAAGACTCACAACCTATTCTTGTGCGGCGGAAGGAGGGCTTTCAGGAGCTTCTTCTTGAGTAGAGCTTGATTCACCCTCTTTATCCTTGCCTTTGCCCTTTGGCAGATGCTTTGGCCTGACAGGTGCGTTGCCCAATGGGGACGTAGTGAAATCTACTCCGAGGTAGATAAGGCCATTCATTCTGCACCAGTGTTCTATCTGCCGCAATGTTTCCTTAACCCTTTCTTCGATGGTCTGGGGTGCCTTTGTCCTGTCAATTTTATCGAATGGCCAGCTTGTCCCCATCCGTGTCTAGATACACTTGATCAACTTCTTGATCAGTTGTTTGATAACCTTTTGGAACAATGGCCACGCCATATTGAATAATCTCTGCCAGGGCCAGGTGAGAGTGATCCTTCCTTCTAAGTTCGACCTCATGATACAGGTCGATATAGATGTCCTCGATCTATGGAATGTGGATTGGATCAAGTTTTTCCTTGGGAAGGCAATTTCTTGGATCGAAGGTGGGCCTTGCTAGGAAGTTGTGCTTTAGATTGAGTAGTTCTAGCTCTGCAAACATCTCCCGGGCCTTGGTGTGAGAAGTGCAGGTATATCTGCCCACTGTGAGGGGGAAAGGGGTTCCACCCTTCTTTCTCTTCAAACACTTCTCATGGTAGGTTATGAGCTGTTTGGACAGCTCCAACAGGATCAGCTTAGGGCCAGCATACCTTGGAAATTTAGTGGGCTCCCCCAAGAAGTTAGCTGCTCTGAGATAGGTGAAGGTGGGGAATTGGGTAAATAGTGCTCCCCACTTCTCAGTCGTTGTGACTATGCTCTTGGTCATCTAACCATGAGTCATATTTGGCCTCAAAAGGTAGACGATGCCATAGAAGAAAGCATCGTTGATCTTGGTAAACTACGAGATGTTGTTCTCCAGCTTCAACTCTAGGTAGTATTCATATATCTTTACCTGAGGCCAAACTCCGCATCGGCTCAGAGCTGGATAATCCCTCTCTGAGGCTGCAGCGTAGACTACGTAGGAGTTCATGTAGAACCTCCCTGTCATGGTGAGTTGTTGGAGCTGCTCAGATATGGTGCTGCTTATTATCTCTGCCCATTCAAAACGCTGATCATGCACATTCTTATTCATGGTCTCTAGGTACCTGAGCATCCATTTGTGAAAGTAATGGGTGTTAGAAAGCCCAAAAACTCTACTTAGGAATGTGATGGTATCACTCAGTTCCTCAGAGAATTCGCTATGGTGAATAACCTGTGGCCACCTGGTTATCACCTTCTTGTTCTTTAAGTACACTTCATTCATTAGTTGCATGCATTTGTCCTCATTATCCTCCCATGCCTTGGTGCAGTCTTCTTGGCTTACAGCCACAAAATGTCGGTGGTGGGGAATGCCTAGCATGATTTCGAAGTGCCGGGCAGTGAGGTTGATTATGACCTCACCCTTTTCATTTTCGACACACCTTGTGTCTTTGTTGTAATAGTGGGCCACCACCATCATAAACTCATTGTTTACTGCACTGACGGGGATTCCCCCAGCAAAATGCAGACCACTGCCCACCAGCTTGTCCATCCAAGGACTTCTTGTGACTCTCCTGGTTCTGGCCTAGAAATCTTCCATGTCAATGTGGCCAAGTTCAGAATCCCTGATATCCAGGTCACATTCCACCTGGGACTTGGGCATTCTAACCCTCTGATACTTGTATTTCATCTCTTCCTCTGTAAGCTTAGCTTTACCCTTTGACTTGGTTGGCTTTTTGCTTGATGTAGACATATATGGATCTGAGTTCAGTTGCTGATCTGCAAGAAGGAGCGAAGTCCAACGCAGAAGAGCCATGTTAGCTGTCAGATATTCCATTAAAACACTACAGAATGAGGAGTTAGCAATTTTAAGGCCTCAGGGCGCAGGATGTAGGAACACTGCAGGCTGCAGAGTTAATAGAATGGCACACTGAATCAGAGTTTTATAAGGAATAAATCAATGCCAAAGGGTGCAGGGCGCAAGGATTTTGCATATGACATTATTGTTATTGTAAGTGGGGATGCGCCTGCGCCATTTATGTGTGTTTTATACTGGGCACAAATAATTTTGGTGTTGCACGGGGGCAGGGTGTGCCAATGGTGCAAGTATTTCACATGCAACATGGAATTTTGGTGCGCCAAAGGGCGCAGGATTATTGCATGTAGCACTTACTTTATGTGTGCAAATGGGGCTTTTGGCGCGGTGCAAGAAAAGATTACATAACATGTTTTTTGTTGTAGAAGGGGTTGCGCCAGTGCCGGGTTTAGGTTTTACTTGGTTTATGCACGGCGCAGGGATTTTACATGTTGCAATCAAGGTCAGTGCACCCTCATTGGCATGACTGTGTTTCCTGTAACAAGGGTGGTGATTGTGCCAAGGGAAAAATGAGGCCCGGAACAACTCTTAAGTTTTCTTTCCTCTTTAGTTCGTGATTTTCAGGTTTTCTTGACATGATTTGACAGTGGGAGGAACACAACAAAGAGGTCTAGGTCCATTTTTGAGGCAGAGCCCTCTTGGCCAGCAGATCTGGAAAGAGGGTGAAAACGGCTTGGGAGGGAAGATTTGTAAAATGGGCAGGAGGGGTTTAAAGCTTCTCAGGTCCAATGCATCCTACCTCACAAACAACCAACAAAACAAAACACAAGAGGAGTAAGAACCACTTACCCAGAATATATAGAATGTGAGAGACGAAGTGGGGTCCACGAATGCGATACGAGAATGACGGGCGCACTGACAGGTGCAGAGGAATAAAGTGTTTCACGTGTTTTCTGATTGTGAAAGTGACAGGGCGGATGTGCCTATATATAGGCAAAGGTGTAATAAATGTGCCAACCACTTTTTAAAGGGGCGCACCAAAACACGTGTCGACACGTAAAACTTTGCGCCCTTTGGCATGGATATGGTTATGTCAACATGAAGTTATTTGTACCCTTGGCACAATTTTAGGACTCTCGACACTAGATTTCAAGTGCCTTGGCGCACCAAAACATGGCGCAACATCTTTGTTGTTGACAGGAAGGTGCATGCACCTTGGCGCATGTAAGAAAGGTGCATCACAGGAAGGCGCAACAATTGATGTGTCAACACTTCAAAGGGTGCACCAAAGGAAATGAAAAGGGGCACAAATTTAGTCTATGTTGCATAGATAAAAGGTGCGCCCAGCCAAAAAGGACCAAAATGACTAAGTTCGGAGAACTAGATTTCCTGAAAAGGGATTTTATAACATTCTGAATGCTGAGGGGCCCCTGATGAGGGACCAGGACAAAATTTTGGTATGGTTACCTGTAAAATTGCCCTCGTCAATTTTACGGGATAACAGCTGGCTCTTTCTTGGGACTATCTTTGAGCGAAGCTCAAGGGTAGAGAACCCCAGATCAACATGTGCCTATCCATTGGGCTAGAGAGTCAAAAACAAGGGCGATGATGAAAGCAAACACACATGACGAAAGTAAACACACAACATAAAGCAAACTGTACAAAGAAGAGAGCAAGCTCTACTTCCTGAATATTTTGAGATGCTTGCCCGCTATAGGGAAGCGGGAGATCAGTTCCGTCTAGATACGAGAGATAGAAGCTATTCTCTCCATTGAGTTGCTTGATCTTGAAAGGCCCTCTCCATAGAGAATCAAATTTCCCATGCATGCCCTTTGGCTCTCTTCGTTTGTCCCACAAAAGGACGAGATCTCCCACTTGGAAATCTCTTTGCTTAGCCTTTTTATCGAACAATCTCTTAACTTGATTATGATGTTTGGTGATCCTGTCGACCACTCTTACTCTTTTTTCTTTGAGCTCTGATAGATACATGATCCTCTTTTCAAGAGAATTTTGGAAAGTCTCATCTTCAACTGCTCGTGCCAAGCACAGAGCAGGAAGTTCTACAGAAATGGGAAGCTCGGTGTCAATCCCATATAACACTTGAAAGGGCAACATACCGAGAGACCTCTTGGGAGTAATGCGGTCTGCCCACAAAGCGTCGTACAATGACTTGTGCCACGTTCACTGACTCTCATTTACTAGCTTCCGTATGATGGTCACTAAGTTTTTATTACTGGACTCTGCCTGACCATTTCCCTGGGGGTAATAATTTGAGGCATGGGCCAAGATTATCTCGTGTTCATAGCAAAAACCAACAATTTCCCGTGAGGATAATTTAGAAGCATTATCAGCAACAATCTTGCTTGGAACGCCAAACCTAACATTGATATTCTCTTTGATGAAATTGCAAACAACTTCAGAGGTGGCATTCTTGACAGGTATGGCCTCCACCCATTTGGTGAAGTAATCTATTGCTGTCAGGACATAACTATGTCTGGCACTCAATTAGGGATGGAGTGCTCCGATAAAGTCAATTCCCCACTGCCTGAATGGTTCATCAATAACGACTGACCTGAGGGGAAAAGAAGCCAATTTTGGTTTGCCAACAAATTGTTGGCAAAGCTCACACTTTGCTACCCAGGTGGCTGTATCCTGAAAAAGTGTTGGCCAATAGTACCTGGCCTGGATGATCTTGTGTGCCATCACAGAAGAGGAGAAATGACCACCGCAGGCTGAATCATGAAAATTCTTAAGTAACTTTATCTGTTGTGGCTTATAAACACATCACAAGAAGATGCCATCTATTCCACGTTTGTATAAACAGTCATCCCAGATGACATATCTGGCTGCTCTGAGCTTTATAGCACGTTTCTCCTTTGAAGTTAGATGAGCTGGACACTCACCATAAGTGAGAAAGAAAGTAATATCAGAATACCATTCATCGCTGGTAGCGACAAATAGGACCATGGGTAGAGAATCGGATTTCTCCAGCTGGCTTTGTGCTCCATTGGTGCAATCATCCTTTTCCTCAGGGTCTTCTGAATCTCAGTTTTCAGCCATGAGCTGACATAGGCCCTTGCCTCTCACCAGCTTGGTTGGTTTTATATCTAGATCATACTCTTGAACCTTTGCAATCCAATTTCCTCGCAAACTCCCTAACTCTTGTTGAGTTAAAATTGACTTGACTGCCGTGTTAGGGACTAGCACCACTGTGTGAGAATTTAGAATATAATACCTAAAGTTCTTGACGGCTTTGACAATGGCGAAGGCATGCTTTTCCAACTGAGACATTTTTAATTCATGAGGCTTAAGAGGAGAGCTCATGAATGCAATTGGGGATTCAACCTCTTCAGAGTTCTTTTGCATTAGGATGGCCGATACGGTATGTTCAGATGCATAGCTATACATGATAAAATCCTTGGAGAAGTTGGGACATACCAGAACTGGTGCATGAGCGATGGAGGATTTTATATCCTCGAATGACGCCTTTCCTTCTTCGCTCCACCGGAAAGTTGGTGACCCTTTCATCATGTTTGATATGTGCCGAGTATTTTCAGCAAATTTGGGAACAAAGCGCCTAAGAAAATTCACTTTTCTAAAGAAGGAGTGAACGCCAGTCTTGCTTGTGGGTAAAGTAAGGCTCTGAATAGCCCTAACCCTTTCGGCATCTATCTTCATTCCTTCCTTGCTTACAACGTTTCCCAGAAACTTTCCTTCTGTGACTCCAAAAATAGACTTTTTCGGATTTAGGGAGATCCCATGTTCTCGGCATCTAATCAATACTTGTTCCAAATGATCACAATGATCATTTCACTATTTAGAGAACACAGTCAAGTCATCCAAGTAGACTACGATGACCCTCCCCATCATGCCTTTGAATGCGAAGTCCATTGCCCGCTGGAAGGTGGCACCAACATTGGTCAGACCAAAAGGCATCCTGCTATAGGCGAATGTGCCCCAGGGGGTAGTGAATGTTGTTTTGAATTGATCTTCAGGTGAGACTTCGATCTAATTATAGCCTGAAAAACCATCAAGCATGGACAACATTTCCGAACCAGTTACTACCTGTAGAACCTGATCCATTATGGGAAGTGGGTAGTTGTCCTTCAAGGATGCTTGATTCAAGTTACAAAAA
The DNA here is from genome assembly GCA_019776745.2 of Taxus chinensis. Taxonomy (NCBI): domain Eukaryota; kingdom Viridiplantae; phylum Streptophyta; class Pinopsida; order Cupressales; family Taxaceae; genus Taxus; species Taxus chinensis. The sequence goes on from CM034154.1 coordinate 175,505,120, forward strand.
TCCACGCATATGCGTATCTCACCATTCTTCTTGCGTACTGGCACAATGTTTGTGACCCAGGTACTGTGATGGATAGGAAAAATGATCCTTACATCTAGCATCTTCTGAATTTCAGCCTGGATAGTACCTGAGATCTTAGGATTATAGTGCCTCTGTTTCTGGCGAAAGGGTTTGACACCCTCTTTCAACGGGATGTCATGCTGGACATCTTTTGGCTTGAAAGACTTTAGATCGGCATAGGACCATGCCAATACATCCATGTATTTCTTCAGCAATTTGAAAAACTTCCACTTTTCTTCGGGTGTGCAACATTTTTTGATGTTCACAAACTGCGGATGTTCTACCGAACCTAAATTGACCAGTTCGGTTTCTGGGGAGGAGTTAGGATCATCTTGCCTTTTCTTCCTAACAAAATGATCATGTCTGTCGAACAAACATTCCAAAGAAACCAAACCTTTTGGAATTTTATTTCCTGTGAGTTGACATATGCCATCACTTCCATGTATCCCTTCGTCTCGATCCATATTAGATTCACGGCATGTGGAAGTGGATCCTTCAAAATGAAGCTCACTAAAATTTTCCACCTTCTCCAGAAAGGCAATAAGTTGATTGTCATTGTTGAATACCTACCAGTGCTGAGAATTGTCTGGCACGCTTGGGCGTAAAACTACCTCGATAGTATATGTGTCTGTTTTCAAACCTGGGTGAGGGAGCATGAGGGATGCTGAGATGGCTAATGAGTCATCCATGTCATTCTGAGCTCTTAGAATGGCTTTTATTGAAAAAACGTCAAACTCCTCAATGTTGTCCCATACCGAGTTGCGGTAATGTCTGAGCCTTTCATTTTCCACTTGATATATCCTTTTAACTTGATTTACGACCAGCTCTACATCACCCTATACTTTTAGGTTCTTGATTCCTCTTTCCTTTGCGGCTTGCATGCCAAGCAGCAATGATTCATACTTAGCAGTATTATTCGTGTTGAAAAATTGCAACTTGAAAGAGAGAGGAATAATCTCCTCCTCGGGAGATATTAGCACGGCTCCAGCGCCGCACCCACTAGTCGCGCAGCTGCCATCAAACTGTAATGTCCATATCTCGTTAAGATCCTCTTCTTGGACGAGAACATCCATTTTATCAGACTCTGTAGACAAGAAATAGTTTCCCATCCCTGATGATTCGAAGAGAATTTGGGCTTTGGGGTCGTTTGAATTGGTAACCAAGTATTTCTTTTGAGATTCTGGCTCTAGCGTTTGCATTATACCTTTGACGGGGATTCTAGCCTTAGACCAGTCCATATGAATCTCTCCACCAACCTCACTGCAAAAAATCCTTCCCAATAGAATTCCATATGCTGCCAGAATATCAGCAACGAGGACGGTCATCTTTACTCTTTTCTCTGGGAACGCCGCAAATGCAAACTGCGCATCTTTGATTTGACCGATCAACGGAACCTACTTGGTTTCCAAGGAATAACATCTACCAAAAGGCTTGGTAAGGGTGAGGCCCAGAGCATGGGTGACCTTTGCCGGCATGATGTTATCGAAAGCCCCAGAATTAATTATGTAGTTGCTTATTTTGTGGCCATTGATTAGGAGGGAGAGATAAAAAGGTTCTATTTTACCTGATGCAGATGTCGAGGCAACATTTATGCGAGATGCAGGAGGAGTAGGAAGAATTCCCTTTGGGGAGGTCTAAGAAGTTATGATAGCTTGGCTTTGAATATATTCGTTCAACCTTACAAGCTGTTTGGGATTAGACTGAAGATACTTGGCTTCAGACATTTGGATCTTGGTCTTCTTAGCATGATCAATTATGTCAAATGTGGCCAAGGGTTGCGTTGATGAAGGAATGAGTCCCTCATTTTGTGATGGTAGGGTAGGATTACCGGTCTTGATAGGAATATGAGAGGGCTGATTCAGAGGGGAGATAGGGGAAAAAGATTTCTTCGAAAAAGACTTAATAACAGGTTGAGTAGGAAGGGGACTACCTCTTTTAGCGATGGTTGGAGGCGTGTTTGACACGGCCTTTTCTTTCTGCATCTTGGTAGCAACTTCTGCTTCTTTTCCTTATGAGCGGGTGAAAATAGCATATAACCACCCGCTTGCATACCCTTGGGTACCCTCTTCTTCATCAGATTCCTCCTCATCAAATTCCATATACCCAATAGTAGAGTCGCCAGTCAGTTCACCGATGTCTTGATCATCTTCACCTGGCGATGAAGGTTCTTCATAATTTTTCTCCTCTTCTTCGATTTCGGCTAAAGCATTGACCGGAGGGGCCTCAAGTGCCAACCGTGGAGCAGCTGTAGGTAGGTACGGCCTTTGTGAGACGTTATTAGAAGTGAAATTTCTTCGTGGGATATCCCGATATGAAGAGCCGGAAGAAGACTGAGCTAGCTACTTTTTTAATGCGAGAAAATCATTCACCATTTTTTGAAAAACCGGATCGGATGAAGTGGTGGGAGAAGGAGCTGAAACTTTCAGCTTGGATGGCTCTCGCTTTAATTCGCCAGATATTAGCAAGTTATCTTCAATCCGTATGGTAGCAGCTTGGGCGAGAACCAAAGTAGTGACCTGTTCTTGTAAGAGTAAGAAACTTACTTTTGAGCTCATGGCGTTCACGAAGAAACACTTCTGATTTTCTGGCGTTGGCAGCATGGCAGGTGGAACTCGGTTGATTAGTGAATTGAAACGGGTGATGAAATCACGCATGGTTTCATTGACCTCCTTCTTCAGGTGAGTGATCTTGGACAGTAACGTGAACGCGTCCTCTGAAGGCTTATACCTTTCTTCAAATGCAGTTCGTAAGGTGGCCCAACTAGTGATAGATCCGGCCGGCAAATGCTGAAACCATTCTGCTGCGGGTCCTTGCAAGGTCTCTAGAAAGAGGCGAACTGACACATCTTCATGGGTCACATCCAGGATACTGCATGACATGATGAATGTGGATATGTGTGAATCTGTGCTTTGGTTTCCGCTCCCATCAAATTTGGGAAAATTCTTCCAGTTTCCATGAGGGAGCACATGAACAGGATGTGGCAAAGTGAGTGGGCCCATAGCATTTCCCCATGGCACTGCCATTTGAACGGCTAGAAAAAGGACGCGAGCTGGAAGCATAGCTCCACTGAGCAACAAAGCACTACAAAGAGATGAGGATGTTCCTTGTGAGAGATGCTTCCTTCATGGAGGTGAGACACTTCTGGATGACCGGCCAACTGAACTTAGTGATGGGAAGCGTGCCAGTGTAACACTGAAGTTGTGCCTTTGAAGTAGATCAAAAGTAGGATCGATTACTCCATGAGCTCTTCTACTATGAGTAAATGGTTCACCCGCCAGTGTACCTTCCAGATCTGTAATATTTTGGAGCAAATTTTAAAAACTCTTTTTGGTTGTACTTGTTGATTTTCTGATTTTTCTGACAAAAATTAGTAGCATGTACTTTTCTAGATATTTAATTTTATCCTCTTTTGGAAAACCGATTGCGGTTTAATGACAAATATTAACAAGGATAAAATAAAGGCCAACTTAGTAGGCTGATTTTCGGATCTTAGAGTTGAATTTTGGTAAGGGTTTGAAATTTTGTAAAACAGTCAAAAACTCAGATCTACGGAAAAATACAGGTTTTTGTAAAAACTCAGCGAACTAAAGATCTCTAACTAGTCCCGATCTATGGATCCCTGAAGAAAATTTTCAGTTTGGATCACTTTTGCAAAAAATTTGGATTTTGAAAAAAGAGTTAAAATTTGCAAACAGGTAGTGAATTTTTGATTTTTTACTGATTTTCTAACTTATCACTACCATAGATCTGTTAGATCTATTCGATCCCCAGCAGAGTCGCCAAAAGTTGTTGGTCTGAAACTTTGTCGCTTGGGCAAATCTATGGATAGATGAGCCAACAGTGTGTAGGGAAAAGCCCCTCTTTGAGTCAGCAAAGTGAAACTGGTTTATTCCTATTCCATCAGCAGGAATCTTGCACAAGTCTCACAATATTCTTCCTTCGGGGGTTTGGAATCTCATCCCAGTTGGGGTATTTCTGACTGTGAAAAGAAGGGAAAGAAGTGAGGTGAGGAGATAGGATAAATCCGAAGGGAGAAAAGAAATGAATTCCAAAGCAGAAAGGTCAGAGGGTCTATGTTTTGGGCTGGTAGTAAACATAAGCCGAACCTACTTGCATAGACAAACAAAGCAATACTGATGAATAAATGACAAAAAAGTAGAGATAGATCCAACAGAATAAATGCATAGATCTGACATAAGAAATATTAAATGCTCATAACACACATATTCAACACAAAGTCTTAATATTTGTATTAATGTTTTCTCCTGTTACAAAAAGTACAAATCCTTTTCTTCTTACTTCTATTTTTTCATCTAAAAAGTATCCACCACTTGAATACAACAAGTATCCAAGTATATATAGAAGAAGGAGAAGAGAGAAGGCAAAAAGAAACCAACAACTACAAAATATCTACAAAATATCTAAAAGTCAATGTTGACTTTGGGCAACTTGGTGGATGGCAACATCCCATGGTGCAACATGGATGATGTCATCATTTGTGCCAACATACTCTTAGATATTTACAAAAAGGAAGCCAAGAGGAAGAAGGCTATTCATCGTCATCTCATGGCTGAAAGGGGGTATCTTGCTTCTGTTGCTGTTCGGGAGAGGTGATATGGAACTGGGTCCGATATTCCATGAACTTACTGACCATCGGCTAAAGTTGATCCTGGGCAGGACCCTTTGTATGATCGCCGATAACCTCATAAGTCTCGCAATCATCTCTGAGTTTTTCAGGGAGTTTGAAATACTCATTACCTACCTCCATCAGGTACCCCACAAAATCATGGCAAGCCAAAAGGTTATTGATGCATTCGGTGTCAAAAGTGGCTTCTGGCCCTAGCCCTTACGAGATGATCTCCTTGAAGATCCAGATAGTTTCATCTGCCTTCCTCAAGGTGAAAGAAGGAGTAAGCAAGCCTGGAGACATTCTTAGAACAATTTTCTCCATTTGATGCATTGCATCCAGGGCTTCCTCCTTGACCTTGTCAATCTTCTCCAGGATGAATTCCATCTGATCGACCCGGTAGTCCAACACAGCAAGGATTTTGCTAGGTACCCTAGGGTGATCGAAAATGCCAAACTTTACCAAATCATCAACTGAGCAGTCGAGCATTTTCTGGAACATCTCGTGTTGAAACTTAGCATGGTCCAACTCTTTGGAGATAGGTCCCGCAATCACCTGGAGATCTTTGTTCACCCGACCAATGTTCTGATACAATTTGGTGAACTTGATAATTACCTCCTCACTGTCTTTGAGGATCTGATATCTCCAGCCAGAAATTGCCATACCTTGTTCACCAATTTTTGCGTATTCATTTATCTTATCCTGGCTTAGGACCTCAGGAGTTTCGGCGGCAGTTGTAGGAGGTGCACTACCCATTTTATGTAGGGCATGGAGAAGATGTTTGTTTTGTTCTTTTAGTAACCTCTTCTCTTCCTTTGCTTCTTGAAGTTTCTTGCAAAGGGCATCTACCGCAGATAGGGCCTCCCCTTGAAGGCTTTCAGAAGACGTTCCCATTGTGACCTGTGTCACTATGTAATCTGTAGGGGACAGATCCTTTTTATCTTTGGAGGGGTCGGATATGCGATCTCCATTACTCTTTCTCCCGATGCACTCTGAGAGAAGCGGGTTATAGGCTTTTGCTTCTTAGCCCCCTTTGTTGGGATGATGGAGAAGTCCATTGGTGTAATAGGGACTTTCCTCTTCTGCTGGCTCAGATGCTGGGAGATCCATGCTGGACTTAAGGGAATGGGACCAGAGGTGGAAGAGGGAGTAGCTGCAATGGATGAGGAGAAATGGGTAGAGACACTTGGTGGCGGCATCGAGAGGGAGGCTGAGAAAGTGCTCATGGGAGGAAGGGATACTATAGGGTAGGTAGTCATGGGGATGGAAGGGATTTGAGAGATGAGAGAAGAAATAGTGGGGGACAGCTCTGCGAGAGAAGAGAAGATGGAGGACGAGGAAGGGGGAACAGTAGAAGATGGGGGAGAGGATACAACCAAAGGAATGGTCGCTTGAGTCACATGGGGAGGGGAAGGAGGAGAGGGAGAAGGAATAGAAGGGACCTCAGTAATTGTAGCTGTGGCAACACCTTGAGTGGATGTGCCTGTTGGAACACCTTCTGCCGCTTCTTTCTCTGGGGATACCAGACTCGCAACCTCTTGTTGTGTAGTGGAAGGAGGGTTTTTCAGGAGCTTCTTCTTGAGCAGAGCTTGATTCGCCCTCTTTATCCTTGCCTTTTCCCTTTGGTAGATTCTTTCGGCCTGACAGGTGTGTTGCACAATGGGGACGTAGTGAAATCTACTCCGAGGTAGATAAGGCCATTCATTCTGCACCAGTGTTCTATCCGCCGCAATGTTTCCTTGACCCTTTCTTCAATGGTCTGGGGTGCCTTTGTTCTGTCAATTGCAGCAAACAGCCAGTTGTCCCCATCTGTGTCTAGATACACTTGATGAAATTCTTTATCCATTTGATAACCTTTTGGAACAATGGCCACACCATATTGAATAATCTCTGCCAGGGCCAGGCGAGAGTGATCCTTCCTTCTAAGTTCGACCTCATGATATAGGTCGATATAGATGTCCTCGATCTATGGAATGTGGATTGGATCGAGTTTTTCCTTGGGAAGGTAATTTCTTGGATCGAAGGTGGGCCTTGCCAGGAAGTTGTGCTTTAGATTGAGTAGTTCTAGCTCTGTAAACATCTCCCGGGCCTTGGTGTGAGAAGTGTAGGTATAACTACCCACTGTGAGGGGGAAAGGGGTTCCACCCTTCTTTCTCTTCAAACACTTCTCATGGTAGGTTATGAGCTGTCTGGATAGCTCCAACAGGATCAACTTAGGGCCAGCATACCTTGGCAATTTGGTGGGCTCCCCCAAGAAGTTAGCTGCTCTGAGATAGGTGAAGGTGGGGAAATGGGTAAATAGTGCTCCCCACTTCTCAGTCGCTGCGACTATGCTCTTGGTCATCTGACCATGAGTCATATTTGTCCTCAAAAGGAAGACGATGCCATAGAAGAAAGCATCGTTGATCTTGGTAAACTACGAGATGATGTTCTCCAGCTTCAGCTCTGGGTAGTATTCATATATCTTTACCTGAGGCCAAACTCTGCATCGGCTCAGTGTTGGATAATCCCTCTCTGAAGCTGCAGAGTAGACTACGTAGGAGTTCATGTAGAACCTCCCTGTCGTGGTTAGTTGTTGGAGCTGCTCAGATATGGTGCTGCTTATTATCTCTGCCCATTCAAAATGCTGATCAGGTACATTCTTATTCATGGTCTCTAAGTACCTGAGCATCCATTTGTGAAAGTAATGGGCGTCAGAAATCCCAAAAACTCTACTTAGGAACATGATGGTATCACTCAATTCCTTGGAGAAGTCGCTACAGTGAATAACCTATGGCCACCTGGTTATCACCTTCTTGTTCTTTAAGTACACTTCATTCATTAGTTGCATGCACTTGTCCTCGTTATCCTACCACGCCTCGGTGCAGTCTTCTTGGCTTATAGCCACAAAATGTCAGTGGTGGTGAATGCCTAGCATGATTTCAAAGTGTCGGGCAGTGAGGTTGATTATGACCGAGCCCTTTTAATTTTCAACACACCTTGTATCTTTGTTGTAACAACGGGCCACCACCATCATAAACTCATTGTTTACTGCACTGACAGGGATTCCCCCAGCAAAATGCAGACCACTTCCCACCAGCTTGTCCATCCAAGGACTTCCTGTGACTCTCCTGGTTCTGGCCCAGAAATCTTCCATGTCAATGTGGCCAAGTTCAGAGTCTCTAATGTCCAGGTCACATTCTTCCTAGGACTCAGGCATTCTGACCCTCTGATACTTGTATTTCATCTCTTCCTCTGTAAGCTTAGCTTTACCCTTTGACTTGGTTGGCCTTTTTCTTGATGTAGACATATATGGATCTGAGTTCAGTTGTTGATCTGCAAGAAGAAGGAGTGAAGTCCAACGCAGAAGAGCCATGTTAGCTGTCAGATCTTCCATTAAAGCACTACAGAATGAGGAGTTAGCAATTTTAAGGCCTCAGGGCGCAGGGCGCAGGAACACTGCAGGCTACAGAGTTAATAGAATGGCACACTGAATCAGAGTGTTACAAGGAATAAATTAGTGCCAAAGGGCACAGGGCGCAAGGATTTTGCATATGACATTATTGTTATTGTAAGCGGGGATGCGCCTGTGCCATATACTGGGCGTAAATAATTTTGGTGTTGCACGGGGGTAGGGTGCACTAATGGCGCAAGTATTTCACATGCAACATGGAATTTTGGTGCACCAAAGGGCACAGGATTATTGCGTGTAGCACTTACTTTATGTGCGCAAATGGGGCTTTTGGCGCGGCGCAAGAAAAGATTACATAACATGTTTGTTATTGTAGAAGGGATTGCGCCAGCGCTGGGTTTAGGTTTTACTTGGTTTATGCATGGCACAGGGATTTTACATGTTGCAATCAAGGTCAGTGTGCCCTCTTGGCGTGACTGTGTTTCCTGTAACAAGGGTGGTGATTGCACCAAGGGAAAAATGAGGCCCGGAACAACTCTTAAGTTTTCTTGCTTTTCTGATGGGTTTGTGATCTTTCAGGCCTCCTTCCTCATGGTTTTAAGCAGTGAAAAAGGGGGGACACAGCAAAGAGGTCTGGGTTCATTTTTGAGGTAGAGCCCTCTTGGCCAGCAGATCTAGAAAGAGGGTGAAAACGGCTTGGGAGAGAAGATTTGCAAAACGGCAGGAGGGGTTTAAAGCTTCTCAGGTCCAATGCATCCTACCTCACAAACAAACCAACAAAACAAAACACAAAGAGTAAGAACCACTTACCCAAAATATATAGAATGTGAGAGATGAAGTGGGGTCCACGAACGCGATACGAGAATGACGGGTGCGCTGACAGGTGCAGAGGAATAAAGTGTTTCACGTGTTTTCTGATTGTGAAAGTGACAGGGCGGATGCGCCTATATATAGGCAAAGGTGTAATAAATGTGCCAACCACTTTTTAAAGGGGCGCACCAAAACACGTGTCGACACGTAAAACTTTGTGCCCTTTGGCGCGGATATGGTTATGTCAACATGAAGTTATTTGTGCCCTTGGTGCAATTTTAGGACTGTCGACACTAGATTTCGAGCGCCTTGGCACACCAAAACACGGCGCAACATCTTTGTTGTTGACAGGAAGGCGCATGCACCTTGGCACATGCAAGAAAGGTGCATCACGGGAAGGCACAACAATTGATGTGTCAACACTTCAAAGGGTGCGCCAAAGGAAATGAAGGGGGCACAAATTTAGTCTGTGTTGCATAGATAAAAGGTGCACCCAGCCAAAAAGGACCAGAATGACTAAGTTTGGAGAACTAGATTTCCCGGAAAGGGATTTTATAACATTTCGAACGCTGAGGGGCCCCTGATGAGGGACCAGGAATTTTTTTTGGTATGGTTACCTGTAAAATTGCCCTCGTCAATTTTACAGGATAACAAAATCTTGACCTTTATTGTCAATGCAATTTGCATAAATTTAACATTACAATGCATAAAATATTTTTTTCATAAAAGATATTGTCTATTGCATTAAAAATCTATGGCAGATGAAGGATAAATCTAGATGAATACTTGTGGTTTCAGAAGCACTTTTAGCGACTTAAAAAATCTTTGGAATATATTAAAATAAAATCTGCAATTTTATTCTGCCTAAATTCATCTAGTTTTTCGAATGAATCATGGACTTAGTAAGGCGGTAAATTGCACATAGTAGTTTTCATTTACAAATAATCATGGAATTGCATTTATGTTTTGAACTCTAAGCTATTATGTTTAACTATGGTAAGCTACTTACAAAACTTTATCAATGTCCTCCCAACAATGCTACAATGGGATCTCTTGAATTTTGAAAATATCTAGAAAGCACACAAATTACTCGATTAAATGTCTCAAGTATCATTGAGCACTATTATTAGGGATATGGATAAAATGGAATTGGTATAAGGAAATCTATTCGGGAAGGGATAAATTTGAATTTTGAAATTTTTGCTAATTTTTTACAACCTAATGTCAAAATGTGAGTTTTAGTGATAGTATTTGTATTCTTCTTGGTACAAAGTAGAAAATATTAGCAAGCGCTCTACTGTACATTGATTAAGTCTTTTGGATGTATAATTGTGTCTTGTAGAGACAACTTTACAGATCTCTTTAATGTACATTATTTACACTTGCATTGAAACGATTTGGGAAATTAATTTTGGATCTTTTGCTCTAGATATCTTGTCGTGTATTGTCAAAGAAATTTGCATAATAGTGAAATTCCAATGCTTAATGAATTATTGATGTTTTTTTAATAAAATATATGGTCTATTATGTCAAAAATCCGTGGCAGAAGAAGGAATTTCCCTACAACTGGAATTCAGCTAATTAAAACAAAATCTAAATATATATTGATCTCAAATTGTATTCGGCCTAAAAAAACATGCCCTTAGTAAGGTAGTAAAATACATACAGTAATATGTATTTGGTAGAACTGTTTGAACTGCATATCAGCCTCTGTTTTAGTAATGTGAGCCCAAACGCCTTGTTCTCTTTTGACATAGTCCAAGTTACTTTGCACTAAAGGCATTCTTTATTTAATTTTCCGGAGAAGTTGTTCTCTTTTGACCTGTCACTGCATGCACTCTATTTCCATAGTTGTAGGTTACAGTTTTTGAGGTTGGTTCTATAAAGGATGTTCTTGGTTTGGTCACATCTATATATGTTATTTATAACATTATCCGTAAAGGTAGAAATTGCACGCAATGGTCCATGATTGCAATGCAAGACCAGACGTCATATAGCAAATTCATAACTTTATGGGGGAGCTTATGTGTTGAGGCTACAAAAATGTTACAAATTGAACATGACTACACTGAAATATGTATGCTAATATATATCAATTAATGGTAACTATTAAAAATATTGAAGTCACCACATTCGAGTAGATAAGCCTAACAACTAGAGTTAATGCATCCCTCTTTCTAGCTCCCGCTATTCACGCCACAGAGGCCTTACATATTTGGATGGTTACAACACAAAAAATTGATGTTTCAATTATATTAGGTATATAGGTCACGACCATGAAAAATATTACATGCATACATGCCTCCACTATTCAAAATCTAGGTCATCGATCGAAGTTGTTGCAACAATTATACAGATCTTCACATAGCTAACTTATGTTACCCAACTTTTTCCCAATTGCTTAATGTTAACCAATGTCATTAAAAAAGAATACGAATATAAAAGGTGGCTGACATCGAATTTATATGAATATAAAAATACCTTGTGTATGGTGTTAGAAGATGTCACTAGAACTAAATGAGAAACAACTTTTGATGACATAACCAATAATTTGCTAGGTGTATTATAGAAGCTCATAAACACATCTCCTCAAATTCTCATGACATATGGACCATTACAAAGAATGCCCTCTTCCCCATGTTAAATTAATCCTTCCCATTTCAACATCTATCCATAATGGTAACGCACAAATCTAATGTGCATTACGTAATGCACCTAAAAGGGAACAATAACAAAACCATGCAGACATGTTAATAACATTATTTCAATCTTGGGAGTGAGACAATACAAAGTAATACACAAACTTAAACCATGTTGTACATATTCATAATAGCACCCTTCTGGTAAATAGAATGTAGATATATTAGCATCTTTTTCAAAACCTTGCAAGAGGGGATAGAAAATACCATTACAATATATATAGATGGGTAAGAACTTACCCTTATAACATGACGTACATATTCACCATAATAGCCTCCTTATAAGTAAGAAAAATAGAAGGATGCCCATTCTTAAAGCTGTAAAATGATGTACATATTCGTAACAATGTTTTCATTGTAAATAAATTAGATATAATTATAAACATATCAATTCCACAATTGTACTTCCCATCAAAAAATAAACATACACGTTAGAATGTGGTAAAATTGTAGTAAAAAGGGGTTGGAACCACCCAAACCTAAATGATTCTTATTCTTTTTCTTTCATCTTGGCAAGATTACAGTAAATCCCACCTATAATTCTAGAAAATATACAAATCATACATATTTCAGGATCTTATACGAAAGAAATATTAATTTTAAACAATCCACTTACCAAAAATAAAAACAAATCATTTAAATTTAGAAAAGTACAGAGATATAGCATATTGGGGTTAATTACGAATAGCTAATCAACAATAATAAATGTTTGTCAAGGATAACTAGCTTCATTGTGACATATTCTCAATTTTACTTGATGGTATTATTTAGTGGGGAATATGAAAAACAAAAAAAATAGTGCAGAAAATATGTAAAACATCACACCAAAATGCCAATTGAACAAAAACCCATCTAAATGGAGAGATCATGTAAACACAATATCAAAATGGACAAATTATAAAACTTGCTTCTATAATATTCATTTCTTCATGTCTTGACACTTTTCAAAGAAATGCCTTTTCCATATGCTTCCTACAACTGACAGCTTTACAACATTGTATGGACATCCATCAAACAATAATAGAAAGTGTATATTTCCAACACATACAAAATATGTACGCATACTAAACACATGCGAATGACTTTCAGAAAATTTAAACAAATGCACTCAATCATTACTTGGAAATCAATTTTTAACTCGCATGTCTCTGCACAAATTCAAAACATTCAAATTTAAATTTCCTATGTCAACAGTCTGTGTAATCTTGAAGAAACACACATGTTATTTGAGGTCTCCAAGCCCTCACAAGTATTACCTAATGCCAAATGTGTGCTGAGTTGATGAGAGAAAACAAATACTTAGTTTTTCACAACATTCCCTTTTTCCATAATAAATATGAAACACCCTAAGAAATAACCAAATTTATATTTGATCGTACCATTTTCATCAAGGTGATGAGAGAAAAACGTGTTTAGTGTTATGAATGTTTTTAGTATATTCCATATAAAAATCCTTTAAGAAATCCTTGTCTTCTTTGCTCCTAAAATTTTCATGTCTGCATGGTTTATACACCACGTCTTACCTTTTTCTCATGCCTGTAAATTCTCATTTTATTAATAAGATTTGTTTACATAAGACAACTACGTTTTATATTTTAACTACATATATATATATATATATATATATATATATATATATATATATAACATACCACCACATGTTTATGTAGTGCCCACTTCCCTTCGACATTTTTGATATTGATCATGATACTACTGACTATATTATGGACATTATTATAGTTTTGATTTAGTATGGTGTTAGATGTCAGATCATGGATTATTGTTGACTTTGATTCATATATGATGCATGATGATTGTTAGAGACATTTTATATAGATGTTGACATGCTGTTGGACATGGTTATGTGTATGTGTATATGTAATGTATATATATATGGATGTTGTTAGGACATGTGATATTTGGATATATTGAGTAGACCTGAGAAAATTGAATTTAAAATTGATGATTATATAGTTGCTGATGAAATTGTAAGTGATATTGTTGATTGTCTGGATGTTGTTGTGATTCATATATATATTGATGATTTTGAAATTATATTATATTCATTTGGATGTTCTGATATGGCCACGAGGCTGAAGGAGGTATTTGTATTGTGCAGGTTAAAAATATCACAACAAACATCGGGGGATTGGATACCAACCACATTGGAATTCTAGATGAATTCAACAAGGTCACCATGGCAACTTGTATTGTTGTGTGTGTGTGTGTGTTTGATTGTTAGGGATTCCCATGGGGGGATCACCTTTAAATGTGACCAAGGGTTATGTGTATTTATTTATTCGGTTCCTTTTTATTGATGTTTGTATGTGTTTATTAAGTGATGTGTTAATCCCTTTCATTATTTATTAATTGTGGTAAATTAATGTGAGTAAACATGTTGTTAAAATTAATTAATCAAATTGGGACATAAGAAAGTAATTATTAGAGTTGTTGGCCTAAAATTAAAGTGTTGTAAGAAATGTGTAAGTGAGGTGTAAGAGATGTGTAAATTAATTTTGGAGTATGAAACACTCCACCTCCTTTTGAAATTGAATTTGTCCTTGGAGGCTGATTTTGGAAGCTTATGGGACAAGTTAAACTTGTCCCATACCTCTTAAATTTTCATGCCAACCTTACCTATGGTTAGAGGGTTTAAATCTAGCCTTTCATTATGCATTTTTGTAAGTCAAGTTGTATGCTTTTATTTCACTTTCTTACATGTTTTCAATTTCAGTCCTTATGAGGTGTGGGTTTAATTTGAGTGTGTAAGTAAAACTGTCATTTATTCACCTGCTTATTTATTGTGCCTTGGAGATTGAAGTTGACTTATGAGTTGGAGTTGAGGATGTGTGATGTGGCATCCCACATGGATCCACCTCATCCTCTTCTCTTTCCTCTTCTATATATTTGAATTCCTTGGCTTGTTTTTGGGGTTTTTTTTTTGCTTCAATTTTATCACTTCATTTTTGGTGACTTGCTTTGGGTTTTTGGAGCTCTTGCAAATTGGAATAAATTTGGAGATTGTTGCATACTTGTTGATTTTTTATCTCTTTGTTTGTGTAGCATTGTAGAGCTTGTTGTTTTGAACTTGGAACAAACTCCATCATGGAGAGGTAAGAGCTTAGCTCTTGGAAATACTCTCCTTTTATTTGTATGCATATGTGAATGGTTGAATGTTTGAATGTGTTGTTTTATTTGTTGGCTGGTTGGGTAGATGGCCTAGGGATGGTGTAGGAGAAGACTATGGGGCATTTTTTTTGAGGCATAAGTGTTTTGGGGAGGTATAAGTGTGGAGGGAGTTGGGATTTGGGTTCCACCTTACAAAGAAATAGCTTGCATTTCTTTACTCATTATGGGGTGCCATAAGAGGTTGGGGAGGCATAAGGAAATGTGAGGAATAAGGGGTACTTGGGGGAGGCATAAGGGCATGTCAGGGATTTGAAATGATATATATTTTGGTGGTTTGTTCTCAGGTGGTGATACTCATTTCCCCTTTGGGAGGCATAAGCAACATCCCCCATAGTTTCTTGCTCCTTTGGCTTACATGATGAAGCCTGAGTGTTGTTTTTTGTTTTTTCTGTGGTGGAAAAACTGCAATTTTGTTTTGGACTGTGTTTTGAATGAGAAATCTATCTTTGTGTTGTGGAAGCCTATTGTTGCCATGAGTTGAAAAAAAAATTTCTTATTGCAATGTGGTTGGGGCTCGGGGGCCAATGAAGAAGGATGGATTATCCCTTTTCATTGGATGTCTTGGTTGGGTGGAGAGCATTGCCTTTCCCCTGTTCTGTTGTGACCAAATTGGAGAATGATGGAAATTCATACTGTTGTTCTGGAACTGAGAAAGAAGACAGTTTGACAGTCCTTGCTGAGATTATTTCTTAATGTAACCTTTTCCCACTTGAAGTGGATGATCTTGTATATTATTTGTGATGGAAAGATGGTCTGTATGGGCTATGAAAGTTGTAAATTGAATTGTGAAAGAGATATACTCTTTTTTTCTACTTTTGAAAGAATGTGAAAGAAATCATATTCTATATATTGTAATTGAGGAATGAAAGAAGAAATTGTAAAGGTATCTCTTTGAATCAATAAAGGATTGTATTACTTTACTCAAATGGCATTATTGGGTATTGAAATATGATTGTTGAATGTATTTTGAAATTCTGTTGGAAGGATGAAAAAGTGAATACGTATGGAGAAATTTCATAATACTCTGTTTTTTTTAAATAAATGTTTTAGAAATCAGAATTGTAATTTGGCATTTGAATACTTTTCTTGAGTCAACTTAGTATGTTAGATTGGGTTGGAATGAATTCATAGTTTAAAGTTGGCAAATGAAAATAAATCTATTCGAATTTGAGCTCTGTTAGATAACTTTCATACTGACAATTATTAATCAGAAATTGAACAGAATGACCCTGCAACATCAAAAAGACAAAATGAAATATCAAATTTTATTTGTAAGGTCAAAACGACCCCAAACATACCAAAATACTTATGAAAATTTTATAGAACCTTTCAAATCGAGCAAAGGCAAAATTACAAACTTCTTGCTGTATAAAATTGATAAATTTGAAATGCAAATCAATCAAACAAACTTAACCTTGCAATCTATCCTAAAATATTCCAAGTAAAATCCTCCATGCCTGTTTGGCAAGTGGAAAAAGAATTAACGACAAATTTGAACAAAATTGATAAGTTAAAAATACCAGTTCACTTTCTAAGTGACAAAAAGATTTTTTCTCAAAATTGACCCTTTAAAATTTATCAAAATCAAATTCCTAAGGTTGATGTGAAAAGAGGACGTCGAGATATTTCCAGAAAGTCCTCGTTTTCCAAAAACCGAGTTCCCAATCAAAAGTTATGGCCTTCTGAAGTTTTTACTTCATTTCAGGCTCAAAATAATCTAACTGTCAAATTTTAAATGAATAAAATATTCTTGGGTGGACCCGCAGGCTAAAACTTTCCTTTTTTTTGCTTTTTTTCCCAAAAGGTGCAAAGTCATGAAGTTTCCCGCCACTCCGCTAATCCGCAAGCCTTCATTTTGTCTAAAAATGATCTAAGTCCAAAAAGTTAATTTGGCAATTTTTCCTCCGCGGCCCTGCCGCCCCACAGCCAATCATTGATCGACACGTGGCTTCATTGGGCATCGGCGAAGGCTCGAATCAATTTTAACCTTAAGCACTTTCAAAAATAAATTTGGAAAAATTTGTAAGTTTTCCTCACAGCCCCAGCCCCATCTGCAGACCTGCAGGTAATTAGGTGCTGCCACGTGGCTTCACGAGGCATTGGCGGAGGAGTGGATCTTTTTTAGCCTTAACACTTTCAGAGAAATTTTTTGGGAAAAATTTCCAAATTATCCCCGCCGGCCTGCCAAACCGCAGCTAACAGTTGGCTGACACGTGGCATCTTCTCGCGTCGGTGGAGGTATGGGTTCCTTTTGACCTTTTTGCCCTTCCTTTTGAATAGTCAAATTTTCCAAATGTTCCCCGCTGACCCGCTGACCACAGCCAATAAGGAGCTGCCACGTGGCCTCCCTGGGCATCGACGGAGGTGTGGGTGTAAAATTCTTAGTGCTTTGTCCAAAAAAAAAAAGGGCCTTAAAAGTCGCTAAATGCCTTCCCCGCTCCGTTGGCCCGCGTCTGGGAAAATTTTTCTTCCCCACTCCGCCGGTCCACTTTTCTCCTCTGGGTGAATTTTCTCTCCGAAGTCCACAGGCCTAAGTTGGGGAAAATTTTCCTCCCCAGGCCCGCTCTTGGGAAAATTTTCACCCCAAGTTCCACCGGTCCATAACTTGAGAAATATGAGGAGTTAGGAGGACTTATTTATATCACCGGAAAGGTGAGGAAATTCTCTATCTAATGGGAATGTTTTTAGGAAGTTTTAATTATGTTAATCATGGGAAAAATCAAATTGAATCTTTAACCAAGTTCTGGGAGTGGGTAAGTAAGAATTTACTCTGATGATTTTAAATATGTATTCTTTTCCCCCACTGTAATTAAACCTTGCTCTTGTCTTAGATCTTGTGGAATTAAATACCTTGGGTATTTAATTGTTTTGGTCCCTTAACCCTAAAATTTTAATCAGGGAATATTTAGCTAAAATGTCAATGTAATCAGTGATTAAATTAATCCCTAAGGAGATTTGAGCTAGGTGTGGACTTATTACACTTGTTGCTTTATAATGTGGAATTAGTAATTATTATAATGGGAAAAGTTATCAGTTGAATTTAATTGTCCTTGAGACTTTGGTTGTTAACACTTTAAAAACAAAACTTGTTCCATAATTTTGTAACTAAACCTAGGTTGTTCATGGGTCTCAAGTGGGAGATTTTAGGGGGTGTTACACTTGGTATCAGAGCCATGGGTTCAAAGCTTGGACCCTTGGGCACACTAGAAAACTTGAGACATGAAATGTAAACCTAGCACACTTTTGAATCTAAGAAAACAAACTTGTTTGAAAATTGAAAAAGAAATGCGTATGAAGAAATATTACATTACTCTGTTCATTTGAACTACCAAAATTAAAATAATAATAAAATAATAAGTTGTTTGAATTGTTGTACTCACTCAGTGGCATTTTTTCTAAACCCGGGTAACTAAGAATGTCAAATTAAATTGATTTTTGTGAACTTCTAGTGTAGTGGAAACTTGGTTCCCCTTTGAAAATGTGTTGTTTTACAAGTCCTAAAACTTGATTTAATTGTATGATGCGTTAAAGCCCTTTGTTGAGACCCTTCCTTATTGGAGTTTTTTGGAATGATAAATTGTATGGTGTGAATCTTGTGGTTGGATAATAGTGGTTGTGTCCTGGGGTCAGGAAGAGTTAATTAGAAGTTGTTTAGAGCTTCCTTCCTTCAGTAGTTAGGAAAGTTGGTCTGGTTGTCAGTTTTTCATTTTGTTACCTGTATGGGAGAGTGGACATTAAGTCTGGGTGTCGTTTATGACCCAATCCTGCGCATGTGTCCTTGGAACTGACCTCGAGGTAGAGTACCCCTATTGGCGGCCATGAAGGGTTGCGAAGTGAATGTGGTGTTAACGTTTTGTATTTTACATTCGTAAACTTGTGTCATTTTATCAAGGACCAACATCTTATTTTATGATTGGATTGAGAAGCTCTGAGGCTCTTCTAGTTATTTATATTTTTGTGAGAATTTTCAGACTTTGCAATGCGGCTACTTAGCCACTTTCCTTGATTGTCGATATTTCTTGGACTTTATTTTGATTGGTGACTCAGAGCTCATTATGTTGTTGGCTGCTTAGCTAAATGTTACGTGGATTTCTTCTTGCATGATGATGAGCTGGTTCTATGCTACTTGTATTCATACATTTTGTCGTATGGGGGTACACCCTAGGTGTCTTGAATGTCCTCTTAGGTGCTTAAAGTTATGCCTTGGTTTTAGATGCACGGAACCTTGAGTGTATCTAGGATCTTAGAGTGACCTTTTCATTACTCGACCTTGTTGGAAAGAGAGTTTGTTGTGTTGTGCGTTCTAGTTGGCAACCTGTTAGCGGTGGTGGTGATTCTCTTACAATACGGTAAGAGCTTGAACCTCATCGGAGTAGAGGTGTTTAATTGTGGGTTGATGAATTATGGTGGGATCAGTTTGCTTTTGGCTGGCTGTGGATGTTAGTGGAAAAGTGTTTGTCTGGTAGTGGCTTCTCTTCGATGGCATGCTAAGTTTTATCAAGAGTTCCTCATTTCATTATATTAAGTAGTGACTTGAGGATTGTATGCATCTTGGTAATTATGGTTAGATTTAATCCCATTCAAGTATTGTGTGTAAATTAAGTGTGTTTGTTTTCCCTCTTGACCTATAAATAAGTCTACCCTTTCCTTAACTTTTTTTTTAGTTACTATGAATAATACTCTATGACCTATTAATTTTGGATTACGTGGAGACACTTATGGATGCTTTGAGTCTTTTGGACCATGACATTGGTGATGATAGTGTAATTAGACCTTGATAATTTAATCTCGGTGGTATTTTATAATGTGATTCTTCTTGCAAAACTGTAACTCTTGGTCGTAAAGCCATGTTGAATAGATAGTTGACTGTCTTCTTACATTTGATGCTTTCTAGCGAGTATGTGGTGTTCTTATAGTTAAAATATTTCCTTGTCATTTTGATTGCTTGGTTGGTGGTATCCTGTGGTAATATGGGTGTAGATTTGAAAACTTTCCTTGTCTTATCAGGTGAGTAAAATGTTTTCACCAAAACAACAAACATTGTTAAACCCTAGTAGATCAGTAAAAGTAATTATGCTTCCTTAATGGGCCTCCCTTGTAACTTATTTTGAGAACTTGTAGAAACCCACTAGGAATGTTTTATGATACTTGTAATTAGTGGAAAAAAAAATCTCGAAATATTGTTGTGATCCATGTTGGTTGATTGTTTCCTAGTTCTTACAAAAGTAATAATGTGTTTTCTATGTTGAATGTCCCTTGTTTTCCTTAGAATTAAAAATGTGATGTGTTGATTTACCTCTCTCTCCCATAAAAGTAATAGTGTGATATGTTTACCCTTCCTTCTCATTAAATTTTTAATTGACAAGTTGACTCACCCAAACATCATAAAACTATAATTGAGGAGATTTGGCCTTGAAGCTTAACAAATAAACTGGAACATAGAAAGAGAAAATGGTTCTTGCTTTAACCTTGGTAGATTAATAGAAGAAAAAAAACATGTAGAAGAATAGAAAAGGAAAAATTTGTCCATCTACCTCCCCTAGGAGTAAAATAAATACTTTTTCTCTTTTCTGCCTTTACAGAATGGTGAGATATCATGCCCCCTTAGTGGTCCTTATAACACAAAGTTGTGATGTCATAATAGGAGGAAGTTTAATTAAGAAAACTCATAAAGGAATGTGCTTAGCAAACGAAACTACAACTTTTGACTTAATTAGTTGAGTTATAAAATAAGTAATATTTATGTGTATTGAGTGCAATGTTTAGTTGAACCTGTAGTTTTGTCGCCTACCTAAAATTGTGAAACACCTGGTGGATAGCAATGTGTTCTAGTTGCTTAGTACTTTCTTATTCATAGATGTATGTGCCTTTCTTGTGGGAGTTTTGGGTCATCATACCCTTATCGTCCCGTAGCTCGACGAGTGTGAGTTGTGGTCCTTTTGGATTGAGACTTATCTGTTGTTTAAGAAGCAACCTCCTTGCGTGTTGTCTTGTCCTTGGAGACCTAAGTTATTGTAATTTTAAGGCAACATATGTTAAGGATATAAAATAACTTTGGGAAGTCTTCTTTTCTTCATATTTTCTTGGGTCACCTTGTTATTGTTGCCCCTTTTCCATTAGGATGGAAAGTGCAAGATGATGTTATTCGCTTTTGATATGATGCACCCTTGGATTGTAGTTGGACCCCGTGTTACTTGTTCTTCTCCCTAGCAACCTTGAGTGGTCCTTGGTGTTTCTTGTGCTCTCTTTATGGTTATTCTGAGCTTGAGTAGGAAATAAGATAAATAAATCCCATTGTGCTATAATGTATGGTACTTGTATTGATATGTTAGTTGCTAGGGGATATATATATATATATTTTGCTAAACTAAATGGTTGAATTCTTTAGATTTGGTTGGTATGGTGTGTTCGATTCTTAAAACAAAAGTGTAAAAATCAGACTATAGGAAAACTTGTGGTCTTGACTTCGCTTGTATTACCATGAAAAGTTAATTGTACCCTCTCGAGTTATAGAAGTGCTTTCCTTGAATAGTTCCTTGATTTTAAATGTTTTGCTGATTTAGGTGTCCTTGTTGATTAACCTCATCCTGTGTGATCCTCAAATTGTGGGACCTTGAGTAGACTTGTTCCTCATGCAAATTTGGTCATAGTTGATTTTTGCTAGCCTTGTCTAGACAACGAACCTTGAAATCATGGCTTAAACTTAGTAGAAACCTTAAATTTTATTATTGTAGTATGTTATATTCCTTGGGAAACTATGTGGTCATTCTCAAACTCATGGAATTCTCCTTATTATTCCTCTACTTGGTGGTTACTCTTAAGACTCTTTTGAACTCTTCATGTTATATTGTTATGTGTGGTATCTTGGTTGATAGCGTAAATTTACTCTCTAGATTTAAGTGTTCGTAGCCTTGCATGCAGAAAGTTTAGAACTCATCCCTTGTAATCTCCCTTCTTCTTGTTGAATTGCATTGGACCAAACTTAGGTTCTGTAGACCCACACTTGTTTGAAGCAAGAAATCCCATAATGGAGTGATCCTTTTTCTATTGCATTTGTTCCTATCTCTCTTTCCAGTGACTTCCAGGAGGAAGTCGAGTCTAAGGGGAGGGGGATGTAGTGCCCACTTCCCTTCGAAACTTTTGATATTGATCATGATACTGCTGACTATATTATGGACATTATTATAGTTTTGATTTAGTATGGTGTTAGATGTCAGATCATGGATTATTGTTGACTCTGATTCATATATGATGCATGATGATTATTAGAGACATTTTATATAGATGTTGACATGTTGTTGGACATGGTTATATATATATTTATGGATGTTGTTAGGACATGTGATATTTGGATATATTGAGTAGACCGAGAAAATTGAATTTAAAATTGATGATTATATAGTTGCTGATGAAATTGTAAGTGATATTGTTGATTGTCTAGATGTTGTTGTGATTCATATATATATTGATGATTTTGAAATTATATTATATTCATTTGGATGTTCTGATATGGCCATGAGGCCGAAGGGGTATTTGTATTGTGCAGGTTAAAAATATCACAACAAACATCGGGGGATTGGAGACCAACCACATTGGAATTCTAGATGAATTCAACAAGGTCACCATGGCAACTTGTACTATTTGTGTGTGTGTGTGTGTGTGTTTGATTGTTAGGGATTCCCATGGGGGGATCACCTTTAAATGTGACCAAGGGTTATGTGTATTTATTTATTTGGTTCCTTTTTATTGATGTTTGTATGTGTTTATTAAGTGATGTGTTTACCCCTTTCATTATTTATTAATTGTGGTAAATTAATGTGAGTAAACATGTTGTTAAAATTAATTAATCAAATTGGGACATAAGAAAGTAATTATTAGAGTTGTTGGCCTAAAATTAAAGTGTTGTAAGAAATGTGTAAGTGATGTGTAAATTAATTTTGGAGTATGAAACACTCCACCTCCTTTTGAAATTCGAATTTTTCCTTGGAGGTTGATTTTGGAAGCTTATGGGACAAGTTAAACTTGTCCCATACCTCTTAAATTTTCATGCCAACCTTACCTATGGTTGGAGGGTTTAAATATAGCCTTCATTATGCATTTTTGTAAGTCAAGTTGTATGCTTTTATTACACTTTCTTACATGCTTTCAATTTCAGTCCTTATGAGGTGTGGGTTTGATTTGAGTCTGTAAGTAAAACTGTCATTTATTCACCTGCTTATTTATTGTGCCTTGGAGATTGAAGTTGACTTATGAGTTGGAGTTGAGGATGTGTGATGTGGCATCCCACATGGATCCACCTCATCCTCTTCTCTTTCCTCTTCTATATATTCGAATTCCTTGGCTTGTTTTTGGGGTTTTTTTTTTTGCTTCACTTTTATCACTTCATTTTTGGTGACTTGCTTTGGGTTTTTAGAGTTCTTGCAAATTGGGAGAAATTTTGAGATTGTTGCATACTTGTTGATTGTTGATCTCTTGGTTTGTGTTGCATTGGAGAGCTTGTTGTTTTGAACTTGGAACAAACTCCATCATGGAGAGGTAAGAGATTAGCTCTTGGAAATACTCTCCTTTTATTTGTATGTATATGTGAATGGTTGAATGTTTGAATGTGTTGTTTTATTTGTTGGCTGGTTGGGTAGATGGCCTAGGGATGGTGTAGGAGAAGACTATGGGGCATTTTGTGGGAGGCATAAGTGTTTTGGGGAGGTATAAGTGTGGAGGGAGTTGGGATTTGGGTTCCACCTTACAAAGAAATAGCTTGCATTTCTTTACTCATTATGGGATGCCATAAGAGGTTGGGGAGGCATAAGGAAATGTGAGGAATAAGGGGTACTTGGGGGAGGCATAAGGGCATGTCAGGGATTTGAAATGATATATATTTTGGTGGTTTGTTCTCAGGTGGTGATACACATTTCCCCTTTGGGAGGCATAAGCAGCATCCCCCATAGTTTCTTGCTCATTTGGATTACATGATGAAGCCTAAGTGTTTTTGTTGTTTTATTTTGTGGTGGCAAAATGTGCTTTTGTTTTGGACTGTGTTTTGAATCAGAAATTTGTCTTTGTGTTGTGGAATCCTATTGTTTCCATGAGTTGAAAAAAAAACATTTCTTATTGCAATGTGGTTAGGGCTCGGGGGCCAATAAAGAAGGATGTCTTCTTCCTTTACATTGGATGTCTTGGTTGGGTGGAGAGCATTTCCTTTCCCCTATTCTATTGTGACCAAATTGGATAATGATGGAAATTCATACTATTGTTTTGGAACTGAGAAAGAAGATAATTTGACAGTCCTTGTTGAGATCATTTCTTAATGTAACCTTTTCCCACTCGAAGTGGATGATCTTGTATATTATTTGTGATGTAAAGATGGTCTGTATGGGCTATGAAAGTTGTAGAGTGAATTGTGAAAGAGATATACTATGTTTTTCTACTTTGTAAAGAATGTGAAAGAAATTATATTCTATATATTATAATTGAGGAATGAAAGAAGAAAGTGTAAAGGTATCTCTTTGAATCAATTAAGAATTGTATTACTTTACTCAAATTGAATTATTGGGTATTGAAATCTGATTGTTGAATGTATTTTAAAATTATGTTGGAAGGATGAAAAAGTGAATACGTATGGAGAAATGTCATAATACTCTATTTTTTTTGGAAATAAATGTTTTAGAAATCAGAATTGTAATTTGGCATTTGAATACTTTTCTTGAGTTAACTTAGTATGTTAGATTGGGTTGGAATGAATTCATAGTTTAAAGTTGGCAAATGAAAATAAATCTATTCGAATTTGAGCTCTGTTAGATAACTTTCATACTGGAAATTATTAATCAGAAATTAAACAGAATGACCCTGCAACATCAAAAATACAAAATGAAATATCAAATTTTATTTGTAAGGTCAAAACAACCCCAAACATACCAAAATACTTATGAAATTTTTATAGAACATTTCAAATCGGGCAAAGGCAAAATTGTAGACTTATTACTGTATAAAATTGATAAATTTCAAATGCAAATCAATCAAGCAAACTTGACCTTGCAATCTATCCTAAAATATTCCAAGTAAAATCCTCCATGCCTGTTTGGCAAGTGGAAAAAGAAT
Source organism: Taxus chinensis (assembly GCA_019776745.2). Classification (NCBI taxonomy): domain Eukaryota; kingdom Viridiplantae; phylum Streptophyta; class Pinopsida; order Cupressales; family Taxaceae; genus Taxus; species Taxus chinensis. The sequence goes on from CM034154.1 coordinate 175,529,991, forward strand.
TAACGAAAAATTTGAACAAAATTGATAAGTTAAAAATACCAGTTCACTTTCTAAGTGACAGAAAGACGTTTTATAAAAATTGACACTTTAAAATTTATCAAAAAAAATTTCCTAAGATTTCTGTGAAAAGAGGACATCGAGATCTTTCCAGAAAGTTCTTATTTTCCAAAAACCAATTTCCCAATCAAAAGTTATGGCCTTCTAAAGTTTTTACTTCATTTCAGGCTCAAAATAATCTAACTGTCAAATTTTAAATGAATAAAATATTCTTGGGCGAACCCACGGGCTAAAACTTTCCTTTTTTTTCTTTTTTCCCAAAAGGTGCAAATTCATGAAGTTTACTGCCGCTCCGCTAATCCACAAACCTTCATTTTTTTCTAAAAATAATCTAAGTCCAAAAAGTTAATTTGGCAATTTTTCCTCCGCGGCCCCGCCACCCTGTAGCCAATCATTGATCAACATGTGGCTTCATTGGGCATCGGAAGAGGCTTAGATCTATTTTAACCTTAACCACTTTCAAAAATAAATTTCAAAAAATTTGTAAGTTTTCCCCGCAGTCCCACCAGCCCGCAGGTAATCAACTGTTGTCACATGGCTTCACGAGGCATCGATGGAGGAGCAGATCTTTTAAAGCCTTAACGCTTCAGAAAACTTTTGGATGAAATTTCCAAATTATCCCTGCTAGCCCGCCAAACCGCAGCTAATGGTTGGATGACATGTGGCATCTTCTCACGTCAGTAGAGGTGTAAGTTCCTTTCGAGCTTTTTGCCCTTCCCTTTGAATAGTCAAATTTTCCAAAGGATCCCCACCGACTTGCTGACTCATAGCCAATAAAGAGATGCCACGTGGCCTCCCTTGGCATCGGTAGAGGTGCAGGTGTAAAATTTTCTTTGTCCCAAAAGGGAAAAGCGCTAAATTCCTTCCCCGCTCCACCGGCCTGCGTCTGGGAAAACTTTTCTTCCCCGCTTTGCCAACCCGCTTTTCTCCTCCGGTTGAATTTTCTCTCCAAAGTCCGCAAGCCCAAGTTGGGGAAAATTTTCCTCCCCAGGCCCGCAGGCCCACTCTTGGGAAAATTTTCACCCCAAGTTCCACCAGTCCATAACGTGAGAAATATGAGGAGTTATGAGGACTTTTTTATATCATCGGAAAGGTGAGGAAATTCCCTATCTAATGGGAGTGTTTTTAGGAAATTTTAATTGTGTTAATCATGGGAAAAATCAAATTGAATCTTTAACCGAGTTCTGGGAGTGGGTAAGTAAGAATTTACTCTAATGATTTTAAATATGTATTTTTTCCCCCACTGTAATTAAACCTTGCTCTTGTCTTAGATCTTGTGGAATTAAATACCTTGGGTATTTAATTGTTTTGGTCCCTTAACCCTAAAATTTTAATCAGGGAATATTTAGCTAAAATGTCAATGTAATCAGTGATTAAATTAATCCCTAAGGAGATTTGAGCTAGGTGTGGACTTATTACACTTGTTGCTTTATAATGTGGAATTAATAATTATTATAATGGGAAAAGTTATCAGTTGAATTTAATTGTCCTTGAGACTTTGGTTGTTAACACTTAATTTTTTTTTCCATAATTTTGTAACTAAACCTAGGTTGTTCATGGGTCTCAAGTTGGAGATTTTAGCAGGTGTTACACTGTACAGAGTGCACAAAAAATGTATATGGTTTTCTAGCTCTTTTTAATTTCTAAACTAACAAAAAACTACCCCACTAAAGCATCATCTTACCTAAACATGTTTATTTCATTCAAAGCAATACCTAAAATATGAGGGTTTCTATTTGTTTACTCTACCTTTACTACATCGCTACACCTCTATGAATGATTCCAACATTTACCCTAACCACCTATGTTTTCAACTAAACCCCACCCACAAAAATCCTACCTCAATAAGTCACAAAAGAAAATTTTTGTCAAGCACCTCTTATACCAACGTACACTAGCGTAAATTACCATCCTCAAGTTGTAAACTACGCCACTTACCCTCCTTTATGTGACTACTCATACCTAACCCTACCCATTTCCTTTATAGACACGAACAACTCTCAACATTCATTATTAAATGTCATTTTAGTCCCCTCCATCTCAATTACAAGGTTCATGAAATAAATATGACTCATCAAACCAACTTACATATACTAAGCACAACCAAACTTAAATAACTAGACAGCCCATTCCCATATTCCTTTTTAAAATAAAATTCTCCCAATAAACATGATAAAAATATCCCCATCACCTCTTGTATAAATAAATGTTGTACACATAAAATAGGTAACCCTCCTCATCAATAAATAACGCATGCCCCACTATACAAACTCTCCCTATTCAGGCCTATAACTATAAATAGCCATTCACCTACTCATGTTCATAAGTGAATATAAAAAATTATTCTCTTAAAGCAACAAGAATGTACCTACAAAACCTAGAAAGAACATATGGATATGAATAAATCTCTAAAATAGGAAATTGTAAAAAATGTAGTTGTATTTCATTGGTTATTTTGTGTAAACACCTAAATTTTGTCATTTGGCATTTGATTTCTGCCCACAACCACCATCATCTTTCCCACTGTATTTTATGTAACTTTACAAACTTACAAGCATTAAATTGATACTTGCATTGCATTCCAATTCTTACCGACACATTAACGACGTAACCTTGCTCCTCTAGGAGTGACCACTAGTTGTATGGTAAGGAACTTTGTCGTGTGAATGGGAAAAATGGGTGTTTAGTTAAATGTTTAATCTATCATATAATCATATAAATGATTTATCTGTTATGGAATTATACTTACGAGAGTTTATTTCTTGATATATGTAGTGTAATAAATATATTACAAGGTAGATGGATACATAAAGATAAATTATTAGTATTATTAATATCATTGTTCATATTTAAGTGGATTTAATCTTATATCTTTTATCTTTTTGGTTTCCTCTACTCACCATACAAAATACAATATATTTTAAGTTTTAAATAATAATAATAATTTAAGAAAAATCTAAAAATCTGACACTAGAACTGGGGAGATTCATGAGAGCTGGTTGCAGTGTTTGTGGGTGTGGGTGAGAGTTTAAGCAGCCCATAATTATCTGCCAATAGAAAAACACCTGGCTCTCTACTACTTTCAAGACTCTGAAAGAAGAATAGAGAAGTACATCTTACATGGCTTCCATGATGGTTGTTTGTCTTCTTCAAGAATATTCTATTCATAACCATAATTTGTCCTCATTTGAATATTTAAACACCAAGTCAATCAATCTTGTTAGATCTTTTAAAAGGTGGCATTTTTAATCAATGCAACTAACCATTAAATCAACCTAATCAATAAGATGAATCAAACACATTGAAAAGGATATAATCATCCCATGAAATAAAATGAAATTATGTGTATAACATATATGGATCATATTTGTATGGTAAGGAACATTGTACTGTGAATGTGAAAATTGGGTGTTTAGTTAAATGCTTAACTCTTTCATATAATCATATAAATGATTCGTCTATTATGTAATTATACTTATGATAGTTTTTTTCTTGATATATGTAGTGTAATAAATATATTGCATGGTAGATGGATACATAAAAATAAACTATTAGTATTATTAATATCATTGTTTGTATTTAAGTGGATTTAATCTTATATCTTGTATTTTTGTGGTTTCCTCTACTCACCATACAAAATATCATATATTTCAAATTTTGAATAATAATAATAATAAATTAAGACAAATTTAAAAATCCAACATAAGTAAATTTATGATTTAAGACCTTTAAAAAATTGAAATTTAAGAAAAATATAAAAATCTAAAGTCAATGAATCTAAAATTTGTATTACAAATATTATTTATGATAATTTTAGCCATAACTTTTATAACATCATGAACAATCTAAGAACTTTTTTTTAATTAATAATAAAAGTGGGTTGAGGCGACCCTACCCTATAACAATATGTTTCACTAGGGAAAAATATCTAACAATGAGGAACATATAGAGTTGCATCTTCTAGTGGCAAATAGGAACGACAAAAACACAACCAAACAAATAATTAAACATAAACAAAAAGAAGGGAAACCAAATTATCCCTTAGACACCTTCCAATGAGATCGTAGATTCATCAAAGCAAGATCATTAACCAATTTACCCTTCTTCTTTTTACCCACCTTAATCCATCCAACACCAGTATTTAGATTTACATTTTCATTAGAGTGTACTAGAATGATGATTTCAATATTCTACATATTCCTAAGCGTTTGGAACTCTATCAACACAAGAGGAAGACAAGATGAGTCCTCAACATCAGAACACAAAAGAGAAACCTCTACTACTGGAGTAGGGGAAGGAATGACCTCTTTGTTCTTTGAACCTAAAACATCCTCATTCTCTAAATCTTCCTATGAAACACTATCTAACTGACTATCAATAACCAAGTGACAAGGTTCTAAATTCTTCTACCAAGATGATCTAATTTTGCGCTATTTTTTCCCTTCTCACAATCTGACACTAATTTTCCAAGGGAAAAACAAGTCCTACACCTAAAGGTGAAACCTTCATAATCTAGATTTTGAGTCCAGAATTGGTTCTCCACAATGAGATCAATAGAATCCAGAAAATCAATAGAAGTATTCATATCTAGAACTATACAATAATATGTGTTAAATTCACAAGAATATGTATTTGTGTCAATAGACAAGCATTTACCCAAGGAATCTCCTATTCAAATTAAGCATTCCTCACTCCAAAATTGAAGAGGCAAATATGGAATCTATATCTATACTAGTTTAACTTGTAACATATCCATCAAAGGATTAAACAATGGGAACCACAGTTTCATAAGTAGAAAGTGAGACTTAAAGTCCCAAACTTTTCCAAAAATAATATCTTTATCAAAGGTTTTATCAAACACAATAATGAAAAAACATATAGATGTGGGATGAATGTCCAATTTACCTTCCATGAGAGGCCTCCAATGAGTAAATATCTACTCATGAAGAGGAGGGAGACCTAGGAAAATATTGTTAAATATCCAGATGAGCCCATTTTTCATGTAATATGCCTCTGATATGAGAACCTCGGCACCAAATGTGATAGAAGGTGATATCTTTGCATATTCCATAAGCTTGAAAGGGCGACCCAAGTGCTAAGTCACTTCCAGAAAACTCCTACCACAAAAACTACCATTGGAATTAAGCACAACTGCTCTAGAAGTCACAGCCACCACATAAAACATAGTATCTTTCATCGTATCCATTGCCATAAGGGCTTGATAACACAAATCAGGGCATCAATAACCATGTTATTAGCCATTTTTCTATGACCAAAAGATCCATTGGGATAAGGCAACACGCCACTGGAAATATGGCTACACTTTCCAAGAGACGCAGGGGCACCTACCAAAGCCTCCAAAGTAGTTGAAATCATAGCTAACTTAGGTGCAATGGAGCTACAAATATGCCCTCCTACATCTGAACATGAGTAGTCAACCCCTAGCTTACCATTTTTTCCTGCAGAGAGGTTACCGCCACAAACCCCATAGTCGTCATGAATAGGTTTAGGGTTGCAAAATGTTTTTTGAGAGCTCCCTGTGTTTTTTGAAGCTCTCCTAAAACATTTATAATTTTTAGCAACATAAAAAAAAATTTGTTAATTTTTTATAGAAGCATTCGAAAAACCCTCTATTAATTTATCATATTTTGTATTTATCCTTATTTTTCTATGGATTTGTTTTTTCCATTTTGAGGTCCTTCATTTAATAATCAACATTCAAAATTTACTTCCATGACCAAAAAACTTGTTTTATTGTTCCTACATATGTAAAGTATATGATCATTTGTCTTAGAATTAGCTTGAAACATGTGATCGATTGCAAACATTCCATGTGGTTTTATAATAAGAGGTTGTGAACATACGCTTAGAGATTTGATATTGAATTTTAGAATTTCAGTTGATCTAGTTATTTTGGTATTGATTTAGATATGACCCTAACTTGAACTTGTGGTGGAATGGTAATAAGAATATCTCTTTATATCGAAGTCAATTAACATTCATGGATGAATTTCAAACACTCATGTAAAGTAGTTGGCATTGTTTTCATTTGTGATCGAAGTAAAGTAAGAGGGAATCAAGTAAACATCACAGGGGATTCACTATGTAAAATTAGGGCCTATCATGTGTGTTCGTAGCATACTAAATAATACCCATATTTCCAAATCCACATCTCAATCTTATATTATTAACGCCTTCTTCCAATACAAATTTTTAATTATTAAATACTCCTCATTTTACCATATATCCAAACTACTCTTTTTACATATGACATTCTATATAACCTTTTTATTTCCACTGTCTTAGTGTTGGATTTAATCTCTTACATTTTCACAAAACCTAATTATATTTCCACTTAAACATAGATGAAATTCATATTGGACTCAAAAAGTACAAACCCTCATTATGTGGGATTTGATATCTCTCTTAATTTTTTTACTATCTAAATTTTTCACAATAATCAACCTTTTTATACTAATTTGAAGGGTCATATGTAGTTCTATTTTGTTTAGTTAGATTTATTAATCTTCATGACATTCATTTTCCTAAAATAATTAAATTCAATGACAAAATATACATTATAATTGATACTATGAAGGATGTCCCAACTATTGATATTTATTTAGACCCATTACTCTAGAAATGTATATTGCTTCTCTTTAAAAAAAACTACTTAAAAAATGCACACAATGGAAATGATATGAACTTAGGGTTTCTTCATCTACCCCATGACTACTCTTTCTCTCTCCCCCTACCACTACACATACCCTACCGCCAATATATTTTTAGTAAACCTTTATATTTTAATCCCTTATACCCATTGATTTAACATAATTTAAATCTTATCACAGGATTGAGATCAAATGAATATAACAACAATAAGAAAAATCTATCATGCAAGAATCAAACAAGTGTAAAAAATAGTGAGATAAGAATGAATTAATTTATATCTATATATTTAACCTAATTGTAGGCTAGGAAATAAGCTAGGAGGGTTGGATCTAAACTATGTATGCTTTATTTGATAAACCGGGATCTGCAACATCTTTATACGGACTGCGTACATAAGGATAGGACCACCTGGGTGTTGGTTTTCGAAATAGGAAATATTTTCCTGGAAACAACTCTTCTTCTAATCTCTTTAGGGTCTGAACTTGTCTTCTTTCTTTCACTCTTTTTGACATCCACTTCATTATAGGGTTTCACTACCACACTTAAACCTAAAAAAAAAAACCTAGTTACTTACACAATACTAGATAAAATATAATATTATATAAATAGTGCATATGCTTGAGTTAGACTGAACTCGACAGTCACCTTAATGTAATTTTCATGGAGCGTTGCACTACATTTCATACTCTATGTTTTTCTCTCTCTTTTTTTTGTGTGTGTGTGTGTGTGTCTGTATAATAGCTTAGCCACTTTGACGGGGAAACCTACAAAACATACAATAAGCCTTAAATGTTGAATATATGCTTAATTATTGACTAATGTCTCCTATATATACCCTTCCTATGTTATGGCCACCACTGAGGATGACCTACTAATGATATGAATGAAATATAAAATGATAAGGACATATAAATAACCAAGGGAATGTTTGCCACATGTCGGCATCTCCATCCGATACACTATATATGATTAAGGGTGTGGCATGCCCTTCCCCTTCAAAGAAACATTGTCCCCAATGTTGAGAAGCTTTGGGTGCTGCTCCAAGAATGTTATATCCTCCCATGTTACATCTTCATTGTCCATATTCTTCCACTTAATCAGGTACTCAGTAATAACCCTTGTGATTAATCTTTTAGTGCATGTTTTAAGGATGCATTTTGGTTCAGAGATAACTCTCCCCTCCTCATTGAGCTCAAGTAAAAATGTTTGGGCTAATACCCTCTGTCCAATTACTTTCTTCGCGAAAGAAAAATGAAATATTGAACGTATTATGGTTGTCTATGAAAGTTCTAATTTTTATGCTACAATATTAATCTTCTGCAATAATTGATAGGGGCCATAATACTTAGGTGAAATTTTACTATCCTTCTACCTTTGTTTCAAATACATTTGCTTATATGGTTGTAAACGCACAAAAACCTAGTCACTGACTTCAAAATACCTTTCGGTGCGATGTTGATCAGTTTGTTGCTTCATGCAGTTTTTTACCATTGCAAAGTTCTCCCTAAGACTAGAGAGGGCCTCTTATTGATTTTGAACTTGTTCTTCCACTTCTCTAAACTTTGGTTATCCTCTCAACAATGATGTGATGGATGGTACCCATAGAGTTCTAAAAAGGAGACATTTTGGATGAAGTATGGAAGGAAGTGTTATACCACCATTCTGCAAGTGGAAGCCATTAGATCCATATCATTTTTTTATATGAGGTGAAGCAATGGAGATATCCCTCCAAACACTTATTTACAACTTCTATTTTCCCATCAGACTGGGAATGATAAGAAGAGCTATGAGCTAACTAAGTACCCAAACATGAGAATAAATCAGTCCAAAAATTACTAGTAAATATAGGGTCCCAATCACTTACTATAATCTTCGGTGTCCCATGTAGCTTTTGAACTATGTCCATAAAGGTTGTTGCTACTGTGCTTGCAGCAAATGGGTGTGACAAGGCACAAAAATGAGCATATTTTGTGAGTCTATCCACCACAACCATGATGACATGTTTTCCTTCATATTTAGGCAATCATGTGATGAAGTCCATAGAAACATCTTCCCACCACTGGCTAGGAATAGATAGAGGTTTTAGAAGACCAGGGGACTGAACTGTTTCACCCTTATTTTGATAACAAACCATGCATTTGGCCACAAATTTTTAGACATCCCATTTGAGCCTTTCCCAAAAGAAATATTGTTTGATTAGATGATGAGTCTTCAAGAATACAAATTTCCCCACTACTGGAGAAGCGTGAAGCTCAGATAGAACCCTATTTTTAAGGGTGGAGTTCTTACATAGGTATAATCTATTTTTATACCATAAAGAATCCCCTTTTCATACAAACTTTTAAGACATGCTTGGATCATTTTGGAGATTATGAATGAGGTTTTGTGGAGTTGGGTCATTTCTCCATTCGAACCTTGCCTCCTCTACCCAATCTTTCTGTAAGATGGATATGGAACATAATAATGTTGCAGCTGATTCATCTTTCCTAGACAGAGCATCCACGACTACATTTTCCTTCCCTTTCTTGTAGATAATCTCAAAATTTTATCTCAACATCTTTGAGACCCATTTTTTTGTTCTTCAAATGATAAGCATTGTTCCAAGAACTATTTCATACTATCATGATCTTTCTTCACTTTAAAGTGTATTCCTATGAGTTATGGTCTCCATTGTTTTACTACATGAAGTATGGCTAGCATTTTCTTCTCATAAGTTTTCTTTGACAAATTCTTACCTTTGAATTGATGACTCAAAAAGGAAATAGGATGGTATTCTTGCATGATAATTTCCCCAATACTAGACCCTGATGCATCACATTCAACAATGAATGTTTTGGAGAAATCTGGAGTAGCCAAGACTAGAGTGGTGCACATGGCCTCCTTTAACTTCTTAAATGCTTTGGTAGCATCCTCTTTCCAATGGAATGAGTCTTTCATTAATAAATTTGTGAGAGGTTTTGCTATGCTTCAAAAGTATTATTTTGCATGGTTTATCACCCTCATCGTGATCATCTCATTCTTGTGATTGTTCTGGTATTCGTTTCGTTCATTTCGGGTAAAAACTCCTCCCGCCAGGTCACAAATTGTGTTAATAATTAATTAATTAATATTTAATTAATTATTACCCTTTTATTTAATAAAATTAATTTTATATATTTTTGGGGTTCTTAATAAATAAATATTAATATAATATTTATTAAAAATCAATTGACAAGTTTTTATTTATTACAGGGGGAAATGAAGCTTCCTCTTCCAATTGTCAAGGATGCCAAATTGGCTTCCCATACCCATATTTCCCCTTTCCTGAAAAATTCTTTTTACTTCCCAACTTTTGGGATTTCTTCTACTAATTGCCAATCAAACCAATTGGCAAACGGGAAAAAAATATCCCAATCTCCCGCATGGGGAAATAGGATGGGGATTTCCATCCTGCCTTGCCATTTCTACTAGCAAATAACTGTTATTTTTTCCCTTTTTCCTGGCAATTATTGCCACTACCCAAAGGAAGAGGAGTCAATCATTTCAACGGGAAGGGGAAACTGTTATGGAGAAGCTTCTTTAATTCCCGTAACCATTTCCCCGAGAAACTATTTGGAAGAATTTGTTTCTTATTTATTTTAGGGGAATGTGAGTAATTGAGTTTTCAATGAAGGAAGTTTCCATACTCAATTTAATTAATCTGCTCGTGTTTTTTTTAAACTATTTTTTGCATTTCAATGTAAAGAAGAAGATGAGAAAAGGAGTTTCAATGTTGAAGAATAATATAGAAATCAAAGAATAAAATCCCACATTTCAACTATTTTAAAAGAAATCCAAAGCATTGCCAAACAGGACAACAATAATAATAAAAAAAGGATTTCAACAATACATTAAAATCCAATGCATTATCAAAATTGTCCATACATATTTGGTTTTTTGTTTGTTTTCTTTTGCAGCCAACAGGCCACATGTGAGGTGGAAATAGACTGCACTCAGAGCCAATGCAAAGAAGGAGCAGAGCCCACGTTGAAGCAAATATTGACCAGACATTGGTCAAGGAATTCCACGCCAAAATTTGAAGTCTCCACGCATTTTAGAATTTAGAGAATTTTTCAATGCCCATGCAATGGAGGGAGATTCACTGTTAAAACATTTCCACGCATAAGTGAAAGAGGACAATCCATACAAGCCAAGAACCAAACATGCCACACAGGGTAGAAGGATAAAAGGCAGTCCACACAAGTTTCGAAAGATAAGTATTTCAACGCCTATGTAGGGAAAAAAACCAGTGTAAAATAAGAAGGCCACACATTCATTAAAGCAAAACCACACATTCATCAAAATTTCCAACGCAGGCCAAGTAGAAAGGATTTCAACGCATTTACAAAATCAGGCAGTTTCCAATGCAGACAAAGGAAAATATTACACTGTCGAAGATAAGTTTATCACAGATCGCATGAACAATAGACCACGCTGATAAAAATAAAGGAGCCAAGAAGAAATCTAACGTTGCAGCTCCATCCACGTTGTGGGAGTCAAATCACATTCTAGGCATTCAAACAATAATAGTATCACGTGTTCAAATGCCAGCATCAAGAAATAGTGAATTAAAAATATTAAAATTGATCCTGCACGAAGTCATTAAAAATTGAGATAATTTAATTAAAAAATATATAAATCATTTTCATCACGCATTGGTAAGAATTATTCAAGCTATTCAAAAATATTAAGAATTAAAACTTATTACCAATGTATATCGGCACAAAGGAAAATGAATTTAATGAAGAAGATGATAAGATATGGAAAGAATGTGCAGTGGGTTGTGTCTAAAGAAGTAATTGATTTCGGAGCTCGATATCTCGAAGCTGGATTATTATCATGAAAAATCATTCATTCCCGCGATATTACTCATGATGATATGCTTACATACTCATTTTTAAGTGCACAATACTTTTTTTATTATTTACCATGAAGCCAAAAAAACGTGGTTTACTCAATTTTACCGCACGTGTAGTTTCAGCTTGGTGGAAGGCCTACTTTGAGAATCCAAATGATCTTCAAGAGAAATGGTTTGATTCATTGAATTATTACAACATTCATGTAATTATTTTCCAAATTTCAAATGTACATCACTTCGTTTGATATTTTTCACAAAGTCAAATAAAATACAGTTTGCATGATTTCGTTATGCACATAGTTTTTAGCCTATCAAGGGGACTTACTTTGAGGGTCGATTTTTTGAACTCAATTTATTTCCAAGACCAAAGGATTGGTTTTTTCAATTCTCATCACATTCATATGATTCCTTGGCAAGTTGTATATTCCTAGGGTGACATTTGATATTTTATCAGGCTAAAAGCAAACGGGATTTTCGCAGTTTTACACCTGCATTTTTGTAACAGTTTCATAAGAGTCAACTTTGACCTTTAATATTTGACTGAAGAATTTTATTGGGAAAAACCCCTTTGACAAAAAAACTTATGGTACCTTAATAGACTCCCTCATCCAGTGAGAGCTTCTCAAAAAAAAAATTGTTTTTCCCAAGGTAGTTTCAAAGGTGATTTTTTTTCAGTTTTGAAGTTTGGAAGTAATAGCTAGAAATCAAGCTTTTGTCACGTCTTTACAATCATGTCATCTACAAAAAAATAGGTGTTGCGGTATGAGTTCTTGGGAATTCTACCAACCTTGGCGCTCCATTCAGATTATGAGAACATCAGCGATACCAACTTGGGACACGTCGGCATAAGCCGATTCTATGATCGTATATCAACCGAAGGCGAGTCAATATTTTCCTGGTGCTTGTTCTAAAGCAGTTTCTCACACATCACAGTATCCCCAGTGTCCATGCCATCTCTCAGTTAGCAGTGGGCATGATACTTCATCGACCAGTCTTAAATTTTGAGCATTCTTGAATTGGATGATCATGAGCAGATCAGAATGGCAACACTTTGGGATGCTAAAATAGACAAAAGACATAACTCCAGGAAGTGGATTGCAATCTCAACTGTTGTAAGAAATTCTCAACAGTGAAATATCGGGAGTTGGATTTTGATAATCCAAGGTGGCGTAATGACTACGGTCTTGCGACAAATGAATAATACATTGTGGAAAGGTATTCAAAGCATGTGAAGAATTATGTGTAATTATGAATGTGAATGAAAATAAAGAAAGAATTGATCACAACAGGATGTTACTCAAATGAAGAGGTGAATGAATTGCTCAAGTTTCAATCTCAACTCTCTTGTCATCTTGAGGATTACAGAGCATGGTCAATGAATTTATTCCCGTACGACCGGGATATGCGGACTCTTGGCCTAATGGATAAGGCACTGATCCTAGGTGTATTGATCTAGGTGGAGCATTATTGACTAGGATGATTAGGTGTGTGTCTAAGTCATTTAAGTGGGGTCCACATGTACCCATTTCTTTTTGTTATAAAGTGGTGCTATTAAACTCACTTGTGGCCAATTTTTGATAACTTAAGTGGTTTCTATTTTTCAGGTTACTTTTTAAAAGTTGGTTGAAAAAGTCAAGGTCATTTAAGATGCCCTATTTAATGTTCATGTAAACCCTAACTACTTTGTAACCAAATTTTGGGTTATGAAAGAAATTTAGGAGCTCATTTGTAAGGGTGACTTTGAGAGAGGAGAAGAGCAAGATTTATTGACCCTCAAGGAATAACATGCATCAAATTCTTTAGTCCCAGGCAAATAGAAGTCAAGGCAAAAAAATTCAAGGGTCCCCTCATATTTTTCTAACTCCCCTGTTGTTCTGAGGAAAATGTGAAAAAAATTTCAAAAAACAAGCTCGGGCCAGGAAAAATCACGAAAAATGGCTAAGTCCTAGTCCTCGCAGCAGACAATTGGGACAAAAGGGCGCGAACCGGCCGAAAGGCCGCCAGACGGTCCGAAAGCAAATGGGAAATCCGAGTTGGCCGAAAAGAGAGAAAAAATTGGCTAACTCGCAGCATTTGGGACAAGCGGGACAAAAAGACGCGAACCGGCCGAACCGGGCGAAATAAGTCAAGGCAGCCTGAAACAGTCTGGGACGCGCGGGCCAAAAGTACGCGAACCGGCCGAACCGGCCCTCCCGGAACAGTTGGGACAAAAGGGCGCGAACCGGCCGAACCAGGCGAATTTGTCCCAAGGTCCGAAACCAAATGGGACTTATGGGCTGCGAGTACGCGAACCGGCCGGTTCGGCCGAAATTCAGCACCGAAACCAAATTGATTTGGTCCGGAAACTTACGGCCATAACTTTTGACTCCGAGCTCCATTGGACTTTCTGGAACGAGCACGACGTCCTCTACGCCACAAAAACTGGATTTCTTATTTTTAATGATGGTAGATATATTTAAATAAAGGAAACATATTCGGCTCCAGTCAATTCCCGTCAAATTCTCAGACCCAAAATAGTTGCCCGCACTCAGAAGACCATAACTTCTGCATTTCTCAACGAAATCACACAAAATTGGTACCGTTGGAATCGTGGTTCCGTCCCAATGCACCTAGATTTGATCATAAATTGATTGATTTTTTTAAGGAAACGTGGCCGGGTTCAGAACAGTGTTCTATTTGGTAGCTGGGAGTGCAATTAAAATGGTCATCATTCTTTCTCTGCTGCAGCACATGGGACAGTATGGGGAGCCTTTTGATGGACAACTTCATGTTTCTAGGGTCCCCTCATATTTTTCTAACTCCCCTGTCCAAGTAAAAGAGAGCAAGTTCTGAGAAAATGAAAAAAATTGCAAAAACAAGCTCGGGCTAGGAAAAATCACGAAAAATGGCTAAGTCCTAGTCCTCGCAGCATTTGGGACAATTGGGACAAAAGGGCGCGAACCGGCCGAAAGGCCGCCAGACGGTCCGAAAGAAAATGGGACATCCGAGCCAAAAGGACGCGTGGGATGCGGAAATCCGAACTGGCCGAAAAGAGAGAAAAAATTGGCTAACTGCTGAGAGGGTCGCAGCATTTGGGACAAGCGGGACAAAAAGACGCGAACCGGCCGAACCGGGCGAAAATGAGTCAAGGCAGCCCGAAACAGTCTGGGACGCGCGGGCCAAAAGTACGCGAACCGGCCGAACCGGCCGAAATGAGAACTTTTTTCCCGGAACAGTTGGGACAAAAGGGCGCGAACCGGCCGAACCAGGCGAATTTGTTCCAGACGGTCCGAAACCAAATGGGACATTCTGCGAGTACGCGAACCGGCCGGTTCGGCCGAAATGGGGAATTTCAGCACCGAAACCAAATTGCACGGGACGCGAAAAGCCGAAACGGCCGAAGGCAGGGAAGAAAATTCATTTGGTCCGGAAACTTCAAACGGCCATAACTTTTGACTCCGAGCTCCGATTTTGATAAAATTGGACTTTCTGGAACGAGCACGACGTCCTCTACGCCACAAAAACTGGATTTCTTATTTTTAATGATGGTAGATATATTTAAATAAAGGAAACATATTCGGCTCCAGTCAGTTAATGCTCATTCCCGTCAAATGACAGAAAACGCCTGTCAGGCCCAAAATAGTTGCCCGCACTCAGAAGACCATAACTTCTGCATTTCTCAACGAAATCACACAAAATTGGTACCGTTGGAATCGTGGTTCCGATCCCAATGCACAAAAATAAATAAATTCTAGATTTGATCATAAATTGATTGATTTTTTTAAGGAAACGTGGCCGGGTTCAGAACAGTGTTCTATTTGGTAGCTGGGAGTGTAAGAGGCATGGTCATCATTCTTTCTCTGCTGGCACATGGGACAGTATGGGGAGCCTTTTACAAGTTGACAACCTTTTCACTCAATTTAATGCCTCTTATAGGTGGTTGAAACAGATTTCGGGTCTATAAATTGGAGTGTTGGGCTCATTGTAAAGGGGGAGATTTTGTTGTAGAAAAGCTCTGTCAAAATTTCTTTGTGAAGCCAGTGTGTTCAGTGGACTCCTTGCATGGTGGCCCTTATCTTGTATAGATTGAACTGTGCATATCATGGAGCAATAAAATATCAGTTTGTGGATATATCTTCCCCTGCTGTGTTTCCTTGCATTCTTCTTGCCCCTTTAATCTTTCTACAAGTATATTGTGTCTATTTATTATGTTCTTGCAGGAATTCATTATCATTGTGTGTGCTTGGAATATTGCTGTAAATGCATTTTGCTGGATTATGGTGAACTGTCATCACCTCTTCTAGTGTGCACTTTGCCTCTGTATTTCACACATTTGGAGATTACTCTCACACCCTCTTTTTCTGGTGTATCACCACTTTAGTGTAGGATTTCATTTTATGCATTCTCTCTCTCTGGTCCCTTGGAATTTTAGGTTAGAACAGTTAGCTTATCCTGCATTAAAGTAGATTGTGGCAGGTAGTTTAGGAGCAAGAACCAGCTTTCTCTGGAGGTCTATCTCAAGTAGCAAGTCCCACAACTTGGAGATAGTACCCATGTTATCCAATCACACTGGATGCTTAGAGTGATCAAACTAGAAATCTGATCCACATCCAGGGGTGCTGTGATTCGGGGATAACATTTATTTCAGGAAAGAAACTTTGTGTTCTTTTGTGAAGACATTTTGGAGTTAATGAAATACAAACTTTGTGTCTCATTCATTGTCTCTTGTATCATTTGATGTTCTTATGTTCATTAGATGTTAAGTGTTTGAATCTTGCATGTAAATATTTTCTTGGATCTTATTGTCAATGCTAATATTCTATTTTTCTAGTTCACAGTGTTCAGGCTCTGATTATCTACTTACTCACATGTGTTCCCTTTTACTCGTTCTCATTTAGCTGATGCAAACTCTATTTTATTTGTGTTAGTTATTTTTTGTTCTTCTCGTTCTCATTTAGCTGATGCAAACTTATTTTTTGTTCTTCTCCATGCAGTATTAGGCTCTAATTTTACCTAACTCTTGCATGTTCCTTCCATTCATTCATTTCCATTCTTTTCCTTCATTCCATTCCATCTCCCTCATTCACTTTTCTTTCCATTGATGTTCCAAAACACCCCCCACATACAATTTTGAATGTACAGTTGTAAATATAGTTTTGACTTTTAATAAAGGCAGCCTCACCTTCATTGAGGAGGGACTTCATTCCCATACTGTTGCATGCCATTTACATGCGTGCAAATCCATATGCTAAAATTTTTTATTGACTCTACTGAGGACTCTAGAATTGTTAACTTGTGTTTAGTTAAATCTTTATGAATATCCCCTCTGCACAAGCTCTAGTTATTCAACTGAATCTTGTGCCTAACGAATATTTTCAAGGAGACATTTTTGTCAACCTTCGAACAATAGCTTGGGAAAACCGTGAAAGCTTGCAGAAATTTGTGGCTATTGATAGAGCCATTGACATTGAAGACCTTAGAAGACGAGCACCCACACTTGTGGCCAGAAGACCTCCTAGACATGTGTTGATCGTTGTTTTTTTTATGTGGCCCTCTTCCACCAAGGCAATAATTTTTATGACTATTATAGGTAGCTTGCATATCTTGCAACCAAATATTCTTTTTGTAGATACTCAAGAAGACATATCATCATATTTGAGGTAAGCTATTTGGGAAAAATGCACGAGAAACTATCATTTTCATTTCATCACATCAGTACTAGATAACGAAGAATATCAAGTTGCAAGAGTTGCTAGAGTCATTCAAGTGCAAAGAGATCAAGAAAGAGAGCGAAGAGAAAAGGCAAGAGATGATCACAACATGCCAGTGATTCTTTCCAAATAAAGATTTCAAACTAGTAGGAAAGAGGTTTACACAAGGAGAAAAAGATAAATGTCAATCAGATCCCATTTTTGACTTTCAAGTTTGGTTTCAAGTTATCTCCTCCAAGGAGGAACACACCCCGTAGATCTATAAGCCTTGCATCAAGTCCTAAAAGAGAAAGGAAGGAAGGAATCATTACAAGTCAAGCACTTGTTCTTGCTCACATTGTTTTTCCTTCACATACCACCTTTCCCAAGATGGTAGTTAATGTATCATGGGGAAATGTCATAGGCCCATTGGCCTTACCAGCTTGACATGACCTCCCACGAGGATTGAGGAATATTCTTACCAATTTTCATGGAGATGGGAAGACATCACCTAATGACCACATTTTGACCTTATTTGCTACATGTGTAGTTTTGTCAGTGGTATATGAAGATGTTGTTATTCGCATCTTTATTGAAACATTGTATGATGTTACCACAGATTGGTTTCATCATATGCAAAATGGATGCATTACAAACTAGAATGAAATGAAAACTAAGTTTGAAGACCGATTCAAGATGACAGAAGATGAACATGCCCTTCTTGCCCAACTATCTCAGGAAAAGAAAGAATCAACATAACCCATGAGGAATTTCGTGGATAAATTAGATAAAATGGTGAACAAAGTTTCTTCCAAGATTCACACCAACCCTGATGGACAAAAATGTTTCTTTATTAACGTACAACAACCAAAAGTGTGCTTTCAACTAAGAAGAGCTAGAGTGGATACTTTGGAAATTTCTCAATCCTTGGGCATAGAAATTGAAGATGACTTAATCATGGCAGGAAAATTCAAGAAAACTTCCCTTAAGGGAAAGAGTCAAGAAACCTACTCCTTACAAATACATCCCAAGAAAAGGCTATGTTCCCAAAAAATCCATAATTTCAGTGCTCCAACAAGGCTTGCTATTGAAGTGGCTCACGTAACTCATTCAAAGTTTGATGTCATTGAATAAATTGATGATGAAGTTGAGGTCTTCGAGGTTGACAAAGAAGAGCCAAACTCTAGGATATCTGAACCTAAAGTCAAAGATCCTGAAGGAGAAAGTAATAATCATTTCTTCAAGTATCATTCAGAAGAATAATACAAATATGAAGAAATTATAGAATATATGAATATTCAATACTTTGTTTTCTTCACATGCTCTCAGAAGGAGCAGAGTACCACTAAGGTGGAAGATAAAAAGAGCTCCAAAGAAGTTCCTACAGAATCTAAGACTAAGGAAACTTATAAAGAATTCAAGACAAATGAGACTCATAAAGAGTCCAAGGCAACTAACGTTTCCAAGGTTAAAACTATCATAAAGAAAGGGGGACATTTTTCAAGTTCATCATTTGATAAATTAGCTATGAAGAAATTTTCTTCTTCCACATCAAAATCAACCGAACCTGAAGTAAAGGTCAAAAGTGTGTCATCATCAAGTTCGAAAGAACTAGTATCTGAGACATCAAGTACGGTCATTTTTCCCAAATTTGATATCATTGATCACATCAATAAATTAAAAAATTCCATGTCACGGGAAGAGTACTTGAAGTCCAATAAAGATCAACTCAAGAAATTGGTCCAGTTTATCAAAGGTGACTCTATTGTTCGTTCCTCTAAAGGAATTTTAAAAACTCCCAAAGACCGGAAGACTCAAAATATTTTAGCGTCCACTACACCTTCGAATGAAAAAATTGAACCTTTCTTTGTGTCCTTTCTCATTAATGGATATAAATTAATTAATTTCATTATAGATTCTAGAGCCTCAGATAATGTGATGTTTGTGAAAGTAACACATGCTCTTGGGTTGACTTGTATGAGAACATTCAGATCTTATTACTCCATGGAGACAAGACAAGTTCCTCCTGTTGGTGCTCAAAATAGTCTCGTCCCGTTTGTGCCTTTGAAAATCTATTGATTTATGGCCTATGTCATTTTCTCCTTCCCTGTGTTGTGCTTGGTCAGTCTTTGTTGCTATTTTTAGTCAACTCCTGGGTCGAAGATCATGTATGGGTCCATTTTTGTCTCCTCGTTTCTTTGTTCCTCTGGAAAGGTCTATATTTTGAGTCTCTCGTGCTCTGTTCCTTCAAAAAATTCATGTTTTCCCATTCTCTCTATTTCCCACAGTCAATTTTTTTTGTCCTTGACGTTTCTATCCTAGATACTTGACAAAGAACGAAATTATGTGTCCCTCAAGAACGTATTTGAGACTTCTAACATTTCTAAACTTTTCATCCTTGAAGAAATTTTCATTCCCAGGCTCAAATGGTCATTTTTCTGTATTTTACAATTTGACGAGCGTTTCTCCAGGTCAAATTTGCATCCTTGCATCTATAGGGGACGTGGCACTTTTTGGTTGGACGCGGCTTGGCTAAATACTTCAAAAATTCTATGAAAATCCTCAACTCAAAAATCTGTCCACGTGGGTGAATGACGCTTGTTTGAAGATTTAATTTTTGGTTTGGCCTTGGAGTAGCGCCAGGAGGACATGTGGAGGTTTGGTGGGATAGAGACACATGGAGGCTTCTGTCGGGTCTTCCCATACTTAGTCTTTTTCAAAGAGTTTTGGGAGGCCTGGGACACGTGGAGACCTCCGATCACTTTGTGTTTTTCTTATACTTTTCAACAACCAAAATGAGACTACCTCAGAGGATGACACATGGTGCCTTCCACTAAACTTCAAGAATTTAAGAAAAAAATTCTAGAATAGGACATGTGGCGAGCCTGTGCTCATTCAAGGTATCAAATTTTTTGGACTATCTCAAGGTGTGCCATGGTGACATGTGGTAGTTTGAAAAATCAAAAAGGCAGGGAAGGTGGACATCGAAGGAAACTTGGATTTTTTCCCCTTAAGGATTAAAATGTCAAAATGGCCTGCAAGCCGATGAAGGAAATAGTCAATGTTTTTCCCCAGTCAATGGTGGAGGTGCGGACTCTCGGGGGAATTTTGGAAAAAAATCCTTTTCAGAGAAAAGATTCAAAAGTAAAAAGGGAAGCGAGGGTCCACTCGAATCACATTTGGACACATTTCGGGCCAATTTTTTCAAGGGCGGAGCTGCGGGGAAAACTTGAAAAAAAATCTTTTTTTATTTTTTCCAAAATGAGAGTAAAGTGGCAAAATTTGGCTGTGGTTCCGCTTGAATCATATTTGGACATGTGTTAGGCTCATTTCTCAGAGGGCAGAGGTGTGAAGAAAAATGGAATTCTTTTCCTTTTTTCCAAAAAGTTTTAAGAAGTCAAAGGAAGCCCTCGGATATGTTCTAAAGTTTAAATTTACCACGTGGACGGCCCAAATTCAAAGTAAAGATCAACGACAGCTGTGAGTCTAAATCTAATTTTCCCCCCATCTCTCTAAAACACGTCTGGAAGTACAAGACTCCATGATTTCTTGGTCTTTTCTACACACCAAATAGAGAGGGGAGTTAATTTTGATATCTAAGTTTGGTGGGAAGATCTAGAAGACATCTTTCACCATTAAAATGGTCTGATTATCGTGCTCGATCAGATTTTCCATTTTTATTCTCCCAAGCACGCAAGGAGCCAAATTTGATAAATTAGGGGCAGAAGTGGTTGGAAAATTAAATAAAGAGTGATCTATCTAGAGGAAGGATTTGAATGTGGGAGATATTCAAAGACATATGCCCTTGAGCCCCTGACGAATTTTTATAGATTGGATCCCAAAAATCACGATTGTGATCATGGCAAGCACTGGTACACTCAATGTCTGGATTTTTGGGGGGAAACTCTATTGTAAATGTTATAAATGGCATGAAATTTTCATGCAAAGGGTTGGGAGGTTAGAAGTTGGAGGTCAGAGTGCTAGAGGTCGAAGAAAATTCCCAAGAGGAAAATTTGACTAAGCCTGTCTTTTGAGAATCCATCTGAGTAACTAGGTTATCTTTTTTTGTATTAAGATTTATTGTGTCAAGGTGGTTGCAAGTGTACAACATTGAAAAGCTCTAAGATTGTTCTAGAAACTTTACCTTGCTAATAGACTTAATCAAATTCGAGATTTTCTATGTTGTCTTGAGAAAAATGTGTTGGTTTTATTTCTAAATGTATGCAAGCAGTTTTTCTTTTTTCTGTTGCAATCTTGCATCAAATTTGGTTCAATCACACAGGCCTCAATCCTTGTGGTAGTTTAGTGGCATCTATAATTTCATTTCTCAGAAGAGCTTTCATTTGGGATCGGAATAAATGATTTAAAATCACTTTTCTCTCATCTGTTGAAAGAGATTGTCTGTAAGCCTTTGGGTGTACCTTAGGCGTGATTTGGCTTAGATCTTAATGCTTTGTTGGGTTTTCTAACTCAAGCCTTCATGATAGAATCTTAGAGATTGTGTGAAAGAGTGCTAATCTGGACCTCCATTGAAGCACATAGTCTAGTTAAAGAGACACTTTAGCTATTATGTGGCATTCTGTTGGTTTGACTTTCCAATTTGTAAGGTTCCTCAAGAATCTAGTGAATCTAGTTTCACCCTGCCCCACCTCCCACCAAAAATTCATTTAACAACAACCAATCCTACCTGCACGACCCCTGTTTGTCCTTGTATGTATACAAATGCATAATCTCTATTACCAAAGCATGCAGAAGCAATCAAGATCTTAAATGTCTTTAGTAACCTTTGCCTTGTTATGAAAATATTTCCGTGATCTGGAAGTGACAACTCATGAGAGGCAGATCTGGTGTGTTGATCGTATTTTACCAACGTCTTCTCTATAAAATCTATTCAAAATAAGGATTCATCATTGTTCTTTAATAAAAAAAGGTTATAAAATACATTGTCTTACCTTGGTTGAAAGGCACAACCTAAAATAGTTAGGATCAGATCATATCCTTTTAAGGTGCTATCCATCTCTCCACAAATCCAAGTAACAAAGGGAGAGTCAAATTTCCTCACGCAGCTACAAAAGAACATATATTTATGATTTGGATGCCTCTAAGCTCTTTGTTAAATTTGTGTTGTTGCTTGGCTTGAAAAGGAGAACAAATATAGATACCAACACTAGTGGCGCCGTTGTCGGGGACTGTTTTGAATTCCTGGGAAATAATTTGCATTGCTGAGACTAATTTTTTGATTCATTTGCCAATTCATATATATTTGGCCCGTCAACACCTAAGTGGTGTTATTGTCAGGGATCACAGTTCACATTCAAACCCTGGTAAAGCACTTCTTGTATGCTCCAAGTATTGTGTGTAGTTCTTTCAGTCTTCCCACCTAGTGCACTAGCTTTTACTTGATAAATCTTTGTAAAGAAAGGTTAGAATCTTCCTATTTATAATCTCTAGCATTGACAAAAATTTAACAGATTATATTTTAGTGCATTTACACAACTAAGGTGGAAATCCTTAGTGATGACTCCATGTTGATCTTATTCTTAATAAGTATCAGTGTCTTAAAAATCTACCAGAGTCAGATTTTTTACTAATATTCGCAAAGCTGGAAGGAAGAATATCTTTCTTTGCTAGGGATCCTACTAGGACATTGTTTCCAGAGCTAGGTAAAGCAAAATCAGAAGGAATAAAATCATGGAGGGTTGTTGGAGGTTAGCAGACAAGAAGAGGGATCTCCATTGATGAATGTGATTGGCCTATCATTGAATACTGTAATTCAAGTGACTCTAAATTAGGTATCCTCTTTGTGGAATTAAATTCTCCAACTGGAGAAGGGCCTTCATTTTGTTTTGAAAGGTTTGCTTCACACTCTGCACCTATTTTTTCTGAGGTTGATAGATATTTCCAAGAGACAAGGCCTTTGGGGGATCTCCATTTTGAAAATTATACTCCTTTGTTCCAAGGACCCTCTGCCCCTCATCAATTTGTCACCCCTCCAGGGTCACCTCCTCAAAGGAACATGGCTTTACCCCCACCCAAACCCTCATTTGTTGTAAACAACTTTGGACCTATAAATTTTGTGGGGATGGCTGGTTACCCAAATGCAGTACTTCAAGATGTAAGGAACAGACTACCAAAGTTCTAGGGAAACAATGCTATTACTGGTGACCAACATCTAAATCTCTTTCTCAATATGATGGAAGACTTTGAGATTGAGCATGAGGATGTATACATCATTTTTTTTCCACACTTTAGAGGAGGATGAAAGGGATTGGTATAAAGCATTACCAAATAACTCTATTGATTCTTGGGCTGAAATGAACAATGCATTTAGATTACAATATGGTGATAGGACTAACCCTAGGTTTCTTCTATTAGAGTTTGAAAACATCAAGAAGAACCCCAATGAGTCAGTAGATGACTTTAATACAAGGTTGAATAAAACTTTGAGGAGATTTCCTGTTAGGATAAGGCCATGTGATGAGTCATGTTTGATCAAATACACTGATGCATTTGATAAAAAGGCTGCATATTACTTAAGAGACAAGAACCCCACAAATTTGAGGCAGGCCTTCACCATGGCTCTGAAAATAGAGAACAACATCAAGGCAATTGGGAAGCCTCCAAAGAGGGAAGGTGTAAAGCTAGTTAACCCAGAAAAACCCCAAACAAGCAAGGCTACTGAATTGGAAGAAGTTGTGAAGACTTTGGAAGGGGATGTCAAAGAGATATCCTACAAACTAGCCCAAGATGAGAAAGGAGTTGGGAAGATTTCACAAGGACAACACATGAAACAAGGCCAAGATAGACCTAAAAATCATCAAAGAATTGATGACAGAGGCAAGGGACCTCTTGGATTTGAAAATAGGTAACCCCAAGGCAGAGAAAATAGAATGGTGCCTGACCCTCTGGCTGCTAGAGTTGTTGTTGTGGAAGAAACCAAGGTAATTGATTAGTGTGACAAATGTTTCATACCCCATGATCCTTGTGAAGAATATCAGTAGGAAGAAGAAGGAGCTGATAATGATAATGATGATGATGTTTGCATGATGGGTTGTTCCACCAACTCACAACAAGGGGAAAACTTAACTGAGATGATAAGTGCTAGAACTGTTGCCTCAATTTGGGACTACATTTGTAGGGTACCTATTATTCCTCTCTCTCATACTTTAGAAGTATATAATGTACAAGATTTTGAATTTCCCAATAATGAATTTGAATATTTAAGGGATTTAATGATAAAAAAGTATGATGGAGGAATCCCATCTGAGGAAGACAGATAGTTACTGATGAATGTTGTTGTGGCTCAAGAGAAGGAGTATAACACAAGAAGTAAGGTTGTCAAAGGGGTAGGGCCTCAAGCCAAGCCTAAAGATCCCTTAATTTCAGACATTCCTAAAGAGGAACCTAGGAAAGATGCACCTGCTAAAATCCCTGTAGTCCCAAACAAAAACCATACCCCTCCTCAAGCCCAAGTTATCAAAAATATTGTACCTCCTAATGAGTGTATGGGTTTTCCTTCCAATATTGCCTTGCCAAAGAATGTCCCATATGATATTGCCCAAGTGTTGATTCAAATCAAAGTTTCTGTCCCAATTGTTGAGTTGCTTAGGATTCCTAAGCACAAAAAGAGAGTATTTGAATACTTGGGGTTGAAAGAAGAGAAGACTGTCCTAGGCAAAAATGTTAATATTATGGAGACTCCTCCAATCATTGAAGAACCAAAAGCATCACCAGCATCAGAAAGGCTAGATGAACCACCTGAGGTGTATTTAGGGACATCCTTGGTGGAATCGCAAATGAATTTTGATCCATTCTTCACCACTTTGATCATAGAGGATAGACTGCTACACAACTACATGTTTGACTCTAGGGCATCATACAATGTCATGCCTTTGGAATTCATGAATAAGTTAAGCATCAAAATGACAGCAACATATGGGAAGTGTGCTGTTATGGACTCCAGAGAAGTTCCAGTAGTGGGATGTGTGAAAGGTTTGGTGGTGCATCTTGCAGCTTACCTAGATAAAAATTTAAAACTTGATGTTTTCATCGCTGACTTCCCAGCCAAGTGGGGCATGCTACAATCAAGAAAATGGGCTGCTAGTGTTTTTGGGAGTGTCCAAATGGATATTTATTATGCTACCATTCCAATTGAGGGCAGCCTTGTCAAGTTATATGGAGAGAAGAAAATGTTGCACCTTATTGAGGATCCTACAATGCGTCCTATGAAGTATTGTACACAAATGTTAATCCTGACAACTTTGTGAGATTTGCTGATGGAAAGGAGCACAAGATTGAATAATACAAATGTCTTGAACAAACAAGCTCTCCTTGGACTCTATTGTTTGATGGACCTTGCTCCAAGTTTGGGAATGGTGTCGGTGATGTTTTGCTTTCTCCAAGCCAGGAAAGATGTGTTTTCTCCTTCAAGATTAACTTTGAATGCACTAACAACATTGCTGAGTATGATTCACTATTGCTAGGTTTAATAATTGCTTGAAAATATGGTGTCAAGGACATTATTGTCAAGGGATATTCAGAGTTAGTTGTCAAACAAGTCAAAAAACTGTATGCCACAAAGAATCAATGAATGAAACAATACAAGCATGTAGTTTGGGACTTCATTGAGATGTTTGATTCATTCAACATAGTGCATCATGATAGGAAATTCAATGACTTGGCAAAAAAGCTTGCAGTGTTGGGGTCTCAGTTTGACAATTGTACAATGTTCCCATATTGTGAATATTATGTTGAGATATTGACAAGACCTTCTGTCCCTAACAACATTAAACATTGGCATGTTTTTGATGATGATGCCCATATTAGAAAATTTTTACAAAATAGGGGAGAATTTTCTGATCAGTACATTGATTTGGAGCTAATGGTATGTGTAACAGAAGGAGAGGAAAACTTGTTTAGCAGGGATATCATCCAGCTAAAGACCAATACCATCCCTAGAGGGTTGGTTTCTCTTGAGCCCAATTTTGATAATGCTGATTGCATTATTAACAGATGCATGGTAGCCTCAAGGGATATTGAGGAGCATGATCTTGGCATAAAGGAGAAGCCAAGGAAGATTTGGTTAGGTAGTAATCTTAGCAAAGAGGAGAAACATTCATACATCTAATTTTTGAAGAAGTACCAAGATTGCATGTCTTGGACCTATTCTGAACTAAAATCATATAGAGAGGACCTGTTTCAGCATGAGATTCCCATAGAGTCTAATGCAAAGCCATTTGGACACAAGCAGAGGCCTATCAAATCACTATTATCCCTCAAAATGCAAGAAGAACTGAAGAAACTAAGAGATGATGGGATTATCCAACCCACAAGGTATTCTTCTTGGGTTGTTAACCTAGTACCAGTAAGAAAGAAGAATGGTGACATCAGGCTGTGTGTAGACTTCATAAATCTGAACAAAGCTTCAATGAAGGACACCTATCGTTTACCTAACATGGAACACATGCTATAGTTAGTAACTAGTTATGAGTTTCTCTCTACCTTAGATGGTTTCTCTTGGTATAATCAAGTCACGGTAAAAGAATCAGAAAGGATCAAGACAACCTTTACTACTCCTTGGGGGTTATGTGTGTATGTCAGGATGCCCTTTGGTCTGATGAACACTGGAGCCACCTTTCAAAGAGCAATGGATGTTGCTTTTTCTGGTTACATCAATGAGTTTATTATAGTCTATCAAGATGATGTAACTATATTTTCTAGAAAAATAAGTGATCACCTGATGCACTTGGAGAAGATGTTGATAAGATGTAGAGAATATGGCATCTCACTTAATCCAAAGAAATGCCACTTTGGAGTGCAGAAGGTAAAGTTGCTAGGCCACACTGTGTCACAAGGAGTGATGATTGATCTAAAAAGAGTAGAGGCCATCATCAAGGTCCCAATCCCAAGAACCAAGAAAGGAATTCAGTCCTTCTTTCAACAAATAAACTTCATCAGAAGATTCATATCAAACTTTTCTAAGTTGACCATTCCAATCACTTCCATGTTGAAGGAAGACCAGGTCATCAAATGGGAGGAGGTTGCCATCCAAGATTTCAATGGGATTAAGGAGGTGTTGAAGCATGCCCCTATTTTAGTATCTCCAGATTATAAGAAACCTTTCCAACTGTTCTCCTTTGCTTCAGAGAACACTATTGCTTTTGTCTTGTTGTAGAAGGATGATAAAGGGGCTGAGAGGCTGAGAGGCCAATTGCTTTTTTCAGTAAGGCCTTACTGTGGGCTGAAGTGAAGTACACTATCATGAAATAACAGCCATTTTCCTTGATAAAAGGAACAAAGGTTTTCAGGCCTTATATTCTAAGTTCAAAGGTTTTTACTTATGTTCCCCATACCATGGTAAAGGACATCTTTTCAGAGATGGAAGTCTCAAGCAAAAGATGTAGGTGGGTTAAAAATTTGCAAGAATATGATATGGACATCTAAACCATGAGGTTAGTGAGAGGGTTGGGCTTTTCTAAGATTATGGTTGAGAGAATCTTACAAACTATTGAGGTAAATGAGCTAGAAGAATAAATGGCAGGTGTATTTCAAACATTGATGAATTCTTAGTGGTATAAAGATGTAATATTTTTTCTCAGACATTTGAGATGCCCTTAGTACTTAAGTAAGAACTAGAAGAGAGCCCTTAAGTTGGCTTCCCAGAGGTATGTCATCACTGAGTATGGATTATCTTGGAAAAACCCAGAGGGAGTCCTCTTAAGGTGCATTACTGAAAATAAGCCCCAAAGATAATTTCTGATTTCCACGGAGGATTTTGTGGGGGGTATTTTGCTGTAAGAGTCATAGCACACAAGATCTTGAGGGATAGTTATTGGTGGCCAACTCTCTTCAAGGATATAACCATGTTGGTTAGAAGATGTGAAATTTTCCCGCACTTTTCTGGAAGACTGAAAGCTTCAAGCTCCCTCCCTTTATAGCATGTATTAGTTGAAGCTCCATTCAAGCAATGGGGAATGGATTTCATTGGTAAGATTTCAGACCCTTCAAGTGCTGGCCACAAATGGATTCGTGTAGCAACTAATTTTTTTACTAAATGGGTGGAGGTAATCCTCACCAAGAAGGCAACACACCAAGTTGTCATGGACTTTGTGCTAAACCATATTATTTGTAGGTTTGGAGTACCAGTCAAAATTATTGCTGACAATGCCATGAGCTTCAGAGCTAAACCTTTAGTGGCAGTGTGTAGAGAGTAAGGGATCAACTTGAGATATGCCTCCAATTACAATCCTTAAGGAAATGGACAAGTTGAGTCCAGTAATAAAAATTTGCTGAAGATCATCAGAAGAACATTGGAGCAGAACAAGAGAAAGTGGGGTGAACATTTGAAGTTTGTTGTTTGGGAAAATAGGATCACTGTCAAAAGGGTCGCTGGAAAGAGTCCATTTGAGTTAGTGTATGGGACACAAACCATGTTTCCCCTTCATATGCAACTATCTTCATATCAGTTTATGCAATAGTTGGAAGATCAGGAGGTAAGTCCTTATGATGCCCGCATTAATTAGATTGTTGAGCTTAATGAAGAAAGGAGGGCATCCCACTAGAGGCATGTAAAATTTAGAGATAAACTAAAGAAGTTTTTTGACAAGAAGGTCACTCCCAGAACTTTCAATTTTAGAAATATTGTGCTACTATGGGATAACAAACATGATGATAAGGGCAAGCATGACAAGTTTGACTCATTATGGATGGGCCCTTACTCTATTGACATCAGAATTGGGGAGCATACCTTCTTCCTCAAGGATTTGGATGGTGAATTTCTTGAACTACCTGTTAATGGCAAGAATTTGAAGAATTTCTTGGATTGATTCCCTTGAATCAAGGTAAACATCTTTTGTACAGTGTATAGTCAGTTGTTTGTTTCTCGTTTTTGTGTTTTTTCTCATTCTGGTCCTTGGTGACCTATTTTTGCTGGGTTTCTCTATTCATTTTTAGAGATGACTTTGTTTCTCTACTCTGCAAGATGACTCTATTGCCCAATGTATATTTTGGCACTTGGTATACCTTTTTTCTTGTGGCACTTGTAGGGAGTACCCATCCCTGAGTTGGAGCCAGTGTTGGTCATCAAAATAGTCTCACCCCATTTGTGCCTTTGAAAACTTACTGATTTACGACCTCTGTCATTTTCTCTTTCCCCATGTTGTGCTTGTTCAGTATTTTTTGCTATTTTTAGTCAGCTCCTGGGTCAAAGATCATGCATGGTTCCATGTTTGTCTCCTTTTTTCTTTGTTCCTATGGAAAGGTCTGTACTTTGAGTCTCCCATGCTCTGTTCCTTCAAAAAACTCACGTTTTCCCATTCTCTCTATTTCCCAAAGTCAGGATTTGTTTTCCTTGACATTTCTATCCTAGATAGTTGAAGAATAATGAATTGATGTGTCCTTGAAGAACGTATTTGAGCCTTGTAACATTTCTAAACTTTATGTCCTTGAAGAAAATTTCATTCACAAGCTCAAATGGTCATTTTTCTATATTTTACGGTTTGACGGGTGTTTCTCCCAGTCAAATTTACATCCTTGCATCTATAGGGTATGTGGCACCTTTTGGTTAGACATGGCTTGGATAAATACTTCAAAAATTCTATGAAAATCCTCAGCTAAAAAATGTATCCACGTGGGTGAACGGCGCTCGTTTGAAGATTTACTTTTTGGTTTGGCCTTGGAGTAGCACCAAGAGGACACATGGAGGTTTGGCAGGATAGAGACACATGGAGGCTTCCTCTGGGCCTTCCCATACTTAGTCTTTTTCAAAGAGTTTTGGGAGGCCTGGGACACGTGGAGGAACCACGCATGTTTGGGCACCAGCCCTTGAGTTTCATTTTAAAGGAACGCCAGGATGACACATGGAGACCTCCGCTTAGTTTCTATTTTGCTTAGACTTTTCAATGACCAAAAAGAGACTACCTCAGAGTATGACACATGGCACCTTCCACTAAACTTCAAGCATTCAGGAAAAATTTGCTAGTATAGGACACGTGGTGAGCTCGCGCTTGTTTAAGGTATCAATTTTTTGTGACCACCTCGAGGTGTGCCATGGTGACACGTGGCAGTTTGAAAAGTAAAAAAGGTGGGGAAGGTAGACCATTGGAGGAAACTTGGTTTTTTTCCCCTTAAGGATTAAAATCTCAAAATGGCCCGCAAGCCCGATGAAGGAAATAGTCAATGTTTTACCCCGGTCAATGACGAAGGTGCAGACTCTCGGGGGAAATTTGGAAAATTTTCCTTTTGGGAGAAAAGATTCAAAAGTAAAAAGGGAAGCATGGGTCCACTCGAATCACATTTGGATACTTGTCGGGCCCGTATTTTCAAGGGCGGAGCTACAGGGAAAATGTGGAAAAATTTCCTTTTTTTCCAAAAAGAGAGTAAAGTGGCAGAATTTGACCGTGGTTCCGCTCGAATCATATTTGGACACGTGTTTAGCTCATTTCCCAAGGGCGGAGGTCAAGAGCAAAATGGAAATTTTTCCATTTTTCCAAAAAGCTGTTAGAATTCAAAGGAAGCCCATGGGTCTGTTCTAAAGTTTGAATCTGCCACGTGGACGACCCAAATTCAAAGTAAAGATCAATGGTAGCTATGAGTATAAATATGATTCTCCCACCATTTCTCTGAAACACATCTAGAAGTGCAAGTCTCCATGATTTCTTGGTCTTTTCTACATGCCAAACAGAGAGGGGAGTTGATTTTGATATCTAATTTTGGTGGGAAGATCTAGAAGACATCTTTCACCATTAAAATGGTTTGACTATCATGCTCGATCAAATTTTCCATTTTTCTTCTTTCAAGCACGCAAGGAGCCAGATTTGACAGATTAGGGGTGGAAGTTGTTGGCAAATTGAAGAAAGAGTGATCTACCAGAGGAAGGAGTTGAATGCGAGATATATTCGAAGAGATATGCCCTCGATCCTCTGGGGAATTTTTACAGATCAGATCCCAAAAATCACGATTGTAATCATGGCAAGCACTGGTACACTCAATGTCTAGATTTTTGGGGGGAAACTCTATTGTAAATGTTATAAATGGCATGAAATTTTCATGCAAAGGGTTAGGAGGTTGGAAGTTGGAGGTCAAAGTGCTAGAGGTCGAAGAAAATTTGCAAGAGGAAAATTTGACTAAGCCTATATTTTGAGAATCCATTCGAGTAACTAGGTTATCTTTTTTTGTATTAAGCTTTATTGTGTCAAGTTGGTTGCAAGTATACAGCCATTGACAAGCTCTGAGACTGTTCTAGAAACTTTCCCTTGTTAATAGGCTTAATCAAATTCGATATTTTCTATGTTGTCTTGAGAAAAATGTGTTGGTTTTATTTTTGAATGTATACAAGCATTATTTTCTTGTTTCTGTTGCAATCTTGTATCAAATTTGGTTCAATCACACATGCCTCAATCCATGTGATAGTTTAGTGGCATCTGCAATTTCATTTCTCAAAAGAGCTTTCATTTGGAATTGAAATAAATGATTTAAAATCACTTTTCTCTCATATGTTGACAGAGATTGTCTGTAAGCCTTTGGGTGTACCTTAGGCGTGATTTAGATTACATCTTGATGCTTTTTTGGGTTTTATAACTCGAGCCTTCATGATAGAATCTCAGATATTGTGTGAAAGAGTGTTAATCTAGGCCTCCATCGAAGCACATATTTTGGTTAAAGAGACACTTTAGCTATTCTGTGGCATTCTGTTGATTTGAATTTCTAATTTGTACGGTTCCTCAAGGATCTGGTGAATCTAGTTTCACCCTGCCCCACCTCCCACCAAATATTCATTTAACAACAACCAATCCTACCTGCACTACCCCTATTTATCCTTGTATGTATACAAATGCATAATCTCTATTACCAAAACATGCAGAAGCAATCAGGGTCTTAAATGCCTTTAGTAACCTTTGCTTTGTTGTGAAAATATCTCCATGATCTGAAAGTGACAACTCATGAGAGGAAGATTCGGTGTGTTGATCGTATTTTACCAACGTCTTCTCTATAAAATCTATTCAAAATAAGGATTCATCATTGTTCTTTAATAAAAAAAGGTTATAAAATACATTGTCTTACCTTGGTTGAAAGGCACAACCTAAAATAGTTAGGATCAGATCATATCCTTTTAAGGTGCTATCCATCTCTCTACAAATCCAAGTAACAAAGGGACAGTCATATTTCCTCCCCAGCTACAAAATGACATATATTTATGATTTGGATGCCTCTAAGCTCTCTGTTAAATTTTTGTTGCTGCTTGGCTTGAAACGGAGAACAAATCTGGATACCAACACCTCCGATAGGGAAAATTAAAGACACTTAAATGGTTTTAGCTCAATTTCCTCAAAATCGAGTCAAGGTAACCATTATAGCTGTCAACATTCTTGCTTAATATGGTATGTTGTTGAGGAGGAAATTTTGTTAGGATCTGGGTAGTGAGATTCAAATGGACTGGTCTCATGCTATGATCCATATTAGTGGATAAATGAAGAATTTAATGCTGAAAACTTAGGAAAAGTTCACTGTAACGAAAAACCGATGACCCCCGCACACAGGTCATGTTTCAAAACTCAAGTATGGGTAATTAATTGATGATTGTAGAGGTTCACGCACCTAATGTCACTTTCCAATATCCCAATGAATTATGGGCTCTTGAGTTTGATGGAAGTTGTCTCTCAACAAGTTTCGGCGCAAGAGTGCTTCTTATATCTCCAAATTGTAAAATTTTTCCTTTTTCTTATAAACACCAATTTTTGAATACTAACAACACTACAGAATACAAGGCATTAATCCTTGGCCTCCAAGTTACATAAGAGAAAGGGATAAAAATTTTGAAAGTCTTCGAAGATGCATAATTAATCATGAAGCAAGAAAAAAATCAGTTTCAAGTAAATAATGATCGTTTAAGACACTGCAGAAATAAAGTTTGGGACGCGATAGAAGTCTTCGATGATTTTTCCATAGGATCCATCCCTCATGAAAATAATGACAAAGTAGATTCCCTAACAGTCTCAGCTTCGTTAATGATCCCTTATTCAGAGTTTGATCAAGAAAAATACACCATTGAAATGGTTTTTAGGCCAAGTGTTCCTGACAATGCATAAAATTGGAAAGTATTCAATGATGATCAACAAATTATTGAGTTCTTGGAAAAGAGGGATAATTTTGAACAATTTTACTTTGAAGTAAGTGATTCTTTGTTTCACAGATTGACAACCTCACTCATTCAAGAAGAAGTTAAGAATGAGGATCCTGGCGATTGCATCATTCAACTCAAAGGAAATAAAATTCTAAAAGGATTGGTTTCACTTGAAGAACTTTTTGATAAACATGATAGGTTTATCAAAGAGAAAGAGAAGGTAGGACTTGCAAATTTTGTTGACTATGAGAAATTTAACATTGGTACCAAGGAAAAACCTCACCTGGTTAACATCGGTAAGTGTTGCTCACCTGAGGAGCGCAAGAAATTTGTAAGCCTCCTTACCAAATATTATTACATCTTGGCTTACTCATATGAAGACTTTAAGTCTTTCAAACCTATGGAAATGGAGCATGCCATACCCGTGAAACCTAGTGCAACTCCATTCAGGAAGAAGAAAAGAAAATATAACCCAAAAACAGCAGGGACAAATTCCATGAGGTTCCAAAGATGTTAGACGCATAGTGTTTCCTATTTGAGATTCAACCTAAATAGCTAATATTGTCCCAGTTTGCAAGAGTAACAGAGAAATTAGGATTTACGTAGATTTTTTCAATCTTAATCAAGCTTCCTTAAAAGGATAACTACCCACTTCCAGTCATGGACCATATTCTGTAGATAGTAACTAGATCGGAAATATTATCTATGCTAGACAGTTTCTCTAGTTATAATCAGATTAAAGTGGCTAGAGAAGACCAATATAAGACAGCGTTCACCGCCTCTTGGGGTAAGTTTTCAGATAGAAGAATTCCTTTTGGTTTGATCAATGTCGGAGCAAATTTTTGAAAGGATATGCATATGGCATTCACAGATTATAAAGAAAAGATCATTGTGATATACCTAGATGACTTGATAGTGTTCTCAAAGAAGCGAGAAGACCATCTAAGAGATTTGGAGAAAATATTGCAAAGGTGTTGAATTCATAAGATCTCCCTTAATCAAAATAAGTCTTTGTTCGAAGTTACGTAAGGGAAACTCCTAGGTCATATTGTTTCTAAAGAAGGAACGAAGATCGATCCTAAAAGTGTTCAAGTTATCAAGAATATTTCCTTGCCTACAAGTAAGCATGCAGTCCACTCATTCTTTGGGAAGGTGAAATTTTTGAGAAGGTTCATGCTAGATTTTACCGGGCTAACAAAATAAATTGTTGACATGATGAAAGGAAAAGAATCCTTCAAATGGTCAAAGGAAGGTAGAGAATCATTTGAACAAATCAAGGGTGTTATTACAAAGGATCCTACATTGGTATGTCCTAGTTTTAAAAATGATTTCATAATCTATTGTTATGCTTTTCCGCACACGATCTCTCTCATCCTAGATCAACACAATCAAGAGGGAATCAAATCTCCTATTGCATTCATGAGTTCTAGATTCAAGAAACATGAACTCAATTACACTCCCCTTGAGAGGCATGCGTACGTGATGGTTAGAGCCTTGAAAAATTTTAGATACTATGTATTGAATTCTCACACTAAAGTATGAGTTCTGGATACCGTAGTTAAATCAATGTTGACACAATAGGAACCAAGATCTAAAAGAGGTAATCAGGTCTCCAAGATCCAAGAATATGAGTTGGACATCAAGACTACCAAGTTAGTTTGAGGAAGAGGACTTTTCCAACTCATCGTAGAGAATGAGCCACAAGATGACTCTAAAGAAAAACCAATTGAAGAAACTTTACCACTGGTAGTTTTTGTCAGTACCACAGAAAAATGGTATTTGTGTATAGCCTACTTTCTCATATATGATGAATTCCTTGAGAATCTGAGAGCTAAGGAAAAGAGAGCTATCAAATTAAGAGTTTTTAGGTACGTCATTTGGGAAAATTCTTTGTTCAAGAAAGGAATTGTTGGCATGTTCCTCAGATGTGTTGTTAAAAAACAACAGCCTAGGTTGTTTGAATCCTTTCACAATCATGCTTGTGGTGGTCATTTCTCTGGACCAGTGACAACTCATAAAATTTTGTGAGCACATTATTACTAGCCCACTATGTTTTCTGATGCTCAAAAATGGGTATCCAAATGTGAAGCTTGTCAACAGTTTTTTTGAAGACCTAAATTGGTAGCTTTTCCTTTAAATCCAATTGTCATTGAAGAACCCTTTCAACAATGGGGTTTATATATCATCGGGGTCTAGAATACTAATTCTAGTGTTGGTCATACACATGTGCTCACTATAACTGACTACTTTACAAAGTGGGTAGAAGCTATATAGATGAAATAAACATCTACTGTGGTAATTTGTGACTTCATCAAAGAGAATATATTGATTTGTTATTGAATTCCACAAAATATCGTGAAAGACAATACCTCTAATTTCTCCTCTGTAGAGATGATATGTTTTTGTTGTGGGTATGGGATATCTTATCTCATTTTTCATATTACTACCCTCAGCGAAACAGTCAAGTAGAATCCAATAAAAAAAACATCATTACTATCATGTGTAAGTTAGTCAAAGAAAATCTAATACTTGACACAAAAATTTATATGATGCATTGTGGGTTGACCACATGACTCCCAAAAGATTGATTGGAATGTCTCCATTCCAAATCTTATATGGAACCGATGCTCAAATTCCCATCACTTTGGAGTTACCAACATTACGATTGGCTCAAACAGTTGGTGATGAATGCTTCACCAATGCATTGGATAAAAGGATCATGTTCCTAAGAAAGCTTGAAGAACAGAGAAGTCAAGTGGTAAACAGGATCAATGAACATCAATAAAAGGTAATTAAATTGTTCAATAGGAAAACTAAGGAGAGACACTTTTAAATCAATGACTTAGTTCTTCACTAGGACAAGAGACATGATCCGAAAGGAAAGCATGGGAAGTTTGATTAACTGTGGTTGGGCCCTTTAAAGATCAGGCATTTATGTGGAGATAACACCTATTACTTGGTGTATCATGATGGAACTCATTTTCCTCTACCCTACAGTGGGTAATATCTCAAGCACTATTAAAATTAAGAAACGGGTTGTCACTTGTATGTTCATAGGTATTTAGGATTTTGGTTTGTTCAATTTCCCTATTTTTCAGCTAACTCTCTTTTGTCATCTTGTTTTTACATCATCATGTCATTAAATATTTGGGTTTGAGTTCGTTGATGCATCTGTGAAGTCATTGTCCCTAATTAGAGCCAATTATGGATTTAACAGGACACTCAGAGGCAGATAGATGATTATGTATGTCATTTTGCAGCTAGGGAAGCAATCTATCTGACTTTTTAGCACTCAGGCTTTGAAAAGGAGTGGGTAGCACCTTAAGAGGATTTGATCTATCCTCACTATTTTAGGTTGTGCCTTTCAACCAAGGTAAGAGAACCCTTTTGTAGCCTGTTGTTTATGGAGGAGATGGAGATGTCCTTCCTAATGAAGTTGTTAAGGAGACCTTGGAGAAAATATGATCAATGCAACAAAATCTAACTCTCACGAGTTGTCACTCTAGATAGTGGAGATATTTTCTGGGCAAGGTTCAGGCTACTAAAGACATTTGAAATCCTGATTGTTTCTACATGCTTTGGTAATGGAAATTATGCTTTTGTGCACACACAGGACAAACAGGGTAGTATGGGTAGGATTAGTTGTTTTAAATGAATTTTTGGTGGGAGGTGAGGTAGAATGAACTTGATTTTCCAGATCTCTGAGAACTCTTACAAAATGGAAATTCTAGACAACAGAATGCTTCAGAATAGCTAAAATGTTCCTTTAACCAGAATATGTGCTTCAATGGAGGCCCAGATTAGCACCTTTTCACACAATCTATGAGATTTTAACATGAAGGCTTGAGTTAGAAAACCCAACAAAGTATTGAGATCCAAACCCAATCACGCCTGAGGTACACCCAGAGGCTTACAGACAATCTCTGTCAACAAATGAAAGAAAAGTGATTTTAAATCATTTATTTCATTCCCAGATGAAAGCTCTTCCAGGAAATGAAATTGCAAATGCCACTAAACTATCACAAGGATTGAGACACGTGTGATTAAGACAGATTTTGATACAAGATTGCAACAGGAAGAAGAAAAAACTATCTGCATACATTTACAAATAAAACAAACATATTTGGCTTAAGATCAACACAGAATAACTCGAGTTTGATTAAATTTATCAGTAGGGGAAAGTTTCTAGAACAATCTCAGAGCTTTTCAATGGTTGTACACTTGCAACCACCTTGACACGATCAAACTTAATACAAAAGAGATATATAGGCTTCTCAGATGGCTTCTCAAAAGACAGGCTTTGTCAAATTTTCCTCTTGGGAATTTTCTTCGACCTCTAACACTCCAACCTCCAACCATTTGCATGAAAAATTTGTGCCATTTATAACATTTACAACAGAGCCCCTTTTCCCCCAAAAAATCATGACATTGAGTGCTACCAGTGCTCGCCATGATCACGATTGTGATTTCCAGAATCAGATCTGTAAAAAGTCATCAGGTGCTCAGGGGGAAAATCTCTTCAAATATCTCCCGCATTCAACTCCTCCTTCTGGTAGATCACTCCTTCTTCAACTCACCAACCACTTCCTGCCCCTAATCTGTCAAATCTGGTTCCTTGCGTGCTCGGGAGAAGAAAAATGGAAAATCATATCGAGCCCGAGAGTCAGACCATTTTAATGGCGAAAGATGTCTCCAGATCTCCTCCACCAAACTTAGATATCAAAATTAACTCTCCTCTCTATTTGGCATGTAGGAAATACCAAGAAATCATGAAGACTCACACTTCCAGGAGTGTTTCAGTAAAATGGGGGGAAAATCAGATTCAGACTCTCAGCTATCATTGATCTTTACTTTGAATTTGGGTCGTCCACGTGGAAGATTCATTTTAAGATGGGCCCGGGGTTTTCTTTGACTTTTTACAACTTTTGAAAAAATGTAAAATTTTCACATTTTGCTTTGTGCCTCTGCCCTTGAGAAATGAGCCTGACACGTGTCCTAAGGTGGGTCCCAATGGAACCGTGGCCAATTTCTGCTATTTCACCTCCTTTTTGGAAAAGGGAAAATTTTCCAAGTTTTCCCCGCAGCTCCACCCTTGAAAAATGGGCCTGACACGTGTCCCAATGTGGGTCCTAGCGGAACCACGCTTCCTTTTTTACTTTTAACTCTTTTCTCCTAAAAGGAAAATTTTCCAAATTTCCTCCGAGGGTCCGCACCTCCACCATTGACTGGAGCAAGCTTTGACCTTTCCTCTATCGGGCTTGTGGGCCATTTTGATGTTTTAATCTTTTGAATATCAGGGATAAAAAATGCAAGTTACCCCTGATGGTCCACCTCCCCGCCCTTTTGACTTGAAACAAACTTTGACTAATCCTTTGTTGGGCTTGCAGGCCATTTTTTAATATTTTAACCCTTTTGAGAAAAAGAGGCAAAAAATATAAGTTGCCCCCAACGGTCTACTTCCCTACCCCTTCTAACTTTTCAAACTGCCACACATCACAATGGCGCATCTTGAGATGGTCCCCAAAATTTAAGACTTTTGAGCATGGGCTCACCACGTGTCCTGGCCTGGAAAAATTTGTTTGAAGGCTTGAAGCTTCAAGGTGCCATGTGTCAGAGTCCGCGGCAATCCCTTTTAGCCATTGAAAAGTCCAAGAAAAATGCAAAGTGAGTGGAGGCCTCCAAGTGTCCTCCTGGCCTTCTTTAAAATGAAACTCAAGGGCCGATCCCCAAACATGCAGGGCCACGTGTCCCAGATCTCCCAAAACCTTTTGTAAAAAAGACTAAGTTGGGAAAAGCAAACCTCCACGTGTCCTCCATCCAATGCTACTCCAAGGCCAAACCAAAAAGTAGATCTTCAAATGAGAGTCATTCCTCCACGTGGACAAATCTTTAAGTTGAGGCTTTTCATAGAATTTTTAAAGTACCCAGCTGAGCCGCGTCCAACCAAAAGAGGCCATGTTTCCTTTCGATGCAAGGATGCAAATTTGACCAGGGGAAATGCCCGTCAAACCGTAAAATGCAGAAAAAATGACCATTTGAGCCTGGGGATGAAGTTTTTTCCAAGGACAGAGGATTTAGAAATGTTGCAAGGCTCAAATATGCTCTTCATAGCTACATCCATTCATTTTTCATCAAGTATTTGGGGCAAAATGACAAGGGCAACAAATCCTGACTGTAAAAAATGGAAAGAACGGGAAAGCCCAAGTTTTTGAATGAATAGAGGATGGGAGACCCAAATTTCAGACCTCTTCAGAGAAACAGAGAAACAAGGACACAAATATAGATCCATACGTGATCTTCGGCCCAAGGAAAGATTAATTATGGCAACAAAGGAAAGTAGAGACTTCCCAGGCACAACACGGGGGAATAAAATGTGACAGAGGCCGTAAATCAATGGATTTTCAAAGGCAAAATGGGGCGAGACTATTTTGAGCACCAACATCGGCTCTGACTCGGGGATGGGCATTCCCTGTGAGTGCCACAAGAACAATAGTAGACCAAGTGCCAAAATATCCATTGGGCAATGGAGTCATCTTGCAGAGTAGAGAAATAGAGCCATCTCCCAAAAAATGAAACAGAGAAACCAACAAAAACAAGTCACCAAGGACCAGAATGAGCAGAAACACAAAAATAGGAAACAAACAACAAACTATACACTGTACAAAAGATGTTTACCTTGATGTTAGGGAATCAATCCAAGAAATGCTTCAAATTCCTACCATTAATAGGTAATTCAAGAAAATCACCATCCAAATCCTTCAAGAAGAAGGTGTGTTCACCAATCCTAATATCAATGGAGTAAGGGCCCATCCATAATGAATCAAATTTTCCATGCTTTCCCTTATCTTCATGCCTGCTATCCCATAGCAGCACAAGATCTCCAACATTGAAAGCTCTGGGAGTGACCTTCTTGTCAAATAACTTCTTCATCTTTTCTCTAAACTTTACATGCCTCTGGTGGGATGCCCTCCTTTCTTCATCAAGTTCAACAATCTGGTTAATGCGAGCATCATAAGGACTTACCTCCTGATCCTCCAATTGTTGAATGAACTGATATGAAGATAGTTGCATATGAAGGGGTAGCAGGGCCTGAGTCCCATATACCAACTCAAATGGACTCTTTCCAGTAACTCTCTTGATAGTGATCCTATCTGCCCAAACAACAAACTTCAACTGTTCACCCCACTTTCTCTTGTTCAGCTCCAAGGTTCTTCTGATAATCTTCAGCAAATTTTTATTACTGGACTCAGCTTGTCCATTTCCTTGGGGATTGTAATTAGAGGCATATGTCAAGTTGATCCCATGCTCTTTGTACATTGTCACTAGAGGTTTATCCCTGAAACTCATGGCATTATCAGCAACAATCTTGACTAGCACCCCAAATATGCAGATGATATGGTTCAACAGAAAATCCATGACAATTTGGTGTGTTTCCTTCTTGGTGGGGATTGCCTCCACCCATTTAGTAAAGTAATCAGTGGCTACAAGAATCCACTTATGGCCAACACTTGAAGGGTCTGAAATCTCACCAATGAAATCCATTCCCCATTGCTTGAATGGAGCTTCAATTGATACAGGCTGCAAAGGAAGGGAGCCTGAAGCTTTCAGTCTTCCAGAGAAGCGCTGACAACTCTCACATCTTCTAACCAACAAGGTTGTATCCTTGAAGAGAGTTGGCCACCAATAACCAGCCCTCAGGATCTTGTGTGCTGTGACTCTTGCAGCAAAATTCCCCCCACAAACTCCTCCATGGAGATCAACAATTATCTTGGGGGCTTCTTCTTCAGTAATGCACCTTAAGAGGACTCCTTCTGGGTTCTTCCAAGCTAACCCATAATCAGTAATGACATATTTCTGGGAAGCCAACTTAAGGGCTCTTTTCTAGTTCTTACTTAAATACTCAGGGTAGTTCAGATGTCTGAGATAAAAAATTACATCTTTGTACCACTCAGAACTCATCAATTTTTCAAAAACACCTACCCTTTCTTCTTCTACCTCATTTACCTCAATAGTTTGCAAGTTTCTCTCAGCCATAAGCTTAGCCAAGCCCAAACCTCTCACCAACTTCATGGTTTGGATATCCATATCATATTCTTGCAACTTTTTCACCCACCTGCACCTTTTTCTTGAGACTTCCAACTCTGATAAAATGTCTTTCACCATGGTGTGGGGAACATAAGCAACAACTTTAGAACTTAGAATGTAAGGCCTAAAAACCTTTGTTGCTTTTACCAAGGAAAATGCCTTGTTTTCTCCATAATAATGTACTTCAGCTCACCCCCTGCAAGGCCTTACTGAAAAAGGAAATCATCCTCTCAGCCCCTTCATCATCCTTCTGCAGTAGGACAGAAGCAATAGTGTTCTCTGAAGAAAAGGAAAACAGTTGGAAAGGCTTCTTATAGTCTGGAGCTGCCAGAACAGGTGCATGCTTTAGTGCCTCTTTAATCCCATTGAAAGCTTGGATGGTAGCCTCCTCCCACTTGATGACCTGGTCCTTCTTTAACATGGAAGTGATTGGAATGGTCAACTCAACAAAGTTTGATATGAATCTCCTGATGAAGTTTATCTTCCCAAAGAAAGACTGAATTCCTTTCTTGGTTCTTGGAATTGGAACCTTGCTGATGGCCTCTACCCTTTCTAGATCAATCATCACCCCTTCTTGTGACACAATGTGACCAAGAAACTTTTCCTTCTACACTCCAAAATGGCACTTCTTTGGATTGAGTGAGATGCCATATTCTCTACATCTTATCAGCATCTTCTCCAAGTGCAGCAGGTGATCACTTCTCTTCCTGGAAAATACAGTTACATCATCTTGATAAACAACAATAAACTCATTGATGTAACCAGAAAAAGCAACATCCATTTCTCTTTGAAAGGTGGCTCCAACATTCATCAAACCAAAGGGAATCCTGACATATACATATGTTCCCCAAGGAGTAGTAAAGGTTGTCTTGATCCTTTCTGATTCCTTCACCACAACTTGGTTATAACCAGAGAAACCATCTAAGGTGGAGAGCAATTCAGAACCAGTCACTAACTGCAGCATGTTTTCCATATTTGGTAAAGGATAATTATCCTTCATTGATGCTCTGTTTAGATTCCTGAAATCCACACATAACCTGATGTCACCATTCTTATTTCTAACTGGTACTAGGTTTGCAACCCAAGAAGAATAACTTGTGGGCTGAATAATCCCTCCATCTCTTAGCTTCTTCAGTTCCTCTTGCATTTTGAGAGATAAGAGTGGATTGATTGGCCTTTGTTTCTACCTGAATGGCTTTGCATTAGACTCCAAGGGAATCTCATGTTGAAACAGATCCTCTCTGTATGCTTTTAATTCAGAATAGGTCCAAGCCATGCAATCTTGGTATTTCTTCAACAATTGGATGTATGA
Source organism: Taxus chinensis (assembly GCA_019776745.2). NCBI lineage: Eukaryota > Viridiplantae > Streptophyta > Pinopsida > Cupressales > Taxaceae > Taxus > Taxus chinensis. The sequence continues at coordinate 175,572,782 of CM034154.1, forward strand.
CTGCTTCTCCTCTTTGCTGAGATTGTTGCCTAACCAAATTTTCCTTGGTTTCTCCTTGTACCAAGATCGTGCTCCTCAACATCCCTCGAGGTTTCCATATGCATATTAATAATGCAATCAACATTCTCAAAATTTGATTCAAGAGCAACCAACCCTCTAGGAATGGTATTAGTCTTTAGCTGGATGATGCCCTTGCCAAACAAGGTTTCCTTCCCCTCTGTTCACACATACCATTGGCTCCCAATCAATACTTTGATCAACAAACTCTCCCTTGTTCTGCAGAAATCTTCTGATCTGAGCATCATCATCTAAAACCTTGCCAGTGTTTAATGTTGGCAGGGATAGAGGGTCTTGTCAATACCTCAACATCATATTCACAATATGGGGACATTGCACAATTGTCAAAATGAGACCCCAACACTGCAAGCTTTTCTACCAAGTCATTGAACTTCCTATCATGATGCACAATGTTGAATGAATCAAACATCTCAATGAAATCCCAAACTGCATGCTTGTATTGTTTCATTCACTGATTTTTTGTGGCATACAGTTTTCTGACTTGTTTTACAATTAATTCCGAATCTCCTTTGACAATGATGTCCTTGACACCATATTTCCAAGAAATTATTAAACCCAACAACAGTGCCTCATACTCAGTAATGTTGTTAGTGCACTCAAAGTTGAGTTTGAAGGAAAAAACAAATTTTTCCTGACCTGGAGAAAGCAGAACAACACCAGCACCATTCCCAAACTTGGAGCAAGCTCCATCAAACAATAGAGTCCAAGGAGAGCCCACTTGTTCAAGACACCTGCATTCCTCAATCTTGTGCTCCTTTCCATCAGCAAATCCTACAAAGTTATCAACATCAACATTTGTGTACAATACTTCATAGGATGCATTGTTGGGATCTTCAATAAGATGCAACATCTTCTTTTCCCCATACAACCTGACAAGGCTGCCCTCAATTGGGATGGTGGCATAGGACATGTCCATTTGGACACTCCCACCAACACTTGCAGCCCATTTTCTAGACAATAGCATGCCCCACTTGGCCAAGCAGTCAACAATGACAACATCAAGTTTTAAATTTTTACCTGGGTAAGCTGCAAGCTGCACCACCAAACCCTTCACACATCCCACTACTGGAACTTCTCTGGAGTCCATGGTAGTGCACTTCCCATATGTTGTTGTTACTTTGATATTCAACTCATTCATGACTTCCAGAGGCATGACATTGCATGATGCCCCTGAGTCAAACATGCAGTTGTGGAGTAGTCTGTCCTTAATGATCAAAGTGGTGAAGAATGGATCCACATTCAGCTGAGAATCCACCAAGGATGTCCCCAAATAGACCTCAGGTGGTTCACCTAATTCCTCCAATGCTGGTGGTGTCTCTAACTCTTCAATGATTGGAGGAGTCTCCACAATGTTTACATTTCTGCCTAGGGAAGTCTTCTCTTCTTTCAACCCCAAGTATTCGAATGCTCTCTTTTTGTGCTCAGGAATCCTAAGCAACTCAAAAATTGGAACAGAGACTTTGATTTGACTTAAAACTTGGGCAATATCATATGGGACATTCTTTGGCAAGGTAGTATTAGAAGGAAAGCTAACACACTCACTAGGTGGTACAAGATTTTTGACAACTTGGGCATGAGGAGGGGTATGATTTTTGTTTGGAACTGTAGGGATTTTGGCAGATGCATCTTTCTTAGGAGCCTCTTTAGGAATGTTTGAAAGTAAGGGAGATTTTGGCTTGGCTTGAGGCCCTATCCCTTTGACAACCTTACTTCTTGTGTTATATTCCTTCTCTTGAGCAACAACAACATTCATCAGTAACTGTCTATCTTCCTCAGATGGGATTCCTCCATCATACTTCTTTATCATTAGAGCCCTTAAATATTCAAAGTCATTATTGGGAAATTCAAAATCTTACACAATATCTACTTCTAAAGTATGAGAGGGAGGAAGAATAGGTACCCTATGAATGCAGTCCCAAAAAGTGGCAGCAGTCCGGGCACTTATCACCTCAGTTGAAGTTGCCCCTTGTTGTGAGCTTGTGGAACAACCCATCATGCAGACATCATTATCATTATCATCATCAGCTTCTTCTTCTTGCTGATCTTCTTCACAAGGAGCATGGGGCATGAAACATCTGTCACACCAATCAATGACATCTGTCTCCTCCACAACAACAACTCTGGCAGCCAAAGGATCAGGCACCATTCTATTTTCCCTACCTTGGGGCTGCCTATTTCCAAATCCAATAGGTCCCTTGCCTCTGTCATTAGGTCTTTGGTGGTTTGTGAACCTGTCTTGGATTTGTTTCTTGTGTTGACCTTGTGAGCTCTGCCCAATTCCTTTCTCAGCCCGGGCTAGTTTGTAGGAAATTTCTTTGACAGCCCCTACCAAAGTCTTCACAACTTCCTCCAAATCAACAACTTTACTTGTTTGAGGTTTTTCTGGGTTAATCAGCTTCACACCATCCCTCTTGGGAGGTTTTCCAATTGCCTTGATATTGTTTTCAATTTGCAAAGCCATAGTGAAGGCCTGCCTCAAATTAGCAGGGTTTTTGTCCCTCAAGTAGTAAGCAACCTTTTTATCAAATGCATCTGAATATTTGATCAAACATGATTCATCACATGGCCTTATCCTAACAGGAAATCTCCTCAAGGTCTTATTAAACCTTGTGTTGAAATCATGTACTGACTCATTAGGATTCTTTTTTATGTTTTCAAATTCTGTCAAAAGAAACCTAGGGTCAGTTCTATCACCATACTGCAATTTAAATGCATTTCTCATCTCAGTCCAAGAATCAATAGAGTTATCTAGAAAAGATTTATACCAGTCCCTTGCATCCTCTTCCAGAGTATGGATAAACAACTTGATATATACATCTTCATGTTCAATCTCAAAATCTTCCATCATATTGATAAAAATATTTAGGTGTTGATCACCAGTTATAGCGTTGTTTCCTTGGAACTTTGGTAGTCTGTTCCTCACATCTTGAGGAACTGCATTTGGATAACCAGCCATTCCCACAAAATTTATGGGACCAAAAGTGTTTACAACAAATGGAGGTCTGGGTGGGGGCTGGGCCATATTGTTTTGAGGAGGTGACCCTGGAGGAGTAACAAAATGATAAGGGGCAGAGGGTCCTTGGAACACAGGGGTATAACTTTCGAAATGGATACCCCCTAAAGGCCTTGTTTCTTGGAAATCCCTATCAACTTCTGCAAAGACAGGGTAGAATGAGAAGCAAACTTTTCAAAATCAAATGAAGGCCCCTCTCCAGTTGGAGAATTCAATTCCACAAAGAGGCTACCTGATTCAGAAGCACTTGAATTGTAGTCTTCAATAATAGGCTGATCACTTTCATCAATGGAGATCCCTCTTCTTGTCTGTTGATCTCCCACAACTCTCCAGGATTTTCTTCCTTCTGATTTTACTTTTCCTAGCTCTAGAAATAATGTCCTAGTAGGATCCCTAGCAAAGAAAGATCTTCTTCCTTCCAACTTTGCAAATATTGGTAACAAATCTCACTTGATAGAGGTTAAGACACTGGTACTCATCAAGAATCAGATCAACAGGGAGTCGCCACTAAGGATTTCCACCTTAGTTGTGCAAATGCACTAAAATATGATCTGTCAAATGTCTGTCAGCACTAGAAACTGGAAATGAAAGATCTTACTTCCCTTTACCAAAATTTATCAGTGAATACTAGTGCAAAAACTTGTAGAGACTGAAAAGTTTCATATAGCACCAGGGTTTGAGTATGTTGAACATGAACAAAGTGTGTTGTTCCTAAATAGATATGAACTGAAGTGAATCAGCCAATGGAATTGCCAGTAAGGTGGTCTGGGATAAATAGATATGAACTATGAATCAGTAACTATCTCCCTCAAATAACAACGGTGCCAGAAGCATGTTGGTACCCAAATTTAATCTCCTTCAAAGGCCAAAGCAACATCATGGATTTAACAGGACACTCAGAGGTAGATAGATGATTATGTATGTCATTTTGTAGCTGGGGAAGCAATCTATCTGACTTTTTAGCACTCAGGATTTGAAAAGGAGTGGGTAGCACCTTAAGAGGATTTGATCTATCCTCACTATTTTAGGTTGTGCCTTTCAACCAAGGTAAGAGGACCCTTTTGTAGCCTGTTGTTTATGGAGGAGATGGAGATATCCTTCCTAATGAAGTTGTTAAGGAGACCTTGGAGAAAATATGATCAATGCAACAAAATCTAACTCTCACGAGTTGTCACTCTAGATAGTGGAGATATTTTCTAGGCAAGGTTCAGGCTACTAAAGACATTTGAAATCCTGATTGTTTCTGCATGCTTTGGTAATGGAAATTATGCTTTTGTGCACACACAGGACAAACAGGGGTAGTATGGGTAGGATTAGTTGTTTTAAATGAATTTTTGGTGGGAGGTGAGGTAGAATGAACTTGATTTTCCAGATCTTTGAGAACTCTTACAAAATGGAAAGTCTAGACAACAGAATGCTTCAGAATAGCTAAAATGTTCCTTTAACCAGAATATGTGCTTCAATGGAGGCCCAGATTAGCACTTTTTCACACAATCTATGAGATTTTAACATGAAGGCTCGAGTTAGAAAACCCAAAAAAGTATTGAGATCCAAACCCAATCACGCCTGAGGTACACCCAGAGGCTTACAGACAATCTCTGTCAACAAATGAAAGAAAAGTGATTTTAAATCATTTATTTCATTCCCAGATGAAAGCTCTTCTAGGAAATGAAATTACAGATGCCACTAAACTATCACAAGGATTGAGACCCATGTGATTAAGACAAATTTTGATACAAGATTGCAATAGGAACAAGAAAAACTATTTGCAGACATTCAGAAATGAAACAAACTCATTTTTCTCAAGATCAACACAGAATAACTCGAGTTTGATTAAATTTATCAGCAGGGGAAAGTTTCTAGAACAATCTCAGAGCTTGTCAATGGTTGTACACTCGCAACCACCTTGACATGATCAAACTTAATACAAAAGAGATAACCAGGTTTCTCAGACGGCTTCTCAAAAGACAGGCTTTGTCAAATTTTCCTCTTGGGAATTTTCTTCGACCTCTAACACTCCAACCTCCAACCATTTGCATGAAAAATTTGTGCCATTTATAACATTTACAAAAGAGCCCCTTTTCCCCCCAAAAATCATGACATTGAGTGCTACCAGTGCTCGCCATGATCATGATCGTGATTTCCAGAATCAGATCTGTAAAAAGTCACCAGGTGCTCAAGGGGAAAATCTCTTCGAATATCTCCCACATTCAACTCCTCCTTCTGGTAGATCACTCCTTCTTCAACTCACCAACCACTTCCACCCCTAATCTATCAAATCTGGTTCCTTGTGTGCTTGGGAGAAGAAAAATGGAAAATCATATCGAGCCCGAGAGTCAAACCATTTTAATGGTGAAAGACATCTCCAGATCTGCCCCACTAAACTTAGATATCAAAATTAACTCCCCTCTCTATTTGGTGTGTAGGAAATACCAAGAAATCATGAAGACTCACACTTCCAAGCGTGTTTCAGTAAAAAAAAGGGAAAATCAGATTCAGACTCACAGTTGTCATTGATCTTTACTTTGAATTTGGGCCATCCACGTGGAAGATTCATTTTAAAATGGGCCCAAGGTTCTTCTTTGACTTTTTACAACTTTTGGAAAAATGTAAAATTTTCACATTTTTCTCCACGCCTCCGCCCTTGAGAAATGAGCCTGACACGTGTCCTAAGGTGGGTCCCAAAGGAACCATGGCCAAATTCTGCTATTTCACCTCCTTTTTGGAAAAGGGAAAATTTTCCAAGTTTTCCCCGCAGCTCCGCCCTTGAAAAATGGGCCTAACACGTGTCCCAATGTGGGTCCCAGTGGAACCATGCTTCCTTTTTTACTTTTAACTCTTTTCTCCTAAAAGGAAAATTTTCCAAATTTCCTCCGAGGGTCTGCACCTCCGCTGTTGACTGGAGCAAGCTTTGACCTTTCCTCTATCAGGCTTGTGGGCCATTTTGATGTTTTAATCTTTTGAATATCAGGGGAAAAAATACAAGTTACCCCCGATGGTCTGCCTCCCCACCCTTTTGACTTGAAACAAACTTTGACTGATCCTTTGTCGGGCTTGTGGGCCATTTTTTGATATTTTAACCCTTTTGAGAAAAAGAGGCAAAAAATCTAAGTTTCCCCCGATGGTCTGCTTCCCCACCCTTTCTGACTTTTCAAACTGCCACACGTCACAATGGTGCATCTTGAGATGGTCCCCAAAATTTAAGACTTTGAATGAGCGTGGGCTCGCCATGTGTCTTGGCCCGATAAAATTTGTTTGAAGGCTTGAAGCTCAGTGGAAGGTGCCATGTGTCAAAGTCCATGGCAATTCCTTTTGGCCATTGAAAAGTCCAAGAAAAATGCAAAGTGAGTGGAGGCCTCCAAGTGTCCTCCTGGCGCTTCTTTAAAATGAAACTCAAGGGATGATCCTAAAACATGCGCGGTTCCTCCACATGTCCTAGATCTCCCAAAACCTTTAGCTGCATAAAAAAAGACTAAGTATGGGAAGACCCGGCGGTAGCCTCCATGTGTCCTCTCGATGCTACTCCAAGGCCAAACCAAAAAGTAGATCTTCAAATGAGTGTCGTTCCTCCACGTGGAAAAATATTTAAGTTGAGGCCTTTCATAGAATTTTTTAAGTACCCAGCTGAGCCACATCCAACCAAAAGAGGCCACATTTCCTATCGATACAAGGATGTAAATTTGACCAGGGGAAATACCCGTAGAACCGTAAAATGTAGAAAAACGACCATTTGATCCTGGGGATGAAGTTTTTCCAAGGACAAAGGATTTAGAAATGTTACAAGGCTCAAATACACTCTTCATAGCTACATCCATTCATTTTTCATCAAGTATTTGGGGAAAAATGACAAGGGCAGCAAATCCTGACTGTAAAAAATGGAAAGAATGGGAAAGCCTGAGTTTTTGAATGAATAGAGGATGGGAGACCCAAATTTCAGACCTCTTCAGAGAAATAGAGAAACAAGGACATAAATATAGATCCATATGTGATCTTCGGCCCAAGGAAAGATTAATTATGGAAACAAAGGAAAGTAGAGACTTCCCAAGCACAACACGGGGGAATAAAATGTGACAGAGGCCGTAAATCAATGGATTTTCAAAGGCAAAATGGGGCGAGACTATTTTGAGCACCAACATCCACTGTTTAAAACAATTTAATGTTGGTAATGAAGTAAATCCTATTGTAATTAAAATGATTTAGGTATCTCATTAAAAACATTATAAGAAAGATCTAATCTAACATGATAGGTTAAAATAAGATCTGAAGGTCAAGTAGTTGGTTCTGGTTCTCTGCAGGTTTGACAGAGGTCTCAGGCAGGTCACAGGTGATTAAGGGTGATGTGAGAATAGGTGGGGTAGGTTACTGTTCTTGGCTGTATTGGTAAATACAGAGACCGATGCCGGTTAAGGATGACCAATGCCGGTTGGGGAGAATCGGTGTCGGTTACTATAGAAAACTGGGAATGCCACAGAATGATCTTTGGATCTCCCTTATGATTTCACAAGGGACTAGGCTGGTAGGAGTGAGGTATTAGGCTGTTTGGATGGGGTTTGGCGAGGTTTTAATGGGGATATGGAGGGGTGAGTATTAAAGGAGGTCAATGGGTGGCTAGGAGAACAAAGGATGAAAATATAATAATTAAATGAAATGAACCAGAGGAGTAAACTATTCTACTTACTTGAAATCTAGGTTTGGGCACCTGTGAGTGATGGATGAAGGTGTTGGTAAGAGGTTGAATGTTGTTAAGTATCACCAAATGTTGGAAAGCTCCTACATGGGCTGCATGTGCATTCCTTTTTGCCTGGTTGGATCAACTCTGTGTTGGTGGTTGTTGGATGAATGTTGGATGTCTGTGCAAGAGAAAATACTTGATCTCCTTCCTTGCATGTGTGTTCTCATGGAAACTTGTTCTCAAAAGATGTGTTATCTCTCAGGAAATCTGCCAACCTTTTTCCAACCTCAAAAATAAGGTTGTTTTGGGGATTAAACAGTGACTGATGGTGGTTTTGACTTAACCAGCAGTGGTTAAGGATAACCGGTGTTGGTTAGGGTGGGATTTTCTAGGTATACTAAACTAGGTAGATCCCCTTGATTTTCTGGGATCTCATGTCGTTAATCTGCAAATCAGACTGGAAGCTTCCTTTAAGCATGTGGTAATGTGGTTAGAGGGAATGTAGGCATTGATTTTTAGGGTTTGGGTAAGTCTTAGTTAGTTATGGCAACTTACTAAGAATAGGTCTTAGGGTGAGGTGGCTTGATGAGGTGTCTAGGTGAGGTGGATATGTGGGCATTATCTAAATTAAGATATTTAAATAATAAATATGGTGAGGATAATGAATTAATTTAATTAAATTAATATTAGTGGGGTGAAGGGGGCCATGAATAGGTGAATGTGATGAAGGTATTTATTTGTCGAGGGACCAAAGGGGAGTGTGACCTAATTTTGGTGTCTACATTTTGCTCGTTTTTATTGCGTAGCTTGTATTGGTAAGCGACGATGAGAAAAATAAGATGTGGCTACTCCATGTGTGGGTGGAGGTGATCCCCCTCAAACCAGGAAATGACGAGGCAGAAGGTAGAATTGGTGAGTGGTTTGATAAAAGGTAAATGTGATGAAAAGGAAGGTGGGTAACAAGGGAAAAAAGGAACCATGTCTACTTAGGTAATCTAGGTAATGGGTGAGGGTTAAAGGTAGTAACAGTCAAATGCACACACATGTATAAATTGTAGCATAGTACCAATTTGAAGAGCAGGTAAACTCTACATTGTCTAAGGTTGATAGGTTTATCCAAACAAGGTTGAAGTGATTCGGGTATCCAAGGATAGGATATGGTTAGGAAACATGATGTAGGTTAGGTGAAGGAACGTTAAGGTATGTTCTGGTACACCAAAGGTAGGGTCAGGATAAACAGTCACGGCCAGAGGCAAGGTAAGGTCATTAGGTCAACAACATAGGTTTTAGTGCTGCAAGGTATAGCGAACACATGAGGTAAAAGGTCACGAGTGATGGTCCAGGTCCAAAAATCTAGGTTACAGCATGGGTAAGGCCGAGATATGGGTAAAATAATGAGTCCCAAAAGGAGGATGAGGGTAGGTGGTAAATGATGAGGTAAATGGTCAAGGTAAGGGTCAAGTGAAGTAAATGATCAGGGTAAAGGTCGGATGAGGTAAAAAAAATTGGGTGTTTGTGTAAGAGAGGGTGACCGATGCCGGTCAGGGGTAACCGATGCTGGCATAGTGCAAATGACTACGGTAAGGTAGGGCACATGACCGATGCTGGTGAAGGTAAAACCAGCGTCGGTTAGGTCGGGTTTGTTATAAAAAAAAGCTGTGTTTTTTTAATTCATTTTTCATTTAGTGAATTGAGAAAACAAAAAAGGAGAGAAAAAAAAGGGTAAAATGATTGGATGGAATGGAGTGGTGAGTTGGCGATCTGAGCAGTGGGTGATTGGTTGTTGAGAGGCAGGTCCACATGATCGATGGGCATGATTCGATTGGTTGGAGATGCGAGTAGAGATTTTTTTATGGCAGAGGCTAGAAAGGGATCTGAGACCAGGGTGGGCCACCAATAGAGTTCAGACGCTTGCTTGAAATGTGTTTGACGAAATAAGCACGATGAGGTAAGTTTCCAACTCTTGATGTATTTTTTTAGATAGATTAGGTGATTTGTGAATTGGGTTTTTTTTTATTATTATGGCAAAGAAAAATAAAATTGGGAATATGGGAGGGTAAATTAGGTCTAATAGGAGGGGGGAGAGAGATAAGTGGGAGAAGAGGGGAAGGAATGAGGTATACGGGGGGAGGTGAGGTGATTTTAGGTAGGAGAAGTGTCACGGTATGAATTTTTTTAGGATCATACCTTGGAGGAGGTGATGAATGTAAGACCCTAAAGACATTGCATGATCAAGTGTTCTAAGGTGAAAAGTAGTCACATGATCACCAAATCTCTTGGTTTCCAAGAGGTCCCTTGAGGCGGTAGGAAAATGGGAGTGGGAATGGTGAGAAGTGTGAAACGTGGTTAATTTTATATGATATAGGTGGCACGCTCTTTGGGAAAAAGATCTAAGGTCACAATGGGAAAGGCCATGGCTATAAACTTGTTTGTGTTGACTTGTATTTGAGATAGATTGATCAATGTGGGAAGTCTATATGGGATGAGTAAATGAACTCCTTGAGGTCTTCATGAAGTTAATCGATGTGGGAAGCTTCATTTTCTCTCATTTTTTTATTGTTTTTTTTAAGGGCTTTACATAGCTATCCTTCGAGGGAGCATTCTATCTTTTCCGAGAGGAAGATGTCCTTTTGAGGGATTCATCTTTTTTTTTTAGAAGTTTGACTCAAGGATTTGGGTCCCATGTTGGGCTTTGAAGTCATGGACAAGACCAAGGTGAGGAAAAGGATTCTTGTTCAGAAATCAGGGTGAAATGACCATAGGATCTCATCTAAAGGTAGATGAAAAGTATCCATGAGAATCATGCTATGGACATCATCGTGGTACACATATTCAAGAGAAGACACCAAGTGACAGGTATTCACATGATTCTTATTTAATCATTGGTGAGGTGTAAGAACTAGAGAGCACTCAAGGGATGAGCATGGAAGGAGGCAAAAAGTGATGTAGGACTATAGGTCAACAATAGGACTATTGATCGAAAAACTAATCATTTTGATCACACAATGTATTCTAGAATCTTGGTTGATATGGATACTTCTGTTGACTTCCCTGCTGCTATTGAACTCAAAGTGGAGGATCAAACATGGTTACAAAATCTTAACTATGAGGAGTTTCCCTTTAGGTGTAGAAATTGATTTTCTCTTAGCCATCTAGCCTCAAATTTTCACGTGATAAGGAAACATGCTAATAGGAATAGCTCATGGTGGAAGAATTTTAATCCTAGACTTTTAGTGGTGAATGATCCTTCAGAAAGTGAATCAGAGTCCAAACCTAAGATGATTGAACCAGAAAAGGAGGATGCTTTCATTGTGCTTCAAACTCCAAAGAAACAGATAGATGTGCCGAACCCAGCCCATAATAAAAATGTAAACCCAAATACATCTGAGGTTTGGTCTATTGTGAGCAGGAAGAAGAAAGGGAATATCTCGCCCCTCAAGATGCAATTAAGATCAAAAGGGAAGGGGTTAAAAATGTGAGATTGTTGTTGTTTTTTTAAGTTTTGGCTGTTAGTTTTATCTTTGTGCCGCTAGTAGAGGCTGCTCCACATGGTCTTCATTGTTTTATAATTATCTCCAACTATTGTATGGGGTAGGGTCCCCTTAACCCTCTTAACCCTCTTTTTACCTTTTATAAAAAAAACAGTAGAATAGTCAAAGATGTAAGGCATTAAGGGGCTCAGGTTCGGGTTTACCATCGAGTGAAGCTAAATGATAGGCACCTGATCTGTAAGTATGGGTCACGATGTATGGTCCAAGCCAATTAGGAGCAAATTTTCCCCGTTTACTTTTTCTGCTTTGGTTACATGTTGATTTTATTTCAGGACAAGTTCACCGACTTGGAAGGTTTGTTCATGGACACATTTGTTGTAGGTATGTTTTTGGTAAACTTGAAGGTGGTCAAGAGCATTAAGATGACGTTCGTCTAATAACTCAAGCTGCACTAAACAGTCCTGACGGAAGTCATCATCATTGAGCATGTCATGGAGAGAAATGCGGAGTGAGTAAATCTAGACTTCGAGAGGTAGAACAGCCTCGGTACCGTTGACTAGAGAAAATGGTGTGGTCGCAGTGGAAGTGCGGATACTAGTGCGGTATGCCCATAGGTTAAAAGGAATGTGTGTATGCCATTCCTTCCCAGTATCATTAACCACTTTCATGAGAATTTTTTTAGGGTTTTATTAGTGGATTTAGCTTGGCCGTTGGGTTGTGGGTAATAAGGTGACGAGAAACTTAGTTGAATGTTGAAGTCATCACAAATTTTTTGTAATGTTTTGTTTTTAAATTGTTTTCCATTATCAGTGATGAGGTGATGAGGAACACCAAAGTGACAAATGATGTGATAATTGATGAACTCACATATTTTCTCAACTTTCGTGGAGATGAGTGGTATGGCCTTAACCCATTTTGTCTAGTATTCTGTAGCGGTGATAATCCATTGATGTCATTGGGAAGAATGGGGGTTAATCTCTCTGATAAGATCCAAACCCCATTGAGAGAAGGGCCAAAGGTCACGGGTGACCTGTAAGGCATGACTGGGTGTATGATGAAGGTTGGCATATTGTTGGCATTTTACACAATGTTTAACGTAGTCGCAACAATCATGGTTAAGGGTCGGTCAGTAATAGCCTAGGCGAAGAATACGCTAAGAAACAACAAGGCCACTGAAATGACCACATATGCCATCATGAACTTCCTTAATGGTATAAGGAATTTCAGAAATCATGATGCATTGTAAGAGAATACCATCAAATCCGTGCTTATAGAGAAGGCCTCGCATGATGACATAATGAAAGACATTTTTAAGGAAGGTTCGTTGTCCATTACGGGTGAGATTAGGAGGTAAGATGGAGAGAGAAAGGTTGTTGGAGTATTGGTTATACCAAAGGTCACTTGGATCAGGGGCCGTAGTTATGATAGAGTAAAATTCATGAGGTAAATAAGAAGGTGATTGGAGTCGTTGTATGGTGACAAAGATTTTAGAATCGGCAGGCGAAGCAGGCCATGGTATCAATAAATTTGTTTATTGAACGAGGGACATTTTGAAGGGTGTAACGGTCAAAGGTGGTCAAAAGTATGTTTACATGATGTTTATACTATTGAAATATCTCATTATGACATTGGTATATACCATTGACTTGTTTTACAACCAATTGAGAATCGGGTAAGTGCAATAAGTTGGGGGACAAAAAAGGGGTCATAAGTGGACGTCATATTGCAAATAACAAGGAAAAATACACTACTAACAAGGAAGTAAAATACCAACAATCATACCTCCTCCTTTGTGTTCTGTAGCAAACCTCAGAATGGGCTAGAAAACTTGGATTGAGCCTCGATTGTCTGATATGTAGGTGTTTTTCTTCAAGATAGAGCAAGGCCTTCCTGTAACAACAATCCTCTTACTTTGCACCAGACGGGAAAAAAGATTATGAGGCTATTTGGGTATTAGGACGAGGTAGAAGGATGTTCTTTGCTTAAAGGATGCAAGAACTTAGATAGGGCATTCAAGCTTATTGTCTGTGTGTTTAGAGGGGAGGGGTAAGGTTGTATTTATAGCCTGGGGGAGTGATTAACTTAGATTTATTTAAGTAATCATGGTTTGAAAATGTGGGCAAGATTAAGTGGGTGGTTTGAAAATGTGGGCAAGATTAGGTGAGTGGTTTGAAAATGTGGGCAAGATTAGGTGAGTGGGGGCCATGAAGAATGGGTGAGGATTTGAATTATATTTTTTATTCATAAGTGGATGATTTTAGGTGAGTGGGGACCATGAAGGGTGGGTGATGATTTGAATTTGAATTTTTAATTCAATAGTAGAAAAATATGGAGAACAATGACATGTGGTCAGGATTGGGATATTTTTTGGATTTTGAAATGGATAATTAATCAAATTATATTTGATTAATTCGAAGTGTATTTTTGTGGGAAATGAGGAAGGGGAATTAATTTATTTATGATAGATGTGAAATTGGGGTGTCTACATTTTCCCCTCTTTGGAAGGGTACTATGAAAGTAGTTTCCTTTCAAAGAAAGTAGACGGTATGGGGGAAGAATTCAATCTACTTTTTAAAAGGTAGAGCGAATGTTTTTTGGGGAGAATAGAAAGTGGTGAGTGACGGATGTCATAGTATCCTCCAAGACAAAAATGTCATGAGAAGATGTGATTATGGATAGATGTGGTGATGCCCCCTCGAGAGGACTGACGAGAATGGAATATACGACAGAACTCTTGAAAAGAAGTGAAATGAACTATGCGGAGAAGAGGAAGATAATGGATTGGAAGAGACTGGAATGACCGCATGACGCAAATGGAGAAAGGATTCAATCGGCCTTGAATGCTAGGTGTGAGGGTGTGTGGGATAGAGAAAAGGGAATGGATAGGATTGGGGGTTGATTACGAGAAGAGTAAGGGAGACAAGGGAGTGGAAAAAAAGAATGGAAGAGGTAGAAATAAGAGAGAGGGATGATAGGGGAAGAAGGGAATGATGAAGGACAAACAAGGTAAAAACAAAAAAATGACAGAGTAAAGGGTGAAGGGATAAAATAGGGAGATGTGCAAAATGAAGGAAGAAACAGAGATAGTAAAGAGGGATGCGTGGAAGTGAAATAAACGATAGAGCTGGGAAAATCAGAAAACGGTAAAGGATAAATAAGGAGAAAACGAGGTAGGAGTAGGGGGTGAAATGGAGGAAAATGGAAAGAGGAGGAAAGAAGAAGTAGAACGGAGAAAAAAAAAAACTATGAGGGGCGAGGAAAGTGTGAAAAAAAGCAGAAAAAAGAGAAACAGATAAAGAATGAAAGAAAAGGTAGTGGTGGTAGAGAAAAGGAGAAGTGGTCAGAAGAAACATGAAAATTAGGGGAGAGGAAAGGAAGATAGAATGAATACAAGGAGAATATTGAAGGAATCGTGTCATTGCGAGGAATACCAAGGCAAATAATATGGAACAGACCATATGGAGATGCATGTGGAGGGTGGTATGATAAAAAAGACAGGACAACGCTGAACAGATGGAAAAAGGGGAAGGAGATGATACAGGGGAAGGGAAATAAGATGAGGGGTGGAAGAGAGAAGAGGATAACAAATAAAATGATGGAGAAGGAAGGGAATACAGAAGGGGGTAATAAGTGGAAAGGGAACAGTATAAGGAATGTTCAGAGAAGAAAGAGGGGAGGAATGACATCGATTAGAAAAGATGCGGAGATGCATGAAATGAGGATACTAGGAAGACGAGAAAATAGAAAAAGGATGTATGATGAAGACAATAAAGATTTTGAAGAGGGAAAAGAGGAGATGGAGAGATGGGTAAGAAGTGACAAGAAAGGGTGGGATTGAGGGAAAAGAATAGGAGAGAAAAGAGAATGAGAGAGAAGAAGCAATGCCAATGAGGGGATGTTAGGGAAATCCCCTTTACAATGAGTGGTGGGGAAGGGTGAGAGAAAAAATTAAGAAAAGGAGAAAGCTAATGAGGATTGGAAAGGGTAACGCCAATAAAGGGACGTTAAGGAAAACCCTTTTACAATGAGTGGTGGGCTTAGAGAAGGGAAGGAATGAAGGGAAACTCTAGAAGGTCCAAGGGAGTGAATGAGGTCGTGCGGAATGAGGATTGATGATTTTTAAGGAAAACCCGTATATAATTATTACCGTGGGAAGAGAAGATGATGATGAAATAATGATATAGGAGTGTTAATAATAATGGTGAATGCATGTGTGGGTAGAAATGTGGGGGGAATTTGAGAATATGAAATGGATGAGTTGGGACTAGGTGAAAGTGAGGAGAGGATGCGGGTGATGAGGATGAACGAGGTGAGGATGAAGAACCAAGACATGAAAATAATGGGAAGAAATGGTATGAAGGATGATGGATCAAGAAGGGAAAAATGGGGGAAAAGAATGTGATTGTAGGTGGAAGAGATTAGTTTTATGTCATAAGAGGATATGTGAAGAAAGGATAATAGTAGGAGGAAAAAGTGGGTAGTAGGAGATACCAGGTGGAAGAAGTGATCAACAAAGTGAATGAAGAATGAGGTGGGGGGAGAAGTTCACGAAGACAAGTTAAGTGTAGGGAGAACCCTGACATAAGATTGTCATGTGATGGAAGTGGTTAAGTAAGATTTCCATGTGAGCGAAACTGGAGATGACAAGTGGTCAAGTGAGAAGTGGTGTTTGCGAGAATCGAAAAGGAGGTGAAAGGATGTGATAATGGGGAATGCCGAGAAAAAATTAAGGGTGAAGGGTGTGTAGTGATGGGGAAAGGCAAGGAGATAGATCATCCTTAAGAGGGACTCTTAAGTGAGATTGCCATGCCAGGTGAGTGGTTAAGTAAAATTTCCAAGCAGAGGAGGGTGATAGTGGTGGTAAAAAGATGTGATGATGGGGAATGAAGAGGAAAGATGGATGGTGAGATTGTAGGGTGAGATTGTAGTGTGATGGGCGAGTGTAAGATGACATGTCATGCTTAAGAGAATCTCTTAAGTAAGATCGTCATGCTACTGGAAGAGGTTTCATAGGATCACCCAACTGACATGGATGATATGCAAGGAGAAAGACAAGATGATATTGGGGACAGGGGTGGAATGGTAGGTTGAAGAATATGATCACGATGAGAGACAGGAGAAATAAGATGGGGGAAATATGATGGGATGGGGGAAGGCCATAGGGCAGATCAACCTTAAGTGGAAGTCTTAAGTAAGATTGCTAAGCTGAGGAAGAAGAAGGATGATGTTAGAGTTGGTGGGAATAGGGTATGACAAAATGGACTGAAGGGGAACCCTCAAGTGAATTTTCCATACTACAAAAGCGTGTAAGTAGGATGACCAGGCATAAGACAGATTTAGGGAAGGATGAGAAAAGAGTGAGTGAGGTATGCCTGAGTGGTATATGATATGAGATGAGGTGATAATAAGAAATAAAGGAAACAAAGGATTTTAACATGAATGGATGAAGGAATATATGTAGTGGAGGGAAGAGAGTGTGAGGGAAAATCCTTAATTGGGATGCCCGTGTGGTGAGAGTAATGATGCGGGAATGGGAAGCAAAAGAGGTGGAATGGGAAGATGTGTTTGGTAGTGATTGTTGTTTGATGAGAGGGGATATGGTGAAGAAGCTTCTATAGTGGGAAGATCTTTAGGGAGAGAGTAAACCTCCACTGGGGATCCCATATAGAAGGGGGTTATTAAGTAAGATTGTCAATCGGGAAGCAGAAGGGGGAAAGGAAAGAATACAAATGGGTGAGAGGGGACAGGAATGGTGAGAAGGGTAATATGGGTATAAGTGGCGGGAGGAGTAAAAATGAGGAGGTGAGGATGAATGGATCAAATACATGGTGATCATGGTGGGGGAGAAGGAGCTGCTGGATAGTGAATGCTACTTGAGAAAGATCGTCAATTAGGATTCGCAAACTGTAACGGTGATCAAGTAGGATTCCCAAACTAGAGAATGCATTAGTATGGGTGAATGGATGGGGTGCAAAGTAAGATGGTTATCATGCAGGAAGATACTCACGTGACGAAAAGCATCTTAATTTTAATATAGCACATAACAGGATGCATCATGATATAAAAGATTAGGATGACTAGACTGTAATATGTGTGATAGCATAGACAGGGGCCATCAAAAAGGTTTGATACCCCAGTACGATATGCAAATGGAAGAGAGCATAAATAGAGGCCATCAAGAAAGTATGATGCCCCAGTATGACATGTAATCAGATAACGTAAGAATATTAGAGAGAACACCACAATACATAAAATCAAGATGCTCCCTGTAATATATCAAGATGCAAGAAAGTAATTAAGAATTTACAACTAATAATGCAACACAAGAACCAATAAACATGTCCCTAACATGTTCCACAATGAGGATTGATTGGATGTGCCCCCAAGCAGAGGTACGAGGACATAGTAAAGTATTGGGTCATTGTCCTCAAACAAGGAAACATTGAGAGCCGGATTTGCCCCAAACGAGGATTCACACGAGGAAAAGTGGTTTTAATTTGGTAGTCATAAGGTGATTGGATCATTCGTTGGGGATAATAGTTCAAAGGTTAAATTGTGTTGGTTATTTTAGAATTTTTTTTTTTACGATTTTGTGGATTTTATATATATATATATATAGATTTTCTAATGTTTTTTGGATTTTTGACGATTTTCAAATGTTTTTGATTTTTTTGATGATTTTCAAATGGTTTTGGATTTTTGACGATTCTGTGTAATGTTTTTAGATTTTTGATGAGTATTTCTAATGTTTTTAGATTTTTGACGAGTTCTAATTTTTTTGTTGGATTTTGGACAATCGTTTCTAATGTTTTTGGGTTTTTGACAATTTTCAAATGTTTTTGAATTTTTTGATGATTTTCAAATAGTTTTGGATTTTTGACAATTCTGTGTAATGTTTTTAGATTTTTGACGAGTATTTCTAATGTTTTTAAATTTTTGACGAGTTCTAATTTTTTTGTTTGGATTTTGGATGATTGTTTCTAATGTTTTTGGGTTTTTGACAATTTTCAAATTTTTTTAGATTTTTAGATTTTTACACTGTTTTTTAGATTTTAGACTATTTTCAAATGTTTTTGGATTTTTGGATTTTTACATTGTTTTTAGATTTTTGACGATTTTCAAATGTTTTTGGATTTTTAGATTTTTACACTGTTTTTGGATTTTTGACGATTTTCAAATGTTTTTGGATTTTTACATTGTGATTGGCAATTTATGGACCAAAGTGCAGACTTATTTTGAGATGCGATAAACATGGATATTATCCGTATGTACCATTTTTCGTGTGGTAACTTATGCTCTGAATAACACAAATTCTCTTTCCATTGGCAAGATATGGTGGTGATGATATGATGAAAAGAAGTCCAGCTTCATTCTTGACTCCACACAATTAGTAAGATGTGTGGGCTCATCACCGAGAATCAAGAAGAACGCAGGAGGTAGATAATGAATATAGAGAAAAATGCTCACAACAATCCCTTTGGGAAATTGTGACTCCATTCTTCATAACGGTACTGAACTAGTTTCAAAAATAGCTTTCGCTTTATGAGTCACGTGCTAGACTTAGACAATTATGTGGCCTGCTGATTGGTAAGATATGAGGTTAAGGAATAGTTCTCTCTTCACTTAGGCATCTAAATTACATGTTTTGGGGATTCTATAATTTGTAAGCACTGTAAGATTTTGTATTTTTGAAATGACTCCCTATGCCTTGCCCCATGCTACTAGTGAGAAGCAAGGGCTCATCACCGAAGAAAAAATACAGGTGAGTGAATTCCCTTTTTGTCTTTTTTTTGTTTCATTTCTTTTTTGGAATATTTTGTAATGTTTTATGCTTTTATGAGAATGGCCCCCTATACTTTTTCCCATGCCACTTATAAGAGGCAAGGGTTTATCACCGAAGACAAGACATAGATGAGTAAGGGCACCTTCCTCCATTCTCAGTCTCACACTACTAGTAAGAAGTGTGGGCTCAACACCAAAGACTATAAAGGATGAAAGATGTGACAATGAATTATTCATAAATTATTGAATTGATGGATTTTTTTACAATAATTTTTTGTATTTGGGAAGAAACGTCTACCCCCAATCTCATCCCTACACGACTAGTAGGACGTGAGGGTTCAACACCGAAGATTGAGATGGATGACCAAACGAACTGGGTAACGAAGTTTAGAGCTTTGTTATGAAAGAGAGAATGTATTTGAAGGGAATATATTATCATCAGTAAGCTTCTAGGCATGACCATAGAGGAAAGCGACTAAAAATGGAAGAAGTATGATACTCACAAACTTAATAGGATTTATATTAGCACCTGTCTCATGATGATAAATATGAAGATGTGATTTTGATAATGAAAAATATCTGAAAATGGAAATGAATAAGTTGAAATTATTAATAGATAGGCTAGAATAAAAGGAACAATGTACACATTTTTGTTTCTCGGAATAGTAGAACGCTTTCAAGGATAAAATTTCTTTATATGGATTGCATTCATGGGTTTTTCAAGGACTTGGCCTATGTCAATGGCCAATTTATAAGCTCCAAACCCAAAATTATCTATGATTTTGTTGGATTCAAATTTTTCTTGTTTGTCTTGTTCTTTGGTTGTGTTTTTTTCGATTTTCTTTTAGAATGAGATCATTGAACTTAAATTTTCTAGGTTTTATTTTTTCATGGTAGCTACATCGTAGTTGATTTTGATAGGCTGGAAGATGATCTAGGGAATTAAGTCATTTTTCATCAAGAATCTTGAGTTCATTAAGGTGTGAGTGTTGATAATAATTTTTATTGATTATGTATTTGAGGGATATTCTAAAGGAATGGAAATTCAACCTTTGACGTGTAAAATAGATTCCCAGCCATAAACAAATGAGAAGGGAGTAGCTCTAGTAGGTGTGTGATAAGATGTGCGATAATCCCAAAGAGTGGGGGGATAGATTTGGTTAAGCCAATAGCTTCCATGTGTGTTGACAATATTTTCCATGATGGTTTATATTATTTGGTTTGTTGCTTTTGTTTGTCCATTAATTAATTTATTTGAGGATAGGTTCATAATTAAATATGGAAAAGGTTACATAAGGATAATCCTGGGTATATGTACCTCGTAGAATGTATGCACATAGAAATATTGACAGGTGGGAATCATTGGTGATGAGATGCTTGTAAGATCGATCATTGAAAGCATAATGGACACGACAGGTTGTATTGTTCACAAGTGTCCAAAACTTGATGTGGTTGTGTTTTGACAGCAACGCTAGAGATGTTAGGCATAAGAGCCAATATTGGAATAATATAATCAAGACTCAATGGTGTGTGATTGATAGAATCTCTTATGTAGTGTCGATAATTATATCAAGGTTTGAAAGGGATTCTTGAAACAAGGTGAAGATCTCATTACATGTTGGAATAATGTGGTTGCCCAAAACAGGTTCAATATATGTTTAGGTTGAAAGAGAGTATTGAAATCAAGGTCAAGCTGCTTAGTAGATGTTGGAAGAATGATGTTGTCCAAAACAGGTTCAATGTATGTTTGAACTAATGGAAGTAAATTTGAAGAAGATATGGATTGGTTTGGAATTAGAGAGGATTGACTGTTATCATCATGATCTCATGGAATTTTAGTATATATAGGAGTTTCGATAGTAGTCAGCTCTTCATGGAAATTTGTGGTATTGGATGTGTCATTGGTTGCAAGAGCATTGTCATCAAGTTCTACAAAGATGACATCGTCGTCAATTAAGTCTTGGACGTAATTCTTAAATCACACACATTTATCTATGTGATGACCATCAATGTGATGAAATTCACAGTATGTGTTAGGTTTGTACCAACATGGCTTAGCTTTCCCTTTAACAAAGGGTTTTGTAATTGGATATCTTATCGGTTTAGCCTCTTTTAGTTGATGAAAAACACTAAAGAGACTTTCTCCAAGGGGGGTAAACTGACGTTGGACTTTACGTGAACTGATGTCTTTGTGAGGTTGTATGATTGGCATTTTGGGTGATCATTCACTGATTTGGGTAGCCATATGAGAGAGTTGTGTTGTCAACTTATTAATATTTTCTAAGAGCTCATTGCGTGATGTTTTTTGTGAATTCATCATGTCTGAAAGAGAGGGAGAACGAAGAAAGGTGTGATGAAGAACTCAACCTATTGATTTTGATCTTTGTTTTGGCTCAATCGAGTTTTAACAAGCTACTCAGGATAAATATGTGTTAGTTTAAAGAAGCTATAAAGAAAATGGTTGAGATTTGGCTTAAACAAGCTCTGGATTGTTGACGGGGAGAGTAACCCAAATAGGTTAATCGTGATATGGTTGTGATATAACTCAAAATGAGTTATGAAAGGATTTGTGTTCGCTGTGATTTGGATAAACGCGATGGTGGACAGAATAATGAGTGAACTCAGAAAAGTCACCCAATATTAGTTTGATATAGCTGGAAACAAGCTATGAAGGATGTTTGGACAATTGACAATATGGGGAGTGAATGCTAGTCACTCAATATCAGTTGGATATAGCCAAAGACAAGCTATGAAAGATGTATTGTTGGATGAGGCAAGCTAATGAAATTGGTGTGGTGTTTTGGTCTGTGTTGTTGGATTGTTTGGATGTTTTCGCTTGGTATTCAATTGGTCGAGAATTGATTTTTTTATGAAACACAACTAGGGTCTGAACTTTTACAATGAACACATTGATATCAGCCAAGTTTTATGTTAAAACAATGCTAAACTATTTTGTTTTCAAATAGCAAGAAATCATGTGGATTCAATTGTTTTGGCTTATGAGGTAACTTCTTCAGGAATGATCATTGTTTCATGTAATCATACAAGTATGCTGTAAAATGGTGGATGCAAGCTCTTATTAATCCAAGAAGATGCATCCTCTGATATACCCTAGTCCTGATATACCTAATTTTGTACGAGGACAAAATTGGTACAGGGAACCCTTAGAGCACTAGAGGAGACTCATCAATTCTTACTTGTCTGTTTCGGAGTGAATCACCACATCCAAAATAGGTTTTGTGAAAAGGTGGAAGGTGATGGAGGGATGAATGTGTATGGTGTCCTTATAACTCCCCAAATATTTATAGGGACAATGCCCAGGCTTCGTTGTTATAGCTATTTAGGCGTGACTCGCATGCGCTGCACGA
This sequence comes from Taxus chinensis, assembly GCA_019776745.2. Taxonomy (NCBI): domain Eukaryota; kingdom Viridiplantae; phylum Streptophyta; class Pinopsida; order Cupressales; family Taxaceae; genus Taxus; species Taxus chinensis. The sequence continues at coordinate 175,595,186 of CM034154.1, forward strand.
CAACATTACCTGTAAGTGAAGAGTAGGGGCGAGGTAAATACCAAACGCTGTGATGAGACGAGATCTCAAAGTGAAATACAGATGCAAATGTTTTTGGTACGTGGTAGTCAACTCCACATCACCGGTGTAGTTTTTGTGGTGATGAAATCCACCTCGTCTATGTGTAAAAACAATATGATAAAGTGATTAAACACAGGGTTCTTTCCAACTTGAAATAAATCACTAGCAGAAAATAATTACGTACCTGAGTGTACTTTTTTTTTGGTTTCAGAAATTGTCTTTGAATGGTGGTACTTGTGCAGGATTTTTGTTTTTTTTTTTTTGGCAATATTCCAGCAACGCGGTTCTACAGAAAACAAATTAGTAGTTATCCTACAAATGAAATGTTAGAAAAGTGATCATGGCTATTTTTTATTTTCCAGATCGCTCGAAGGCGCAGGAAAAGATCATACACAACCAATGACCAAACAAATATTAATAATATGAAAAAGAAAAATAATGATTGAAATGATAGTTAGAAAACAAAGCTAGAGGATCCTACAATGTTAGAACAAGAAACTAAAAAAAATTGTGACCGTTTCTGATTTTCCAGATCGCTCGAAGGCGCAAAGAAAAGAGCATACACGGATATAATTGGAATAGATTTTTTTAAATGCTAATAATTATTGCAATTAATCAAGATTCTGAAATAGTGATAAGGATTATTTTCACAAAAAAGAAAAACGATGAAAGAAGAGTGTGAAAACGTTACCTAGAAGTGTTGTCCATGGAAAATTGAAATGTAAGGTAAAAAAATTAAAAAGTGAAAAAAAAAAATTGTTGTGCAGAGCCTAAGTGGCCTCACATTTCTGATTTCCAAGATCACTTTTGAAGTGTGAGGAAAGAGCATACGTGTGAGGTTGTTACGTGAAATAAAATAAAAATAATAATTTTTAAAAAAACTATAATTTTGTTGTTTTTTGTTAAAAAGACAGATGTTAGAAGAAATGAAACCAAAAATTTTCTGTAAATCTAAATCTAAAAATTATTTCTTCATTTCATATATCTTTTCGATACCTTTCTATTAAAAAAATGAAGTCATTCCGAGTTCGGGAGCAAAAGTTATGTCTTTCAGAAGATGGGCTACGGTGGCACTCTGAATGAAAATTTTAAACGTGAGAAAAATGTCCTGGGAGCGAGTTTTTTTTATTTTTTGACTTTTATACTTCACCTGAGGAGCCAAAATTTGGACAGCAAGGTTAAAAAAGAATAATAAATAGAAATAAATAATTAGATCACTAAATTATTGAATTAAAAAAAAAATGATTAACTTCCTACAAAGCAGTTATTTTAGCAAAAGTAAATAAATAAATGCATTTTCTAGATTGGTTGTCCCATGACAGTAAGATGAGAAACTAATGGCTAGTTCATGTGTTTCTACAAATGACAAGTAAATAGCAAAATCAAAACTATGAACTAAACACCAAGCACCGAGGAGATCAAAGTCAGGATGAGCTTCATAGTTTCATTGTTGCTATAACCTGCAAATACACCACAAGACACCACACAACAAAAACACTACCCAAAGCGTGAAGGTTAACCAAAGAAGACCATAAGGAAAAAAAAGGAAATAATAATTAATAATAGTAAACAAAGAATAGATAAAACCACTAATTGCGAAATTAATGGTAATAGATCGAAAGCCACCGGGCGTGCCAGAATGTAAGCTAGGAAAAATACACTACTAACAAGGAAGTAAAATACCAATAATCATACCTCCTCCTTCGCGTTCCGTAGAAAACCTCAGAATGGGCTAGAAAACTGGGATTGAGCCCTAATTATCTGATATGTAGGTGCTTTTCTTTAAGACAGATCAAGGCCTTCCTGAAACAACGATCCTCTTACTTTGCACCAGATGGGAAAAAAGATTATGAGGATATTTGGGCATTAGGATGAGGCAGAAGGATGTTCTTTTCTCAAAGGATGCAAGAACTTAGATAGGGCATTCAAGCTTATTATTTGTGTGTTTAGAGGGGAGGGGTAAGGTTGTATTTATAGCCTGGGGGAGTGATTAACTTAGAGTTATTTAAGTAATCATGGTTTGAAAATGTGGGCAAGATTAATTGGGTGGTTTGAAAATGTGGGAAAAATTAGGTGAGTGGTTTGAAAATGTGGGCAAGATTAGATGAGTGGGGGACCACGAAGAATGGGTGAGGATTTGAATTATATTTTTAATTCATAAGTGGAGGATTTTATGTGAGTGGGGACCATAAAGGGTGGGTGAGGATTTGAATTTGAATTTTTTAATTCAATAGTAGAAAAACATGGAGAATAATGACATGTGGTGAGGATTGGATTATTTTTTGGATTTTGAAATGGATAATTAATCAAATTATATTTGATTAATTTGAAGTGTATTTTTGTGGGAAATGAGGAAGGGGAATTAATTGATTTAGGATAGATGTGAAATTGGGGTGTGTACATATACCAATGTCGTAATTTGTTCGTCGAACGAGGGACAGTTTGAAGGACGTAATGGTCAAAGGTGGTCAAAAGTATGTTCAATATTTTCATAGGGCTTAGTCGAGGAGCCAGGTGAGGTGTCAACAGTAATGATTAGGAGCTCAAGCAGCAAATAACATGAATTATTTGTCTGTATTGGCGTATATGAGTTGGGTCGACATATAGGTGAGATTCAGAGTGTGGAGCAGTTAAAAAAAAGTGACGGTAGTTGGGTGGGGGAGATTCACATGGATCGGGGTCTGTGTGGGAGATGTTGGGATGGGAGAGCCGAGGGCTCTGGTGACGTGTTGTGAAGTTGTGTAGAAGGAAACAGAGGGCTCGGTGCTTAGGGAGTAGCTCGATGGGGGGAGAATGGAATCATGGGAGAGAGGATGGATTGACGAGGAAATGGGTGGAGGTTCATGTAGCATTAGCCTTTAAAAGAGGATGTATTGTTGGTTCCTTTCTCAATTACCATTAACTATCCACAAATTCATTTGTTAATCAAATTCATTTTATATACCTACGTGTCTCCTAATTTTCATTCTTATTTTAAATATTTGATTCTCAAAATATGTTTAGTTCACGTTAAATTTTATCCTCGCTACGAAAAGGAACTAACAAGATGTTAAGGTTTTGCTTTTCAAGACATATATTCGATGTTTAAATGTTACCTTTGCTAGAAAAGGGGGAACTATCGTGAGGTCAAGGAAGATATATTAGATTTTAAAGAGTGAATTAGATTCAATATATCTCTTCCCATAGACATCCTTCAATCATAGTACCCTATCTTTCCTATTATAGCTGATATAGTTCAATAACTTGTTTGGATCCATTCAACATTTCCACATGAAGAAAATTTATCTAGATATATATATATAAATATTTTTTTTTCTAGAAAGTTTGATCTCACCAAGGGCAATTCATATTTATTTTTAACAACACAAAAGTGTCTAGTTGAGTTTATAATTTTTTCAAGCATTACGTTATTCCTAACCCAAAATCTCATTAACTCTTATAATATTTACACTTACAACGTAATTTGGTCTCACTGTTGATATTTTGAAGAATTAAAATTCAAATAATACATAATTTACACTTAGGGATTCATGACTATAAGGAGCTGTGACATTTCACCTATCTACTAATTTCATTCTTCTTAGACCATCAAGAATTTAAACACATATAACAAGACAACCCAACAACTATATGCTTATCAAATTCCTTCGAAGGAACAATTTAAATCATTGTGTGAATAATAATTAGTGTTTCCTTCACCAAAATCCTTAAGAGAGGCTTTAAAATCTCCTAACTTCAAAAGCACTAAAGGATGGTGGATAAACTACCCCATATGAGAAACACATGGTAATCCACTACTCATACTAAGGCGCATATTTATCTAAGAGGCAAAAAAGGGGTTCAAATGCAAAAGCTATAGAATTTTATGCATTCAACAACCATCTAAAGCCATTTTTATGATCATTGATAATCATACACCATATCCCCTTTATCCAATAACATTAAGAGAGGTCACTCGATAAATTACATTTTTTAGTGCTCGAGGGTTTCTACACCTTACCACAAGATAAAATTAGATAAATCAAATGTTCATGTCTTTCAAGGCATTCATGCCACTTGAGGTATTCTAAGAATAAATTTTCTCATTTTTGTTTAACATTTATCTTATAAAGGGTTCTATTAGATTTGGTTTTTTTATTTGATTGCAAATAAAATATATCACTCCATAGTTAATTTCAAATATCATATCATATTCATGTTTTAGGTTTGATTCTTAAATGGGAAACAATGTTTTCTTATTCACTTATTTTTTCATGAATCAAATCATGTCCACTTCGCCTCATAAGAAATATTTAATATGTTGCAAGCAAACTCCATGACCCTTGAAATGATTAGATTGAGTATTAGGAATAGAATGTTGTTAAGTGTAATTAGTAGTAGCGTCCGATAGAAGATAACGGCGCTGCCAGTACGACGCCGCAAATAATGTGGAGTACGGTAACAGTCAAAGTACAATAGGAATGTTGTAAAAAGTAAATATTTGTCGTAAGTGGTCCGGTAATGTTAAAATGTCAAAGTTTGGGTAATTAGAGAAGTAGGGTCTACATGATTAGGAATTAGAATATTATATTAGTAATAAGGACAAGGAGTGAGGTCATAAATATTTTGTGTATTTTATTTGTAAAAATTCTAAAAATGTGGAACCCATGTAAAATGATAAGGTTTATCTTATCTTAAGAGATAAGCTTACATGTACAGATAAGAGTTAAGGTATGGAATATGATTCGTCAGAGTGGATTTCTTATCCTATCTTAGAGATAAGATGGATAAGCCTGTAAGTTCTATAAATAGAGAGGCTACCCCCCTCATTTAGCATAGAAAGAAGTAGTGAGAAATATTGTAGGAAGTGTACGAAGGAAGCCATCAGTTAAAGGTGTGTTGAAGAAGCCATCAAGAGGCGTAATTGTAAAGTTTCTCCCATAGTCTTGTTGAAGCACCTCATGGGTGAGATTGTAACAATTTCATGTTAATATTATTATTTCCTTTGATATTTCTGATTTGTCATCATTCTGTCTTATCATAGTCGATGGTATTCTTGTGTTATGTTGTTGTTCTGTTTCCAGATTACATCCACCAAACTAAAGGCTGTGCATTAGTAAATAATCATAGCACGAGGAGTTCCCGGTGAAGAATTATCATAGTGCCGGATTGCTGATGACATTTTGGTTCCGTTGCCGGGACCATTCCTCGTTGGTGGATTTTCTGGAGAGATATTCCCACTAAGTCAAAAATCAATTGGAGGGTAACCTTGTTTTTACTGTGCATAGTAGTTACCATGGTAAAGTCATTTTTACCATGAATAGTAGTTACCATGTTAAAGGCATTTTTGCCATGAATAGTAGTTACCCTGGTAAAGTCCTTTTTACTGGGAATAGTAATTACCGCAGTAAGGTCACTTTTTACCATGAATAGTATTTACCGCAGTAACTTCACTTTTTACTGTGAATAGTGTTTACCACAGTAAAGTCAGTTTTTACCGTAGTAAGTCAAGTTTTACCATAGTTTACCGTGGTCATTTCTATTTTACTGTAGAAAGGTGTAAAGTCACTTTCTAGTATAGTGATTCCAATTATTTGTGCACATAAGTCTTGTTAATTGTACTTGTGGGTTGGTATTTCACGGTGGTTACTTTTGAAAATGGGAAAGATTCCTGTTTTTTCAGCTCAATCTAATGAAGATGCTTCTTCTTTCATTCAAGAGTTTAAGCGATCTTGTATTTGTAACGGCCTTATAAGAAGGGAACAATGGACTGAATTTTTTCCTACCTTTTTGGATGGTTCAGCACTTAGGTGGTTTGAAACACTAGGTGATAATGTGAAAAATTCATGGGATTTATTAACTGAAAGTTTTCTTGAAGAATTTGGTGAACAACAGAGATATGCAGATCTCATGATCGATATCACAAAGCTAACCCAAGGAGAGAAGGAGAAGATAAGGGATTATCATGCTCGTGTTCTAGAGCTAAGGAGGAAGCTCGATGCCCAGATCCGGAAGGAAGGACTAGCGGATGGGTTGATGAATGGCGTGGATAATCTCCTCTGTAAGCACTTCATTCTTGGGATGAAGCCAGAGATCAGACAACGAGTGAAGTATGACCGCCCAGCCACCATTGAACAAGCAAAGGAGATTGCAAGAAGGCAAGAAGAAAGCATGGAGGAGGAGCCCAAAGAAATTGTTGCTAAAGTAGAGCCTACACCAGCACCTTTGGTCCTGAATCCACAGCCACTCCCGGTGAGCACAAATATTTCTCCTAATACATCTACTGAGTATGAAGATCTGCTCAAAAAGATGGGTCAGTTAACTATTAATCTTCTTCAAGGAAAGGAATTTAGTTCTCAGGGAGGAGATAGAGGTCCAAAGAGAAATATTTCTGAAGTTGTTTGTTATGGTTGTTATAAAAAGGGTCATTATAAGTATAATTGTCCAGATAGAGCTTCTACATCTAGTAAGGGAGATAATGATAAAGGAAAAGCACCTGTGAATTCTTTTGATGTAGTAGATAAGAGCAGAAATAATGAAGTAGATGTGTTTGTAACAAAAAGAAAGAAAGAAAAAGATAATCAAGATGGAAATGATCCTAAGAAGATGAAAGAAGAAACTAGTAAGAAACATAGGAGAAGAAAGTTGGGTGTGCAGGATTTTCTGATTTCACAGGGGCAAGGACCATACTCCATCTTGGAAGATCTGTCCAAAAGGCCTGCAAATATTACATATGGTCAACTCTTGGCTATGTCTTCTGAGAAGAGGCGGGAGTTGCGTGGTGGACTCAATGCTCGAAGAAGGAAGGAGGTTGAGGTCCCTGTTTTGGAGGCAGAGGCAGATCCCTATGCTCCACAAGCTGAGGTATTATGTAATGGTATTTCAATTCATGATGTCTTAGTTGATGGAGGTGCTGCAGTTAATGTAATGACTGAGTCTGTAATGAATATGTTGGGGTTAAAAATTGATCGCCCTTCAACACTTATGTTAAGGTCATTAAATAAGGGAAAAACTAAACCAGAAGGTGTAATTTCAAATGTGGCAATATCTGTTATGGGTGTGGTATGTGTGGTAGACTTTCAGGTGATGAAAAATGGTACTGTTGCGTACCCAATGCTGCTGGGAAGACCATGGCTAAGGAGAGTTCATGCAAGAAACTACTGGAATGAAGGTTTCATGACACTTGGACGTGGTAGAGAGAGGGTGAAAATAAATGTGATCCCTCGGCATCATAAAGCAGAACCTGTGGATTCAAGTGATGAAACTGATGATTGGACATCCTCTGATTACTCTAGTACCAGTGAAGTGGACACTGAAGATGAAGAAAGCGAGGTGGATGTTTCAGTCATGGATATCCTGCCAGTCACACCAACTCATGACCCCATTAAATTCTCTGAAGAAGAAGTTGATGATCGTCTCCAACAAATAAAGATTGGTGATGCTGTGATGGAGAGTGAGAAGGAATCCTACCTCCAGCTCTTTCGAAGGTACATACACCTATTCACTTTTGATTACAAGGAACTCCGTCAAGTAAGTTGGGTAGAACATTGTATTGAGCTGGTAGATGGTGCTAAGCCCATAAAGCAAATGCCATATAGAATGAATCCTAATTTTTCCAAGACTGTAAAAGAAGAAATAGATAAGTTGCTTGATGCAGGATTCATATTTGCTGTGGAGAATTCAGAATGGGTTTCTCCCATTGTGATCTCAATAAAAAAGAATGGGAAGCTACGCATTTGTGTTGATTACAGGAAGCTCAATAAGGCAACAAAGAAGGATCATTACCCTCTTCCATTTTCAGATCAGATCTTGGATGAAGTAGCTGGCCAGGAATGCTATAGTTTTGCTGATGGATATAGCGGCTACAACCAAGTTCGTATAGCAGAGAAAGATCAGCTGAAGACCACGTTCACCACTCCTTGGGGAACGTTTGCTTATAGAGTTATGCCTTTTGGGTTGTGTAATGCTCCAGCAACATTCCAGCGTTTAATGAATAGGGTGTTCGAACCCTACATTGGGACCTTCATCAGAGTATTTCTGGATGATTTTTGCATCTATGGGAGCAAGTTGGACCACCTGCACCAGATGGAGACAGCATTTCAAAGGTTAGATGAAGCACAAGCCTCACTAAACCCTACAAAGTGTGTCTTTGGATGTTCTAAAGGCGTCTTGTTAGGGCATGTTGTATCCAGAGATGGTATTGGTACTGATCCTGATAAAGTTTCAAAAATCAAAGATTTACCATTTCCTATAAATAGAAGTAAGTTGAGATCATTTTTAGGCCATGTGGGTTACTATAGAAGGTTCATCAAGAATTTCTCAAAGATTGCACAGCCACTAACCCAGTTCTTGAAGAAGGATGTTGCTTATGAACCAGGAAACAAGGCGCATGAAGCTTTTGGACAACTGAAGGAAGCCCTGGTGTCTTCACCTGTTTTGAAGAATCCAGATTGGAGCAAGCCATTCATTGTGTACACTGATGCCTCAGATGCAGCACTAGGTAGTACTTTGAGCCAAAAGGATGAAAATGGGAATGAACATCCAATTTACTTTGGGAGCAGACAAATGAGCAGTGCTGAGGTAAACTATACTGTAACTGAAAAAGAGGCTCTGGCTATCATTTTTGCTGTAAAGAAGTTTAGAAATTACTTGCTAGGACAGAAATTTATAGTTGTAACGGATCATCATGCTCTGAAATATATTGTCAATAAGCCTAACCCATCAGGGAGGATAGCAAGATGGATAATTTTGCTACAAGAATTTGAATTTGATATTATAGATAGGCCAGGAAAGAAGCATGTCAATGCAGATGCACTCTCTCGAGCCTATGATGGTTTAGGATCATCTTGTGATGATGATGATTTTCCCGATGCAGCATTGTTCTCCCTTGACACAATCCCTAGTGAATACATAGATATTTGGAATTATCTGAATGAATTCAAGTTTCCGGATGGTGCCAATGCAAAGACTAAGAGAAAGATTACTCAAGCCAGTCGTCCATACTCTATTCTGCATGGAGCATTATTTCGAATAGGACCTGATGGACAGTACAAGAGGGCAGTTGGACGTGATCAAGGAAAAGAGCTTCTAGAAGAATTCCACAATGGTACATGTGGAGGGCACTTCTCTGGACAACTTACAGCAAGAAGGATCTTGGATGCAGGTTATCACTGGCCCACTCTTTTTAAAGACTGTTATAATTATTGTAAGACATGTGATATTTGTCAAACACATGGTAACCGTAAGACTTCATCAGCTCCATTATGTCCTATTCTCCCCCTTGGTCCCTTTGAAAAATGGGGAATCGACATTGTAGGTCCACTTCCAACTACATCACGTCAAAATAAGTATATTGTAGTTGCCACAGATTATTTAACCAAGTGGGTTGAAGCTAGGCCATTGAAAGCAGCTTCCATGGATGAAGTGGCAAGGTTCATATATGAACGCATTGTCACCAGATTTGGTTGTCCATTAGAAATTGTAACAGATCAAGGAAGCCACTTCATTAATGAGGTGGTAGAAGCCCTAGTCAATAAGTTTTCTATCAAGCACAGGAAGGCAACAACATACAAGCCAAGCACAAATGGACAGGTGGAACGAACAAATTTTGTGCTGTGTCAAATTCTAGCAAAAGATGCAGCCTTGCAGGTACATAAATGGGATAAGAGGATTCATGCAGCATTGTGGGCATATAGGGCAACATCAAAGTCAGCAACAGGATACTCTCCATTTCAGTTGGCCTATGGCATTGATCCAGTTCTTCCTATTGAGTTTGATATTCCTACTGTGAGAGTTATGAAAAATGAAAGGATGGATGAAAGTGATTCAGTAAAAGAAAGGTTAGTACATCTTCATTTGCTAGAGGAAATGAGGGAAATAGCAAAGGATACAAGCCATAAGAAGAAAATGAAGCAGAAGGAATACTTTGATCAAAAGATCCTTTGGTCTCCATTTCAGGTGAATGACTTGGTTCTAGTATATGATTCCAGATACAAAAAAAGAAGACAGAGGAAATTTCTTCCAAAATGGATGGGGCCCTACAAAATAGTAGCTGTGCATGAAAATGGTACGTACCGACTGGAGGAATTGGATGGCACTCCCATTACGAAATGGGTCAACCACGACAAGTTGAAGATTTTCCACGCACCAGAAGAGTCTACTCCGAGGACGGAGTAGAAGCTAGGAAGGGGGAAGATGTCGACACTAAAATTTTCCTCCATAATTTCTATTTCATTAATGTATGTATTAGGAATAGAATGTTGTTAAGTGTAATTAGTAGTAGCGTCCGATAGAAGATAACGGCGCTGCCAGTACGACGCCGCAAATAATGTGGAGTACGGTAACAGTCAAAGTACAATAGGAATGTTGTAAAAAGTAAATATTTGTCGTAAGTGGTCCGGTAATGTTAAAATGTCAAAGTTTGGGTAATTAGAGAAGTAGGGTCTACATGATTAGGAATTAGAATATTATATTAGTAATAAGGACAAGGAGTGAGGTCATAAATATTTTGTGTATTTTATTTGTAAAAATTCTAAAAATGTGGAACCCATGTAAAATGATAAGGTTTATCTTATCTTAAGAGATAAGCTTACATGTACAGATAAGAGTTAAGGTATGGAATATGATTCGTCAGAGTGGATTTCTTATCCTATCTTAGAGATAAGATGGATAAGCCTGTAAGTTCTATAAATAGAGAGGCTACCCCCCTCATTTAGCATAGAAAGAAGTAGTGAGAAATATTGTAGGAAGTGTACGAAGGAAGCCATCAGTTAAAGGTGTGTTGAAGAAGCCATCAAGAGGCGTAATTGTAAAGTTTCTCCCATAGTCTTGTTGAAGCACCTCATGGGTGAGATTGTAACAATTTCATGTTAATATTATTATTTCCTTTGATATTTCTGATTTGTCATCATTCTGTCTTATCATAGTCGATGGTATTCTTGTGTTATGTTGTTGTTCTGTTTCCAGATTACATCCACCAAACTAAAGGCTGTGCATTAGTAAATAATCATAGCACGAGGAGTTCCCGGTGAAGAATTATCATAGTGCCGGATTGCTGTGAATGATATCAACTAGGTTTATAGGGAGGAATACACAATCACATACAATACCTCTAAGTCTCTAAGACTATGAAGGATGTTTGGAGCTAGCCTAACTTGGAGCTTACTAAAAAGGGTCATTACATTCATAACATGTAAATATTTTGAGCTATATGTTTGTTTGGTTCCTTTCCGCTCAATATAAAAAACACACACACATGTAAGTTGATATTTTTATTTGAATATTAAGTGATTTCCTAGGTCATTGCAACACTAACAGATAAGTAAAACCACGTCATTTTAAATTAATTGTTAACAATTTTACTGACACAATCATATCACAATTACGACGACATTAAACATTTTAAATGACAAGGTTATAGTTTCATCCTCCTATATTTATTTTGACACTAAAAGAAGGGTTCTTTGACATCATTTTCCAAATCAACATGATACAATAAACTTAATTTACTTAATCGATATATAACATTACCAACACAAGAGGAACATTCGTAAAAAAAAAAATAGGAAAAGTTCAACGACATACAAGATAAGGCCTGGGATCACCATGCCAAGGAGTCCAGCGCGGCCCCCGTGGGGTGGGGGGGGGGGACCAGCTCCCCAGCCGCACCCCCGCGCCCTCCGTCCATCCGCTCCCTCTCCAGGCCTCCCTCCACAAACCCATCCCAACCCCAGACGGCCAGCACTTTTCCTTCCCCCCTTTCTTCACAAGCAATTTTGGCAAAGCTTTGCTACAAAAAACTATCCCCTTACAATGAGCCCAACACTCCAATTTATAGGAAAATGAGAAGAGAGAGAGAAAGGAAAATGGAAATCCCGAAATCTGTCCCTCAACCACTTATAACAGGCATTAAATGGATTAAAATGATTGTATATTACTTGCAAAAGGCTCCCCATACTATCCCAGGTGCTGCAGCAGAGAAAGAATGATGACCATGCCTCTTAATTGCACTCCCAACTACCAAATAAAACACTGTTTTGAACCTGGACACGTTTTATGAAAAATACCCCCCGATTTCTCATCAAATATAGAATTTCTTGATTTTTATGCGTCGGTCTCAGAGCCACAATTCCAACAGTACCAATTTTGTGTGATTTCGTTGAGAAATGCAAAATTTATGGCCTTCTGAGTGCGGACAGCTATTTTGGAACTGGCAGGCGTTTTCTGTCATTTGACGGGAATGAGCATTAACTGACTGGAGCTGAATATGTTTATTTTATTTAAATATATATACCCTCATTAAAAATAATAAATAAAGCTTTTTTGGTATAGAGGACGTTGTGCTCATTCCAGAAAGTCCAATTTTGTGAAAATTGGAGCTCGGAGTCAAAAGTTATGGCCGTTTGAAGTTTCAAGAGTCAAACGTTGACTTTTCCTTTGAATTGTGGATATTGCGGCAAAATCAGGTCTACGTGTCCCAGCTGTCCCGGACACATTCTTCTGCATTGGCCGATTCGGGTTTCCTTGTCCCTTTTTGCGACCTTTTCACCTTTGCGTGTCCCGCGTGTACTTTTGTCCCGGCTATCCCGGATGAAAATCTCCGCACCGCCCGCAATTGACTAACTTGCGGAAAATCAGCCGATTCGTGTCTCGCACGTACCAACTTCCCAACTATCCCGCGGACCGCTTGGGACAAAAATATCTGACTTAGCCGATTTTCTTTGTATTTCGGCTTCGAACTTGGTACGACGAACCTCGGTACCACCCGCACTAGTACGATCCGCACCCTTTAGACCCGCAATGCTTTAAAACAATCCTGCGGCCTTATTTTTTGCATTTTTTCCATTTTTTCTAACTCATTGGGATTTTTTCTTGGATGAGAGAGTTAAAGAGAATCCGAAGGGGCCCTAAAAAACATGATTTCGGGCCTTGAATCAATCTACTTGCTCGGGACTGAAGAATTTGATGCATGTTATCAAAATTACCTTGAGGGGTGAATTTTGGATAACAATTAATTGGAAATCAATTTTTTACTCGCATGTCTCTGCACAAATTCAAAACATTCAAATTTAAATTTCCTAGGTCAACATTTTGTGTAATCTTGAAGAAACACACATGTTATTTTAGGTCTCCAAGCCTTGACAAGTTTTACCCAATGCTGAATGTGTGCTGAGTTGATGAGACAAAACAAATACTTAGTTTTTCACAACATTCCCTATTTCCGTAATAAATATGAAACACCCTAAGAAATAACCAAATTTATATTTGATCATAACATTTTCATCGAGGTGATGAGAGAAAAACATGTTTGGTGTTTTTTAGTATATTCCATATAAAACTACTTCAAGCAATCCTTGTCTTCTTTGCTCCTAAAATTTTCATGTCTGCATGGTTTATACACCACATCTTACCTCTTTCTCATGCCTGTAAATTCACATTTTATTAATAATTTTTTTTTACATAAGATAACTATGTTTTATATATTTTAACTACACACACACACACACACACACACACACACACACACACACACACACACACACACACACACACACACACACACACACACACACACATATATCATACTGCCACATGTTAGTCAGAATCACAGAGAGCACAACACCTTAAAAACTTGTAAACACATCGTAAAAAAAATTGCTTTGATAAATAATTGTTGACCGAGATACTAGTGCACAAGAAACCTTCCACATGCTACTAAAACTTCCACTGACCATAAGTAGCCGAAATTTTGTCACCCTATATGTGGGAAACAAAACATAAATTAGAACACGCATAATAGGTACTACAACAAGCAGCCATTGCAAGCGAAGATAACATCCACATCCTTAGCAAACAATTATACACTGCATACTATAACCACACCCCCTTCGCTAATGACCAAGCACCAATGTAAACCACTCCCCCCCTTCACATGTATGTATCCAAAACTATACAGAGCACACACAAAAGTGAATATGGTTTTCCAAATCTTTTTAATTTCTAAACTAACAAAAAACTACCCGACTAAAGCATCATCTTACCTCAACATGTTTAGTTCATTCAAAGCAATACCTCAAATATGAGGGTTTGTATTTGTTTACTATACCTTTACTACATCGCTACACCTCTATGAATGATTCCAACATTTACCCTAACCACCTATGTTTTCTACTAAACCCCACCCACAAAAAGCCTGCCTCAATAAATCACAAAATAATAGCATTGTAAAACACCTCTCATACCAACATACAACAATGTAAACTACTATCCTCAAGTCATACACTACGCCACTTACCCTCCTTTACGTGACTACTCATACCTAGCCCTACCTATTTCCTTTAGATAAATGAACAACTCTCAACCTTCATTATTAAATGCCATTTTATTCCCCTCCATCTCAATTACAAGCTTCGTGAAATAAATTCGACTCATCAAAACAACTTACATATACTTAGCATAACAAAACTTAAATAACTGGAAAGCCCATTCACATATTCCTTTTTAAAATAAAATTCTCCAAATAAACATGATAAAAAAACCTCCATCACCTCTTGTATAAAAAAACATTGTACACATAAAATAAGTAACCCTCCTCATCGATAAATAACGCATGCCCCACTATACAAACTCTCCCTATTCAGGCCTATAACTATATATAACCATTCACCTACTCACGTTCATTAGTGAATATAAAAAATTATTCTCTTAAAGCAACAAGAATGTACCTACAAAACCTAGAAAGAACATATGGATATGAATAAGTCTCTAAAATAGGAAATTGTAAAAAATGTAGTTGTATTTCATTGGTTATTTTGTGTAGGTAACTAAATTTGTGCATTTGGCATTTGATTTCTGCCCACAACCACCATCATCTTGCCCACTACATTTTATGTAACTTTACAAAATTACAAGCATTAAATTGATACCTTGCACTATAGTCCAATTCTTACCGACACATTAACGACATAACCTTGCTCCTCTACGAGCGACCACTAGTTGTATGGTAAGGAACTTTGCAGTGTGAATGGGAAAATTGGGTGTTTAGTTAAATGCTTAATCTATCATATAATCATATAAATGATTTATCTACATATACTTATGGGAGTGTTTTTCTTGATATATATAGTGTAATAAAGATATTGCATGGTAGATGGATACATAAGGATAAATTATTAGTATTATTAATATCATTGTTTGTATTTAAGTGTATTTTATCTTATATATTTTATTTTTACGGTTTCCTCTACTCACCATAAAAAATACCATTTATTTAAATTTTTAAATAATAATAATAATTTAAGAAAAATCTAAAAATCTAACATAAGTAAATTTGCAATTGTAATAAAGTAAATATCAGCGCGGGGAAAACTCCATACCTTCTTTCTTTAAAAACCTTTGTACTATTCTTCTTCTCTAGTCACCTTTGGGCAAACCATTTTTCTCAAAATTGAATTGTAGATCCAGCAGATAACCAAAATCCATCTATTAACGAAATGATTTTTTTATTCTAGCCCCCCACCCAATTCATGGTCAAAACCTCCTTATTAAAATTCTGCATAAACAATTTGCATTCATTGTAATGTCTGCAAGATCGAGTACAAAGTGGGTTTCTTCTCTACACAGACCCTCCTCATGTATTTAAAATTGTGCTTGAGATCTATTGTAATTTTGGCAAGAATCAATTCTACATCGATATTGTGAATATGTCAAAGACCATCAAAACTATTAATATGTCATGTATTATCAGTTCTACATAGTCAATTATGGTGTGAAGTCCATATTTTTGGAGAGTTTATTAAGTTTTATCAGTTGTTTGATTATTTTCATGAATATCTTATAGAGTTGGTCTTTAGAATGTGGTTTAAAAATTAACCATATAGTATAAACATGTGAAATATCCCTATAAGACCATACCAAACTTGAACAAGTTAGAAAGTCGCTATTTAAAATTGATGTAACCCTACTACATCCCTTGATAGAAAAAATTAAGTGAAACATTATTGATGTCCTCCCAACAATTTTTTACCAAATATTTTATGCGTATAATGACTTTCCATTTTGATCCCTTCCACGACATTTTTGGAGTGGTGAATTGCTTCTCTTTTATTTCTCAGCAACTTTCAAAAATATAGAGTATAAACATGTAAACGATCCAAACATGAAAATATACTTTTATTGCAATTCATTATCAATTACACATTCTCATTCATTCATCTATAAACCCTAAATATAGTATAATATACATTATCAACTGGGTCTCAAAGAATATTCATCCCATGCTAGCTTGCCTTTTTGCTAGGAATCAAGAAACGATACATGAGCAACATGCCTTCTGCTTTGATATATATATATATATATATATAATCTCAGAATCAAGAAACATTAAATATTTTAATTTTTGAAGGAACAACCTTCCATTTAAATGCTCTTCTTATCACTTCCTTATTCTCCTGTAAGACCAGGTCTGAACAACACAGAAAGGCACCATGTCAAGGAGTTCTCATCTACCTCAAAAAATTCATAAATAGTAGCATAAGGTAAAATTGAGAGAGAAGAATGTGAGAGTTTTTACCCTAATTAATCTGAGTCTTCAGAAGGGCAAGGATAATGCAATGTCTTAAGTGTCTGTACCCTCAGCCAGATATTTCCATGTTTGAAAACATTCATAACTGTGAAAGTTAGATGTTGAGGCCATTCCCACATGTGATATACCACCAGGTTGCCATTGATAGATAGAAAGTTAAACTTCGTTTATGGGTTGTGATATACAACAAGAAGATGTTGTAATGGAAGCCATGTTCCACTTTCTTGTTCATACACCCCCAGTCTTGTTTCTCCATTTTCCCCATTGTAATATGTAACCAACATTCCTAACACCTCAACTCCTGAAGCCCACTTGATCCACTTACTGGATATATCCCCTGGTATCTTCTCCCAGGTGGAAGATATTGAATTAAATGAAATTCCGCTGCAATCATTTCTTATGAAAATTTGGTCTCTGAATACAACACCCTGTTATTGGTTCCAGGAAATACTAAAAGAAAATTTTGGCGTTGAGATTGCAATAACAGTCCATTGAAATGCAGATAAGTTGTATTCTTCTACCCAAGGATGATCATCTTATGGGTGAGCGTAATGACATCCTCTGAACACAAATATCCTTCCTTTTATTATAGCCACCACTACATTTTCCCTAGTTATGTGCATATTAGGCAGCTGAATCCATGTGAATCCCACTGTGAAAGGATCACACATGTACACCTTCTTGATACAGTTTCCATCACGCCCACTGCCACCAATCACATAAATTTTCTTTTGAAACACCACAGTGGCAAAATTCAAAAGGTCTTTTGGAAGAGGAGGGAAATGCCAGGACTTGGTGGTGTGCACATTGAAAGCATAGAAGACTTGATTGGTATCATGCTCAAAAATCTTTAAGTAAACCCAAGATGAGGAAATTTGATGATCTGTGCTGAAAGTAGCCAGTGTTTCTTGGCTGGTAGTGGTAGGAGGAGGATTGTCTCTTAGAACAGTAGTGGGATTTGATCCATCAAATTTGATATGAGATGAAATGAATTGGGGAAGAAGGATTCTAGTTAAAATCAGGCTGAGAGAGAAACATATCAAAAATGGTAGTGGTAGGAAAGTGAAAATGATGACGAGAAGGGGGTATATTGATATTCTGAGAAACAATAGTATCTGGAATTAAAGAGGCATCTCGAGAAGAAAAATGATGTTGATTATTTTCATTACTCATGTTGGTGAGATTCATGGGAGCTACTTTCAAGAATCATTACATAAGAACACTTGTTTCTCTACTACTTTCAAGACTCTGAAATAAGAAGAGAGAAGTACATCTTACATGGCTTCCTTGACCATTTTTTGTCTTCTTCAAGAATATTCTATTCATAACCATAATTTTTCCTCATTTGAATATTTAAACACCAAGTCGATCTATCTTGTTAGATATTTTAAAAGGTGGCATTTTTAATCAATGCAACTAACCATTGAATCAACCTAATCAAGAAGGTGAATCAAACACATTGAAAAGCATATAAGCATCTCATGAAATAAAAGGAAATTATGTGTATAACATATTTGGATCATATTTGTATGGTAAGGAACTTTGTAGTGTGAATGGGAAAATTGGGTGTTTGGTTAAATGCTTAACTCTTTCATATAATCATATAAATGATTCATCTATTGATATGTGTAGTGTAATAAATACTTTTCATGGTAGATGGACACATAAAAATAAGCTATTAGTATTATTAATATCATTGTTCCTATTTAAGTGGATTTAATCTTATATCTTGTATTTTTGTGGTTTCCTCTACTCACCATACAAAATACCATATATTTTGAGTTTTTAATAATAATAATAATTTAAGAAAAAACTAAAAATCCAACATAAGTAAATTTACAATTTAAGACCTTTAAAAATTGTTATATAAGAAAAATATAAAAAATCTAAAGTCAATGAATCTAAAATTTGTATTACGAATATTATTTATGATAATTTGAGCCATAACTTTTATAACATCACATGAAATCTAAGAACTTTTTTTAATTAATAATAAAATTGGGTTGAGGGGATCCTACCCTATAACAATATGTTTCAATGGAGAAAAGATCTAACAATGAGGAAGATATAGAGCTGCATCTTCTAGCGGAAAATAGGAACGACAAAAACTCAACCAAACAATTAGTTAAACATAAACAAAAAGAAAGGAAACCAACTTATCACTGAGACACCTTCCCATAGGATCGTAGATGCATCAAAGAAAGATCATTAGCAAATATACCCTTCTTCTTTTTACCCACTTAATCTATCCAACACTAGGATTCAGATTTACATTTTCATTTAAGTGTATTGGAATGGTGATTTCAATATTCTACATATTCCCAAGCGTTTGGAACTCCTTCAACACAAGAGGAAGAGAGAAATAGTCCTCAACATCAGAACACATAAGAGAAACATTTACTACTGGTGTAGGGGAAGGAATGACCTCTTCGTTCTTCGAAACTAAAACATCCTTGTTCTCTTAATCTTCCTCTGAAACACTATCCAACTGACTATCAACAACCAAGTGACAAGGTTCTAAATTCTTCCACCAAGATGATCTACTTT